>OX411546.1:41087759-41687759 GCA_948146395.1 Fragum whitleyi | reverse complement strand
TTTATGAATGTAACAATGCAAGATCTAATGGACAAAGAGAAGAACTGAACCCTTTCATGCTGAACCCAGATTATGCCTACTTTAGAAGGAGGTAGAGACAAAGATCAGCCTGCACATATGTGCAGTCTGATCTTAGTCTATACCACCTGATTAATCATTTTTAAAGCAGAAAAATTAAGAAAAAGTATTTTTTTTTAATTTAATACTTATTCACAATAAGTGCATCCAGTGCTTTCAGCACCTATATTTTTCATGTATTTTTTTCCAGGTTTTATTCAGCATGACAAAGTTAATTCAGTATGCCTACAAACAAATTTGTTATAAATATATCTATAAAACCCCAAAATTGTCGTAACTATTTCATTGGATAATTAATCTGTCATAAAGCAGGCTTTATACTCGCCACTAGCTCTTTGTCCTAGTGCTGGACATGGTTTTCAGTCAAAGTTCAATTATGCTTTTGATCTTCTCCGAAAAAGGATTGGGGACTTTCTTGGGTGGTAGGCAACAATTGTATTAAGTTTCATGATTCTCAGTCTCTTCATTCTTAAGTAAGAGTTTTGGAAAACAAAAATTATCTACTGGCAGAGGATTAGAATTAGAGACATTGCGAAACCAATATTCCCTACTCCAGCCTCTACATTGTTCTTGGGGAAACAAATAAGTGGGGGTGTTAACACATTCTTTGCCCACCAACAAATTTTTCACACAATTGAAGGTAGTGGACCAGTAATAGTTATGCAACATTTCGGAACTCGTGATCTTGCACATCTTTAACATAGGTTTTCTATTGAAATCTTGGTTACCACAGTTAAATTCACAACTCCTAAAACGTTACAGAACTAAAATGACTCCACTTCTTAACCCTTGTCATGCTGAACCCGGAATATTCCTGCTTTGGCAGGAGCTATAGACAAACATCAGTCTGCACATATATGCAGTTTTATGTTAGTCTACACCACCTGTTTCTCACTTTCAAACCAGAATTGTCAATAGATTTAGTTTTTCAAATCAAAATTGACCTACAGCTGGTTCTTTCAGTGCTTTTTGCCCTTTGATTTTGATGAACAATTTTAGCCAAAATTTATTCAGCATGACAAGGGTTAAAATCAATCCAAAGACATTGCATTTTAGTTTGTTCATATACATGTGAGAGTATAACATCCAACTGGTGTTATCTTAGTTGGTAGAAAAAATAAAATTGTTAAGAACAGACCTGTTTTATATACAATTTTCTGTACAATTATTTCCATACAGCTGCTGTTTTAAGAAATAAAATAAAATCAGCAGCATAAATCCCAGGGTGACTTTGCTGAATTTACAAATTATTGTTTAGATTCATCAAAATACATAACCAAGGCTAACTACCAATACACTTACTATTCAAGCGTGTAATAGAAATAAATCCTCTTTTGAAAGATATATACTTGGTGGTCGCCTTCTGAGTGTGTTTAAATTTGTAAATCCTTGCTATACGTATGGTAACAAGTGAACAAATGTAAATTGTTGCTTTATACATATCTTTAGAGAATCATAGTTTTTTCACAAAACATTTAAAGTTGTTACTATATATTGTTCAGCATAAATACAACAAATTCTTTAGCCAACAGGAATATAAATTGTTTATCAAGTTTAACTGATTTTCAGTTGCTTTTATTATTTAGTCCGAACAATGTCATGCTTCCTTACTAAGATTGATCAATACAATGACATTTTTTTTTTTATTTCATTAAATTTTCTTAGTTATAATAGTAATGAAATGATAATGATATCTGTTCTCTTCAAGAAATATTGATTTTGAAGCCAAAATCAATCTCTATATATCCACTGTCAAACAATACAGTAAAACCCCTCCTTCCGACCACCCCTGAAATACGAGCACCCCGCTATTACGAACGATTTTTGACAGAACGGAATTATTTGTTCTTTATTTCAATGGTCGCAAACCCCTCTAATGCGAGCACCCCGCTATTCCGAATTACGACCACTAATTTCAGTACAAATGTCATGTAATGCACTATTACGAACCTCGCTAAAAAGACCAGTAACTTCACACCTCCGGATCGACTATCCGAATTTCACGCTTAGTAAGTACGACACTAATTGGGTACGATTGCATCAACAATGGATTATCGGATATTTCGATATCGTGATTAAATGTCTATTGTGTTTTGGTGTTATTTTTAATCAAACAACTTTAAGTGGTTAATTGTTTTGATACACTACATTCGTTTATCAATAAAAGATGTCTGTTACATGTTTAATTATAGTAAAGCAACCGAAAGTAATGCGTTTTCGGGCAACTTACTGAAATTCGTTATCGGTGATCTGCACGGACTGGTATTGATTGGTAATGAAACATGATTGTAAAGCTTGTGATTGATAGGTTTCGTATTTAGGAAAATGATTTTACTGAATGTAATCACTACATTTACAGTTCGACAAAAAATTGCTTTATTTTGATACAATTATTCCGATGTAGGATTTCAAATCAGATCAATTAAACAAACGTAACGGAGAAAAGATCTCATGATAGTGATAAAGAAAACATAACTTAGCAGAGAACGTGTAAATGCAATTTTATTGAATTATTATGTATTGTAAAATTACACGATAGAGTTTAAATTATGATAAAATTAACTAAAATTTAAAATTACATAGTCTTCTCTATTAGCAATAATTTGTGTTGTAAGTTTAGCATCCGACCAAACCTCAGAATTAAGACCACCCCGCTATTAAGACCACTTTCAAAAAGTACCCCAAGTGGTCTTAATAGAGGGGTTTTACTGTATATGTATGTTATGAGCTAAAAGATATGTTTGGATTTCATGTAAAATCTAAATTTTCATTATGATCTGGGTTTTAAAATGGCCAATAGTCTACACAACCACATGCACACCAGTGAGCTTGTATGACATTTCCAACTACATTTGTGAATTATCTCAAGAGCAAGATGTGTTTGTGAAACAAAAATGCCCCCATCAAAATGTTGACCTTAACAGATGACCTTGACCTTGTTACACGACGTTGATACCTATGGATGCACCTCACTGGGATCTTTCATCATGCTTATAATGAGGTTTGTATCTTAAACAGGCTTAAATAAGTTTTAACTTGAGGTTTTTGAGAAGTTGAACCTTCACAGATGACCTTCAATTTGTCACATGGACTTCACCTTGGTATCTACAGATGTACATGTACATTATTGAGATCTATTATCATGTCAAATATTAGGCTTGTACCTTAAATAGGCTGTAAGATATTGGCAAGGTTAAGGTTTTTGGTTGAGTTTTTGAAAAGTTTGACATAAAAAGATGACCTTGAAATTGTCATGTGACCTTGATTTCAAACATGCAGATTGGTGAGAGGAATCTCTGCCAAATTAGAACACATCAACTTCAATAGTGTTGAAATCAAGGGAAATTGTTTTGTTTGCAGGTTAGGTTTTTTTCAGACAGACAGATGGCTGGACAAACAGACAAGACCAGTAAGGCATTGTGCTCCAAATCTAATGGATGCAGTGGCATAAAATCATGCTTATCACTAAAAGCTTTGACCCTCGTCAGTCTTTGCACTCTGACAAAGGTCATCACTTTAAGCAGTTTCCAGATGTTCCCTTTTGGCATGACAGGTCATATGAAACACCTTAAAAATAATTACTGATTGCCTAATGAAAAAATTATCCATTAACATACAACAGAATTTAAGACTTGTCCAATTTCTAATTAGTTGCAGACATAAAGTTTCAGAGCACATAATGAAGACTACTGTAGTCTTACCCCAGTCTACCCTTGGTTCACATGTGAAATTGTTGGAAATGTCACATCTAAGCTCAATTATTAAAAGAGCTTTGTGCAAAATCATCTCAAATGCCTACCTGCACTTACAAAAGTTTTGCACAAAGCCATCAATTTATCTATCTTAGACTAATTATTCTCATCTATATAGCCGAGCAAATTCCCGGACAGCGTCACTAACGTCGGACACTTTTTCTGCACTAGTTACAGCTTTATGAAAGTCTGTTAATTGTTTGTGTGTCACTGATATTGCACCTCCAGTATTCTCTGTGGGTAAGGCCTTTAAAACTGTCTCTAACCATACACAAAACGTCTGAAATACAAAAATAGTCATTCACAGACAAAAATATTCAGACTGATTAACAGATGGAGAGAGTATTTGTTGATTTCATGGAGTTGTGAAACTAAAAACCTAACCACACTTGCGTATGAATCCGCTTTGCGTATTCAAAAAGTTTGATTAGATTTTAGTTTCATATCTCAATGAAATCTACAAATACTATCTTCATATCTTATAATATCATTAAGCAAAAAAAAGTAAAGATTTCCCCTCAAGAAAATGGATTTCGTATTGGACTACTTCGTGCAGATGCTTACAAAATATATGCATAGTCCAAAATGTTTTCATTGGGGAATAAAACCAACTAGAACTGTCGCAGAGCGGACTAATACCCCCCACAAGTGCTTTGTCAGAATGTAAGTGCTATTAGTGCAGGATGTGTTTGTAACTAATATTGAGGTCATATGCAGCATTTGCATGAAGTTTTATGATTCTAGGTCACTTGGTTTTTGAGTGAGTCGAGAAATGAAAATTGAACAAAAATTGACTGTGACCTTGACCTTTGACCTATATGACCCAAAAACAATAGGGCACTTCCTTGGATCAAAAGCAACATTTGCATTAAGTTTCATGCATGTAGGTCACTTGGTTCTCGAGTTGGAGTCCGGAAACTAAAATTGTACGAAAATTTACAGTGACCTTGACCTTTGACCTATGTAACCCAAAAACAATAGGGCACTTCCTTGGGTCATAAGCAACATTTGTATAAAGTTTCATGATTGTAGGCCACTTTGTTCTTGAGTTAGAGTCCGGAAACGAAAATTGAACGAAGGCTGACTGTGACCTTGACCTTTGACCTATATGACCCCAAAACGATAGGGCACTTCCTTGGGTCATAAGGAACATTAGTATAAAGTTTAATGATTGTAGGCCACTTCGTTCTTGAGTTAGAGTCCGGAAACGAAAATTGAACGAAGGCTGACTGTGACCTTGACCTTTGACCTATATGACCCAAAAACAATAGGGCACTTCCTTGGGTCATAAGGAACATTTGTATAAAGTTTCATGATTGTAGGTCATTTGGTTCTTGAGTTAGAGTCCGGAAACGAAAAGGTCTACGGACGGACGGACGGACGGATGGACGGACGGACGGATGGATGGAGGGATGGACGGACGGACGGATGGACAGACAGACAGACATGGTGAAACCAATATACCCCCCTCTACTTCGTAGGTGGGGGGTATAATTATTCAGCCAACCAAAAAGCACAAATCACACAATTTTAATTACATTATTACAAATTAAAAAAAACTGCAGACGAACATTTTATCTTGATGCAATCACAAATTATCTATCTTTTGGAATAGAAAATGTAGAGTAATAAAGAAATTACTTGTTTTAGGCAATTTTTCATTCTTTTTTCACAAGAATTGTTCTGAAAGAGCTTCTTATGAAAAAAATAATAGTAAGACAAAATTAAAAAATGTACCTGGTGCTTTAACTCATTGTTAAATTCTGCATTGAAATATCTCATTGGAATCGTCTTTAAACGATCAAAAATAAGCCCCGCCCAGCCACACAAATATTTATTGGAAAATCAACATTTTTTTTAAAGGGTCACAAAAGGAGCATTCTGGTAAAGTTTCATTGGAATTGGCCCAGTGGTTTCAGAGATGAAGATGTTTAAAGAAAAAGTTAACAGACAGATGAATGCACAGATGCAGACATTCACGACAGACACCAGACCACTACAATAGCCCCGCTGGACTTTGTCCAGTGAAGCTAATAAAACCCTTTCAGATTTTCAGAATAAACTTACGGGTCTATCTACCAACATGACTTCATACACAACCTCCCCTATATCAGAGGCCATATATGTGGGTAGACAGAATATTATAGAGTGTATTAGAGCATGGACTAGGGACTGGCCATGTTCTGTCAATAAACCCTTCACTAAGGCACTCCGACTGTCAAAATCGTCCTTCTCCTGAAATAAGATAAATTTTTATCATTTAATAAATGTGACTCTTCACGTGAAAAGGGACCATCTGGGTTGTGCGTAAAGTGTCCACCCTAGTCAGACTGCGCAGATTGCGCAGACTGACTAGGCTCAAAGCATTTTTGCACTTTGCTTATTTTCTTAATCTAGAATGATCAAACTACCTTTCTGTGATAAATGTTGTAAAATTTGATCTCCGGTTGGTAAAAGCTGGACCTAATCCCTTTTTCAAACATTTATTTAACAGAGTTCCCAAATGTTCCCTTTTTCGCATGACCAGTTACAAATAGATAATAAGTTTGCAAAAGAGTTGAACTGCTTGGTATATTAGTCATATTTCTAAATTTTAGAATAACATCATATATCATTTCATTACACTGATAAAACTTTAGTTTTATACTGATAGTTTCTCTTCATTGTTTTCATTAGTACATTTCTCACATGTAGTAACTTTTTTTTTTTTTTTTTAAATATATATTTTATTCAACCAAGTTTACATTATCATATTATTTTAGATGTCTATATCTATAATTTACAATATGTCACTTGTTTTACTTGGTTTGTTTGAACAGCGATATTGTGACCTTTGGAAAAAAAATGGTCTTAAGTCCGAATCAGTAATATACAAAGTAATATTTTTTTTTATCTTAAACAGAATAGTCCCGCAAAGTGATTGAAAGATGTTATTGTTTAGAATAACAGATATTTCGAAAGCGTTAATTTGGCGCGTTCTTTTAGAACGTCATAGTCCCAATTTGGTCATTTACTTTTATTTTTTTTTTTTTTTTTGTAAGCAAGTGACATATTATATTTGACAAATTATATATAAACATAATATCATATAGACAAACAGTTAATATTTTATAACCCATTTACATTTTTAAAAGTTGTTTTAAAGATGAAAGAATACTTTAATTAAACGGTTTAGTAAAGAGGAAAATGTCAATTTAAACGATTCTTTTTCGTATATCTTTTTTCGATTATTCGTTGTATTAAACATAACGTCAATTCAAAACTGAAACTCTGCAACTACACCCTAAATCAAGCCATAGTTACAAGCTTCCGAACAAATCCGACAGCATGTTTATCTATTTCTTTTCATGTAGATCGATGATAAATATTATTGCGTAAAATAAATATATGAATTGTAGAACTTATATTGCTAACGCTATTTTAAAAACCTTACAACCACAGTGTTTGTATTTACAAGATTCTAGATCAATCCTTATCCATTATCAATTAATTGCTTTGTATATGAACTGTTAATTATCAACATTAATCTATACTGATGTACAAAAAGGCTTCAGTTTGTGTTTTCGTTAAAATAGCAATTGTAGATGGGTTATCAACTTTCAATGTGGAGGAATAAAATATATCATTTAAACATATTAACAACATAAACAGTATAAAATAACAAAAAAATTGGTTTCAACGGTGTAAGTAGAAAGAAAAAAGGAAAGATATATGTGAAGATGTTACTACAGAAAGTAAGTACATCACTTCTTTTACATCATAAGGTGTTCTTTGTGTTTGTTATTAACATTATGTATTTAGCGTAGGTCAGTTTAGATGTTTGAAGATTTCTTATTCTTTTATCTTTGTCTTAATTGCTGACTCGAGTGATGCTTTTTACAATTGCCCAATATTTTTCAAAGTTTTTCTTAGTTTTTGTTTGAATATTTATTTCGTATGACAGTTTTATATTTTTAGTAAATCCTCGTATGGATGGTTTTATTCGTTTCATTTTACACGTATAAATGTATCTCTTATAGTACAGGCATATTAAGTCTATATCTAGTTTCGTATTTGTACCAAATAGAATATTAAAGCTCTTTAAATCAAAATTTTCATGGATAGTTTGTATTTGTCTTTTTAGAAATTTTAATGAATATGGCTGATATGTAAGCCTGTGCGTTAGACTTCCAATAATTTTATATATGCACAAAGCAAAGTCTCTGTCCAGTCTGTGCACCAGCACAGTCTGGCAAGTGTCTTCAATTTAAGCTTAGAAGATAGATAAGGTCTCAAAGCATCTGTTGACCATCAGGTAACTTTATATTTACAGTATGTGGCTGTCTACGCTACCTCATGAACATTTCAATTTGTTGGAAATGTCACGCACAGGTTCAAATTAAAAACAATACCTTGAGGAATACTAGTATACGGTGTTCTGGTTTTGCAGGTTTAGCCCAATTGGCTGATTTTACTATTAAAACATTTTAGCTCTACTATGTTTTGAATGGCACAAATTCATTTTTAGATAAATTGATAAAGCTGCAGAAGACTAATTGTGAAGACAGAAAATTGCCTATTTAGCACCGATATTTGACCTAGTGCATAATATTTTCCAATTTTTCTCATTTTGATTTAGTCTAAAATTTTAATTTTCATTTGTTTTCTTGTTGCAAATGAACTAACCCTTTCCATGCTTTTCAAAGCACATTGTTGTTTTTCTTCCTCTTATACTGGCTAAAGTTACAAGGTTATTGAAGAAACCGATAATATTCATATTGTCCATAAAGCTTTGCCCGACTATTAAGACTATATTCAGACTGCACATCTACCCTTACTGCCTTTACCTGAGTTTGTATTTGGGAATCTTGATCCAGAATTGTTGAGAATGGTTGAAATGTTAAAATACATTGGCAAATTTGGTTAAAACAAGATGTGTTTGTGAAACACGAATGCCCCCGTAACAGCATTTTTTTTCAAAGTTTGACCTTGACAGATGACCTTGACCTTGTCACATGACCTTGACTTTGGTACCAGTGGATGCGGATCATTGAGATCTATCATCATGCCAAATATTAGCTTTATATCTTGAATAGGCTTGAAGATATTGGCAAGGTTAAGTTTTCGGGTTAAGTTTTCGGAAGTTTGACCTTGACAGATGACCTCGACCTTGTCACATGACCTTGACTTTGGTACCAGCGGATGCGGATCATTGAGATCTATCATCATGCCAAATATTAGCTTTGTATCTTGAATAGGCTTGAAGATATTGGCAAGGTTAAGTTTTCGGACAGACGGACGGACAGACGGACGGACAGACAGACGGACGGACAGACAGACAGACAGACAGACAGACAGACAGACGGACATGAGTAAAACAATATGCCCCCGATCTATCGATGCGGGGGCATAAAAACACTTTAATTCAACAGAGCATTGATGACTCAGCACAAACAGTTGTAACACCCTTTGTGTTTATAGGGAGGTACAACTGTTTAACTCTGATCCATTGGTTTTGCCTAAAATAGACAAACCAGAGGTAATCTTTTCACTATCCACTTACATCTTTATTCGTGGCAGCTTTGACTATCTCTGTTATGAACTTCATCACAGAAGCATTTGCATCTTTATGATCCAGGGAACAGGCTGCTATTGCACAACATAAAACTGGTTTGGCTATTTGACTTTGTAAGAACGCTAATGGGGCTCTTTGTATAAATCTGAAATAAAATTTTATCATCTAATAATCATATAACAACATGTTTCATTATTCTTTATAACAGAATTAAGGAAAATATTTGTCAGAAAGATGTTTATTGCTATAATTACTGTTTTCCATCTATCCTACTTTCCTAAAAAATTTGACAGTTTGAAATTAAAGCTATTATCCGATTGATTTTAATGATTTGTAAATTAACTTTATTTTCTCTATCTCAAGTTTTCTCTGAGTAATGAATATATATTTTTAAAAAGATAGAAGTCATAATCATACATTCATAAATTATTTATGTCTATATCTAAGAGGTGTTAATATTTTCCAAGCTTTGACAAACAAGATAAATATATTTGTAGTGCAAAAAGAAAGGAGTTATTCTGACCAAGTTTAATCACCAAATTATTTTCAAAACTTTTTTCATGTCTCAATAATTTCATAATAATATTTCTATTATTTGACAATTTGTCCATTGTTGTTGAGTGACTAAAACATCAAGACAATAAATTTTACAAAGCTGTAATTTTGGCATTTTGTTCGCACACTGATAATATGCAGCAAACAAGATATACAACTCAAATGACCAGTCCCATCTTTATTGTAACTTGCTAACCCTAGCAATGCTCATTAAAAACCTAGGCCAATTTGCTTTAAAATCAAAGTACTGATAAGACATGCTGCAATAATTGTGATTCCTTATTTCGTATGAAAATATGATTTTTAAACTGTTCAGTTTTAATATTGAAAATCAGGTGGTATTGACTAAGATTAGACATATGTTCAGGCTGATCTTTGCCTATACCTCTTGCCCAAGCAGGAATATCTAATGTTCAGCACAACAAGTGTTAAGGGAGTGGACCCGTAATAGTTCGGCAAAATTTCGGAAAGTATGCTATTTTTCAATGTTAATCAAGGATTCCTAATGAAATCACTGTTACACTGTGAACACTGTTAAAAGTTTATGACCTCCAAAATGTTGTGGAACTATTACAGGTCAACAACCTTAAGATATGAGCATTATGCAGTTATCAACAAATGATCAGAAATAGATCTACCAAACATACAACAGACCTAAGACTAAGCCTGAAGAGATCATCTACAGTATCTGGATGGTTTCTCAATCCATTTTGTTCTTCCAGCAGTTTGAATGTAGGACCAACAAAAGCCTGTTAAGATAAATCACAAATATAAGTCATCATTATATAGAGAATGATTGTTTATTTCAGTGTATGAATCTTTTTTGTTGTTGTATCAACAAAAGCTATTTATTCAAGAAATGCAGTCATAATTGAAAATACAATAAAATGTGTGTTAAACGACTACTTGTGGGACCACCAAAAGCAGTTTCTAAGGGAGAATAGTCAATAAGTACATATTTTGTTTATCAAATTAGAAACATTATTTTGATTGTGTAAGTTTTTTTTTTGAATTTCCCGATTATTCTATTCAGTTAAAACTCAAAAGAATCGGCTCATTGAGACGATTATAATGAGTTGTTTCAACATAGGATTCATTTATAATATTTCAAGACAAAAAATATCTACTTTGTTAGATATTTTGATTCAAAGAAGGGGATTTCGAAAATGGTCGCTTCATAAGAATGGTTGCTTAATAGACATGGCTGCGTATAGCTTTTGTTGTTCATGAAACAAAAGATTTATCAATATTGCACAAAAAATAATCATTCTATTTCTTTAATGCAAGCATGAGATGAGAAACAAACTTCCCATAGAGCATGTCATTTTCCACATGCTTACTAAGCAAAATGATATGATGCCATAGGTCCTGCTTAGATAACAATAGATTAAATAATATTCAACAGTAGAGTATAGTTTCAAAGTAGTTTTGGTGTAATTTTCAAGTGATAATCTACCACCATTTTTTGATAAACTACCAGAGAGCACAAAAGAAAAGGATAGTACTTTTTGTAAAAATTCTTAAACATATTGAAATACAGAAATATCTACTTTTAAAAAAGAAATGTTAAAACCTAGCGTAAAATATATACTTCTTCATCAAACCAAAATAATTTTAAGCTATTTATCATTCAAATCCATTCCATTAAAAGGAGACATGGCTGCTAGTAAATGATTTTCATTCTGTGAAGGAACTAATATAATCAACTGCAGATTGGATTTGCTAATAAAATAAAACACAATTTATCATAACATATTCATAATATTATATGGAAACTCACTCAATCTTCAGTTTGTGCTACTCTGCAGTACTACTACCATGCTTGGTATATTTTTGTGAGGATCAATAAACACCTTATGTTAACTGTATATTTAACACATCCCTCTTGCCAATTGAAACATTAACTGACCAACAAAGTCACTCATTTACTACTGAAATGAAAGTTCATCTCTATCATTTTTCAAGCAAATTTTGGTTCAAACATTTTTTTTCGTGGGCGACTCAATCATCAAAACCATAGCTTGATTAACAAGAGGACCATGATGGTCCTATATCGCTCGCCTTCGTCTCTTTGACTTCTCCCTTAGCAAAATTAAATACTTGAAAGATCATTAAATTTTTCAAAGAAAAACATAACTCTATTTCTATGATCGCTGCATAAATTTCTATCCTTTTCTAAACAAGTTTCATGTGACCTGGCCAACATTCTGACAAAATTTCATAAAGATTGGGCAATATTTGTGGCCTCTAAAAAGAAAATAGTCAATTAGGCCCCTTTTCCTGTGATATGACATGGATCTTTCCAATTTTAAATAGGGTTCATCCTTGTGACCTAGCCATTATTCTGATCATGTTTCATGAAAATTTAATAGCATTTGTGGCTTCTAGAGCGTAAACAAGAAAATTGTCATTAAGGCCCCTTTTTCAGTGATATGGCACGGATCCTTCCCATTTTCAAATGGGTTCATCCTTGTGACCTGCCCAACATTCTGACTTAGTTTCATGAAGATTGGGCCATATTTGTGGTCACTAGAGTGTAAACAAAATAAATGTCCTTAAGGCCCCTTTTCCAATAATATGGCACAGATCCTTCCCATTTTCTAGAGGGATCATCTTTGTGGCTTGGCCAACATTCTGACCAAGTTTCATGACGATTGGGCCATATTTGTGGCCTCTAGAGTGTTAACGAGAATATTGTCATTAAGGCCCCTTTTCCCGTGATATGGCACGGATCCTTCCCATTTTCAAATGGGTTCATCCTTGTGACCTGCCCAACATTCTGACTAAGTTTCATGAAGATTGGGCCATATTTGTGGTCACTAGAGTGTAAACAAAAAAAATGTCATTAAGGCCCCTTTTCCCATAATATGGCACAGATCCTTCCCATTTTCTAAAGTGATCATCCTTGTGGCTTGGCCAACCTTCTGACCAAATTTCATAAAGATTGGGTCATATTTGTGGCCTCTAGAGTGTAAACAAGAAAATTGTCATTAAGGCCCCTTTTCCCGTGATATGGCACGGATCCTTCCCATTTTCAAAAGAGTTCATCCTTGTGACCTGCCCAACATTCTGACCAAGTTTCATAAAGAATGGGCCCTATTTGTGGCATCTAGAGTGTAAACAAAAAAATTGTCATTAAGGCCCCTTTTCCCATGAAATGGCACAGATCCTTCCCATTTTCTAAAGTGATCATCCTTGTGGCTTGGCCAACCTTCTGACCAAATTTCATAAAGATTGGGCCATATTTGTGGCCTCTAGAGTGTAAACAAGAAAATAAGGCCCCTTTTCCTGTGATATGGCACGGATCCTTCCCATTTTAAATAGGGTTAATCCTTGTGACACGGCAAACATTCTGACGAAGTTTCATAAAGATTGGGCCATATTTGTGGCCTCTAGAGTGTAAACAAGAAAATTGTCATTATGGCCCCTTTTCCCTTGATATGGCACGGATTCTTCCCATTTTCAATAGGGTTCATCCTTGTGACCAGGGGAACATTCTGACCAAGTTTCATGAATATTGGGCCCTATTTGTGGCCTCTAGAGTGTAAACACTAAGATTGTTGACGTAGGATGACGGGCGACAGACGACACACGATGGACATTCAATGATCACAAAAGCTCACCTTGAGCACGCTCAGGTGAGCTAAAAATCTGATGTTTGTTTCATGTCTATGACTAAATTTTTTGCTAACTAGTTGTAATATCTAATATTACGTGTTGGTGGTTGAGGGGTAGGACCTGCAATTCATGAATCATAATCCTACCTGAAACATGTCCAGAAGGCCCTGAGTAAATTCTTTTGTAGCTCCATACTCGTCCACCAATATACTGCCCAGGTACAGGAAACACGAGTGTGAATGGACTTGATATAAATTAACCATCTATAAAGACAGGAATAAGATATTTCAGGTTATATGTATAAGTCATCCCCATTTGTTCAGTCCCTAGAGCACCTGACTTCAAAGTGGGGTATTGTGGATTCTTAGGCTGGCAATTAATTGTCTATTTGATGAGATGTTAAACTGATGTCCAATATGAAGATGCTTTACATCCAGTAATTTTAAGAACCATGGCGGATCTCAGGGGTAGTTTTGTCTTGAATCCTTGCACTATCCCCTGTAACAACTAAACGTCTTCTGGGGTTGTTGCTCATATGGTAATATGTATGGTAGCAATGATAAATAAACGGAAAAATACACACATAGTCTATACATAGGCAATCAATCATTCGAGAATTGGCTTGATTTGCAAAAGTGCTCTTTTCTAAAAGATAACAGTAAAGTTTCACCTATTCAAGAGAACAAGACATGTTTTGTTTAGAACACTAATGTCCTGAAAGCAGCAATGATTTTTCTAGTATGAACTTAATCTTGTGATAACAAGATAGGCAATTTCTTCATTTCTAAAAATGTTTTCTCAAGTTCTTATTTATTCTTGAAAATCCTCATGTACAGTTTGATTTTGTTAGAAAAAGTTGAACAGCTGTAAAACAATTACCTGTGGCACAAGTGGTGTGAGAAGTGATGACGAACTACGTCCCAGACATCGTATAGCAAATCTAATACATCTACAACATCTTTCAACAATCCGTACATCCGCTTGGTATTTTGTACACGCCTGAGCTAACACTGGCCATACCTGGTAATGTACAGATTGAATTAACCCTTGTCATGCTGAATAAAAAACCTTGGCAAAATTAAAAATGTATAAATATAAATCAAAGCGCTGAAAGCTCTGTATTTCTTAATTGTGAGTCAGCATTTGATTTTGAAAATATAATTTCTGAAACTTTTCTGATTTA
Source organism: Fragum whitleyi (assembly GCA_948146395.1). Classification (NCBI taxonomy): domain Eukaryota; kingdom Metazoa; phylum Mollusca; class Bivalvia; order Cardiida; family Cardiidae; genus Fragum; species Fragum whitleyi. The sequence continues at coordinate 41,673,019 of OX411546.1, read as the reverse complement.
CAAAAGGAAAATCAGGCAAAATTAAAAATGTATAAATATAAATCAAAGCGCTGAAAGCTCTGTATTTCTTAATTGTGAGTCAGCATTTGATTTTGAAAATATAATTTCTGAAACTTTTCTGATTTACAAAAGGAAAATCAGGTGGTATGGACTAAGATCAGACTGCACATATGTGCAGTCTAATGTTTGTTCATACCTCCTGCCTAAGCAAGAATATTCCGGGATCAGTATGACAAGGATGATATTGTCATCATTTCAATTGCATGCAGATATATAGAGGTTATTGAATGGGTGGTCATGAAATGCATAATTTATTAAACAAATCATCTAACAAGAGCTGTCACTGTAAGATGACAATGCCCCCGACACCCCTTTGATTTAGAAGTTATGGCCAATGTTAAAGTTTTTGGACGGAATGACGGACGGACGGACGGACGGACGGACGGACAGACGGACGGACAGACGGACGGACGGACGGACAAGTCAAATTTATGATGCCTCCCTATCTGGGGCATAAAAATTTGACACCTCTTTCAAGGCAACAAAATAGTAATGTTGTACACTCTTATCTCATTTGCATAGATATTTCACTAGTGCAACAACACCTGCATAATATCAAAAATATTAAAAGGGGTTATTTCACTGCAGCAATGAAGGTCACATTATAAAGTTTATTAATGACTGCAGCAACATTTATATTTGACATTTCTAGGATTTTGACAAAGAATGGCTAAAAAGATAACATTTTGCTCCAAGTATAAAATCCTGCTATTTATTTTGAGCATTGGTATAAGTTTCCTAGTTAATGGCAGAACTAAATTAATAATATTTGCTTTGCTCTACTTTAATTTGGTGCCCGTCATGTGAAAAGAGACCATCTTGGTAGTGCGTAGTGTCGACCATAGTCAGACTGTGCAGACTGACCAGGGTTGAAATTTTTTTTATTTTAATCATTTTCTAAATCTATAATGATCATTCTACCTTCCTGTGAAAGAGTTTTTGAAATGCAACTTCTGGTTGACCTGTAAAAGAGTCAATCTCTTTTTAAAATATCTATTTTACAGAATTCCTGGACCTTCCCTTTTTGCATAATGGGTCACATTTGATAAATTTGATTAATTTGATAAATATCACTAGCCTATCTGTACATATTGATGGCTCAGTTATAGGCAGTTACAATTGTTTTGCGCTGAGCTATAGAGATTATGGACACCTACCTCTTGAATCACAGGTAAGCATGGATGGACTTGACCATTGGTCATTAATGGTGTCGTATACCTAGGGGAAAAGAAGAAAACGCAAGATAACTAGATTGTTGCAAAGCAGATTAAAACCATCCACAACTGATTGTCCATAGTGAAATGCCGTTTTCAATCAAAGGGCAAAGTCTTTGTCAAAAGTCAATGGATCGTAACTAAAATATATCATACACATTTCTGCTCGATACTGGTCATATTTGCAAAATTTGAATGAAATTTGTCCATTACTTGCTGAAAAATTTAGTGGACACAAAAAAAGCTACAGTCAGCCTTGCAAACAGACAGAGGGACCAAGACTCCTATATACCCTGGCCAAACATAGTTTCTGGGAGTATAATAACAAGTTACCTAGTTGAAATGAGATTACCCACAGAAATAGACATATTCACTGAAATGTGCCTTTTAGTTTCCAGTGTTTTGTTGATCAGAGGTTGCTGCTTACCTGGAGGTTGGGAAAGCTTCATTTTCAAACAATTTATGGCTTTTGGAATGGTTTATTATAAAGAGTCACAAGTTTGTCATAAAGCAAAACTGCACTCTAAGATAACTGATTTATGCTTTCTAGATAACGATCAAACAAACTAAATAAGTGGTTTTCTCATAATGATCCCTCTGTTCTTGCAAGTTATTTTTCATTTTAAAAGCACAATACCCTAGCCTTATTAAACAATAATCTTACAGGACAATAATATGTTACTATATGAATATGATTTGAATTTAATAGGTCAAACAAAAATTCCTTAACTTTTTTTGTTAAATTTATAAGAGTGGAGGTCAAGTAAATCAAGAAAGCATCAACACACCTAAATACTGCTGCAAGCCTGTCTAACCACACTGTTGGGTCATCTGACGCTCCCTGTTTTGGTAGTGAGGATCCTTCATTCAAAAGCTGAATAAAAAGAAAGGGCAATGATAAGACAACATTTCTCAGCTACACCTACAGTCCATCTTACTCGAGCGACCACGTCTGTTAAGTAACCATTTTTATCAAGCGACTGTTTTCAAAATCCCCTTCTTAAAAACAAATATCCTAAACGGGAGAGATTTTTTTATAAAAAACAAGAGCTGTCACTGTAAGATGACAATGCCCCCGACACCGCTTTGATTTAGAAGTTATGGCCAATGTTAAAGTTTTTGGACGGAATGACGGACGGACGGACGGACAGACGGACAGACCGACGGATGGACGGACAAGTCAAATTTATGATGCCTCCCTATCGGGGGCATAAAAATATGATAAACTATTCCTATGTTGATAAAACTCAATAGAATCGTCTCAATGAGACGATTCTAATGAGTTTGCACAACAAAGGATAATTGAGAAATTCTCAATAATATGCATATTCAATATAAATTATGCTTCTTATTTGTAAACAAAATATGTACTAAGTGACCACTTCCTTTAACAAACACTATTTGGTGGTCCGTTAAGTGATCACTTAATACACCTTTTACTGTATATTACACAGCATGGTATCAATTGAATAAGATTTGAATATGATTGGTTTGTGAAACAATATTGCCCTAAGACAGAATTCTTTTCAAAACTTGAATGTGTCCATGGATTATATATTTTTTCTGCTTATCCTTGGATAAGTTAAAAGATGCTTTTATGTTTGTCCAGGATCATAATTAACTTGTCAACATAAAAAGTGAATAAATGAATTTTAAGAAATGGTGCTTTATTAGAGGAAAACGCTGGAATCAGCATTTTCTTCATTTAAAACCACGTATTCTACCCTTTGATGTATGAATAAGGATAATTCTTCTTTTAGAAATGATGCCTTTCCTAGATTTGCCATGATATTTACTTGTCCATGGACAAGTTGCCTAGAAAAATATACTTGTCTGCAAGTAGAAAAGCCCATTTCAGACAAGTTGGGAATGGGAATTCTATAAACCTGCCTTGTCAGATAACAAAGAACATGAAATCACCAGATGCATATAAAACATGTATTTATTTTCAAATCAAATTTTACATTGAAATATGAGCTTCAACTTGTTCACCATAGCCAGTTTTTAACAAGAACTCTCCCAGAGCAGACTTACACCCCACACAAGCACTTTGTCAAAATGTAAGTGCTATTAGTGCAGGATGTGTTTGTAACAAATATTGAGCTCATATACAGTATTTGCATGAAGTTTCATGATTCTAGGTCACTTGGTTCTTGAATTATGTCCGTAAACTAAAAACTTGAACAAAAAATGACTGTGACCTTGACCTTTGACCTATGTGACCCCAAAACAAAAGGGTACTTCCTTGAGTCATCAGCAACATTTGCATAAAGTCTTATGATTCTACGTGGCTTGGATTTTGAGTTAGAGTACCAAAATGAAAATTGAAATTTACTGTGACATTGACCTTTGACCTATGTGACCCAAAAATAATAGGGCATTTCCTTAAGTCATAAGCAACATTTGCGTAGTTTCATAATTCTAGGTCACTAGGTTCTTGAGTTAGAGTAAGGAAACGAAAATGTCTATGGACAGAAGGATGGACAGACAGACAGACATGATGAAACCAATATACCACCCTCTACTTCGCAGTGGGGGGTATAACAAATAATAATTTCTATGCCAAAAATATCTTATTGATTTTGAAAAATATTTGATGAATAGATTATTATCAAGTTAAACTGAACACAGTTATGGATACACAGATCTACCTCTGATCTCAATATTTACTGAGAGTTTAGTACAGTATAGACTTTAAGGGCCATAGACAAACTGATTGTTTGAATGGGGTTTTTAGCTGCTTTCAGCAATCTTTTAGTTCTATCCCGGCAGCGGCAACTAAAAGGGCAATGATCCCTTACCTTGGACATGGCATTTGTTTGAAAGGAACATAACTGACGCATTCCATCAGCACATTTGTCATGAGGTAAAGTAGCTAAGATTGTGGCAACACCTGAAAATAATCCTTGAGAGATATTATCCTGGTACATACCAACAGAGGTAGACAAGACGGGGAAAAGCCCAACTAAAATCTTTATTTTTCAATGAAACCTATGTTGTTAGTATCATTGGAATTCTCTTAACAAAAAGATTCCAATGAGTACATACACCATAAGGTTTTGTGCTATAATCATTTAAATACTTTGATCTTAAATCCAAAATACAGTCAAAACTGTGTGAGTGGTCACCTGAGAATAGCTGCCAAACTGCCATATGTGGCCAGCTCAGGCCTGCCCGTGCAGATTTGCTCTTTAAAGTTACTGTGAATAGGGGCAATCTGTCGTATGTGGCAGGCAGTCACCTTTAATTGTCTGAATAGCACCCATTGTAAATTCCCTTAATGGTCACCCATGTCATCAAATTATGACAGGTGACTCGCTGATTTACGAAAAATGGATAACACGTCTGGATTATCGTATGCATTTACCGCAACGCTTACCTAATCAACACGTCTATTAATTTGTGATGTCTGAGCGACCTGCACATTAGTTGATTGATAGCGGTAGCAGATTATTAATATTCTATTAATAAGCATATCATTTTCTGTTAAGCAGCCAACTCCAGTATGCGGCCGATTTTGCCTTGTACTGTTGGTGGCCGATATTGACAGTTTTGTCTGTACCCTGCTATCTGTAGCTCCGATATCAAAGGGTCAGAGCAAAACTTTGTATCAGCCTGTACATTAAAGGGTATCAAGAAATCAACACAAAACTATTACAAATACCTATAATTTCTTATAGCTTCCTCTTGAACTGTTGGTGAAGTCTAACCTCTTTTAATGCGGAGTGACAGATTTTCTAATGTAATGCAAAAGGAGATATTGCTGGCCATAATTTCAATATTTCATTTTACACTTAAATTGCTATCCTAAAGAATCTTTTTTTTTTTCAAATGGTAGTCAAACAGAATTTCTCTACACACCTTCTTTAGACTTTGGAATAGTTAATATTGTTTTCTGGTATGATCTCAATGTAATTTGACTGCAAAAATTAACAGCTTCAAGGGAAATGTAGCAATAACTGATTACAGATCAAATGCATCTTTGAAAAAAAAGCTAGTGCATTTCAAACTAATGAGCATCAATAATGACTTTTTCTAAGGCATACATTCCAAAACAAAAGAATGTATTTTTGCTTGATGGCTTCATTAAAGGTTTGTGTGTTTTTTCCTAAACAATTGGATTTGAGCCTGTGCATGAGATTTCCAACAATCAATAAAATATGTGCAAAGTAAAGACTCTGACCAGCCTGTGCGTCTGCACAGTCTGACCACAGTCTTTACTATGCGCTTAGCAGATAGATAAGGTCTCAAAGTATATGCAGACAAGGTAACTTTAAGTTGAGTATGTGGCTGTCTGTGCTGCTCACTGTTTACACCTCACAAACATTTCAAATTGTTGGAAATGTCACGCACAGCCTCATTTATCTCTAGGATGCAGATATGTAACCTGAAATAGTATTTTGATATTACATTGTCATTGTAAAGACACCCACCTTTCAAGAGTCCAGTTGCTGAATCATTTGTTATATTAAATGTATCTATAGCCTGGGCTATCTGTATCAACCCTTCACAATGAGTCTTCATATGATCTTTACACGTAGTAGACACATTCTGGAGCGCTGTAGCAGCCATGGACGCTAACCGAGATTCTTGGAGACCTGCCAGCAGGTACTGGAGTACTGGATCTGTAACATATACAAATGTGTACTCAAGAGCAATGAAAATGCACCACCAAAAAAACTTGCACAAACCATCATAAAATTTCCAATCTACCCTTTTTTACTGTCTTTCAACATGAAAAGGAACATATAGACATTGCATAACTTAACATCAACCATAAGATGTCGCTGCTTGTTATTGTTCATAAAAAGGCCCTTCTGCCTTACTCATTTAATTGTAATTTTGAAACAATTTTTAAATTGCATGGTTAAAAGTTCAATTTCTAAGAGGATGAAAATACAGTATTAGATTTCACATTTATTCTAAGCAAAGAGCAGTAAAGTGATCTCAACTTACGCATGGTATGGGATTAACTAAGAACAGGAGGCAATTTTTCATTAAAATCAAAGAATCATAAATAACCTTTTGGTACTTGTGTTTTAGAGTACTTTAAACTCTAAACAAAATGTTTAGGTCCATCAGGGATGCTGAAGGTATGGTGTAGACCTAGAAATTATTGAGCATTAGCCTAATGCATGAATCAACTGTTTAGACTATGTTTACCGTCCCGCAAAGTAATAATCAGCATTTTGTACTGAGTTAGAGGTTATGTAACCAAAAATCAAATGACAGAAAGGTTTTGCAAACCTCCTTTGAAGATTTAAGATTAACAATTTTTAACTTTTTTCCTAAGTCATAGGTCCCAAAATGTCGACGTTTCTGAGCTTAGTCTAAGATTATTGTGTAGTAAATGGTCCATTACAAATTTATTGAGATTGGTAATATTTATGCCTGAATTTTTGGTACATTAAATAAATATACGAGAACAAATTCAGGTGGTGTGTTTTTATTGCTCGTGAGTATATAAATGTTAATTGTCACTGAAAAACAAACATCCTGGAAAGTGATAAAATTATCTAGACTGGTCAACCGCTTCATTTACTATTTTGTTAGTCTGCTAGAATGAGGTTTTACCCTACTTTAACAGTCATATCACAAGAAATTGAGCACCTTTCAATGGTTTTTGGAAATGTTCTCACTAGAACTCCCATTACATCCTTTCCTAGCCTCCAGCTGCCATCCCACTTACATTTACCATTATCCACACACTGGTGGGAGACAAACGTCGAAAAAAATAAATGCAACAACCAGGGACAGATTTTCTAGATCCAAAATGTTTTATCTACTTTAGATTTTATTAACTTTCAAAAACTAAACTGTGACCTATGCTGGAGACACTCTTTTTTCTAGCATTTGTATAACAGTATTCCCATATGATTCATTTTCGTGTGAATGGTCAATTGCTTGATATCTCATTTGAGCATTACTTTAAATTGCTGTCTTCAAGTCCATTCAACCCTTGTCATGCTGAACCCAGAATATTCCTGCTTTGACAGGAGCTATAGACAAACATCAGCCTGCACATATGTGCAGTCTGATGTTAGTCTAAACCACCTGTTTCTTACTTTTAAACCAGAATTATCAATAGATTTAGTATTTCAAATAAAAATTGACCTACAGTTGGTACTTTTAGTGCTTTTTGCCCTTTGATTTTAAAGCTGCTCTTTCACAGTTTTTTATGGAAAAAATACAAAACTTGTTCTTAGATTTGGAAATGTGTGTATTTTTAGACAATAAAGAATGGCCCAAGGACATTGACACTAAATACAACGGTTTCCAATAATTTTGTAACTTAATTTTTCGAAGCGACAATATCAGTACCAGAGACCCAGTCTGTTTATTTCAAGTCTATAAATTACAAAATTGTTACTTTCAGTGAATAATCTTCTGTTTTTGCTTGTAAAGATATGAAGTTTTCAGCTATCAAATACTTTTACCTTTAAGCATGTGGAATTCAGATGGATAAATCGTTGTCTTGAAATTGAAGAATGTTTTTTAAGGCGTTAGTAGATGCTTTATTTTTCTGAATGATTTTCCCTTAATTCAGGAATATACGTCTTTCTCTCCATGCATTACCAGATTGAATCTAATTATTTTAAAGGCTTCAACATGATCAGGTCGTTTCTTCCTATTGACTTTAAGAAAATTTTTAAAAATCACATTTTCCCGATCTGTGAAAGAGCAGCTTTAATGAGAATTTTTAGCCAAAATTTATTCAGCATAACAAGGGTCAAGACTAAAAATTGCTGTATGATGATGAGTTAATAATAATGTTAATTCATGTATGTAGGAACATCTAAAATAATCAATTCTAATAATTGAGCCTGTGTGTGACATTTCCAACAATTTGAAATATTTGTGAGGTGCAAACTTTCAGTAGCTTAGACAGTAACATACTGTAAATATAAAGTTTCCTGATAGTCCACAGATACTTTGAGACCTTATCTCATATCTATCTACCAAGCGAATATTGCAGACTGGTCAGACTGCAGATGCAAAGGCTGGTCAGAGTCTTTGCTTTGTGCATATTTGAAAAACAGTCAAATCTGTGAGAGCGGCCAACTATACACAGCAGCCAATCTGCCGACAGCGGCCACTCAATTTCACCCCATGCAAATTCCTTCTTTAATTGCACTGTGAATAGCGTGATCTCCTGAAATGCGGCCGGCGGTCACCTTGATTGGTCTAATTTCAACTGTATATCACACTTACACAACGGTCATCTAACAAAACACGCGACTTAATTAGTCGTGTTTGAAAAAATCTATAATCACCACTATAGTAAACAGCCGAAGTCGCTTTATCGTAATGTACAACTTATAGACAACCAATTATCGTGTTGTCGATTAAATGATGTGTAATTGGCCAATATTATTTAGTTGATCTACTTAAATGATGATAATTAATAAAAGGATATGGAATTTCTCAGTTGTCGGGTCTCTTTAAATAAAATGATCTTGAGCATTATGGGTTGTTTACACATTTAGCAAACTGATTCTCGAGGTCTTTAAAATGGACGAGTACCTGCTTTTGTTATCAATTCTTGCCATAATGTCGCTCTCTAAATGTAAGTTCCTCTCTCTAGAGGATCGTGTGAAAGTGATACACATGCTTAAATCTGGATGTTCTTCCAGGATTATTGCTAATGAGTTCGGTGTAGGTTGTACGCAGGTCCAAACCGTGGCTAAACGCAAACGAGAAATTCTCTATAAATATGAATCTGGTAATGATTTTTTATTTGGAATTGCTTAGAATTTGGAGAAGTCTAAAGTTTTGCGATCTGGTAATGAGCTATACTAAAGTGGTACGACAAAATGGCCGCCCTAAGGATACTGTGAACAGCAGCCAATCTGTGTACAGCAGCCAATTTGGCCCTCTCCCTTGACTGGCTGCTGTACACAGATTCGACTATAGTTGGAAATCTCAAGCACAGGCTCAATTATAAAATGACAAAACAGAAAAAATACAGCTTACCAATGACCTGCGGATGCCTTTCAATCCATTCACAAAGTTCTCCTATTAACTGGAGGGTGGTATATCTAACAGCCAGATGGGCAGTGGGAGGTATTGATAGAACAGCCTGTACGACCTGAGGAACAACCTCACTTTCTTCTCTGAAACAATCAACAGTTGTGAAATTTGAAAATAAAGTTCTACATAAGACCCTATCTTATAATGACCATTATATTACAAGAGGGACCTAGACCCTCCATTCAGGGCCCGAGGTTATAAATCTTTCCTCAGGCTCAATTTTCTCAAATGTCAAATTAAAATAAATGTATGAAAATAAAAGATAATATTAATAAGTTTTAATTTATAACAACTTATTAACCCATGTCATGCTGAATTAAAATCCTCTTTCAAAATTACACTCATATCAAAGTACTGAAAGCCCTAAAATCCAAGGGTGAAGGGAAATTTCCTTTTGAAAATTAATCTAATGAACAACTCTGCCTTGAAAGGGGACTAACAGGTGGTAAAGAATAAGATCAGACTGCACATAGGAACAGACTGATTGTTGTTTATACCTCCTACCAAAGCAGGAATATTCTGGGTTCAGCACGACAAGGGTTAAAATCATCTTTTATGTTTATACGTTTAAATGAGTAATGTAACAGAATTACGGCTTTAATCTCAAACTGAAATTTGAGAAAATTGAGCCTGAGCCTGAGAAAAGTTTTATAACCTGGGGCCCAGATCTTACTAAAACTATTCATGGTTATTCTAAAAAAGTTTTGTTTTGTGTTATAGTTTAGTTTTATGTTATACATATTCAAAAGACTTTACATTTTCAACCCCTTTCATTGAATTGCAAGATGGTTGTTTACAATTGGAGCCTTTGTCAGCCACAGCAATTTGATTTATATTCTCAAAGATACTCATTTATACACCTGGGTAAAGAGGAGCAACATGGAGTTAATATTTTGCTCTGGAAAAAAAATCTGTAGTCGGGTTGTAATTTGATCCCAGGATCTTCCAGACCCAAAGCTACTGTCTTAACCACTATGCCACAGACTCCATATTCTGGGTAGGGGGATTGGAAATTGACCCCCATTTTTGCAAAGATTCCACAAAATGGGTGATTTTCTACTACTAACAAAGAGCATGAAATATCAGACAACTACGTTTAGCCAACTGCAAATGAGCTGGACAAAAATGGAGATAGGCAATAACAGGTTTTTTATATAAAGATTATTTACTGTATATCTCCTAATAATACTCCCAGGAGCTATACATAACATGGTAGGTGGGCTTTTATTTTGAATGCATTTTCTGAATAAAAAAATTCATCAAAAATATGTCTTTTAGTCCTTTACCCTTAAACTTGTGGTAAATTTCCTCTAAACAATCATATAAATGATATAAACAGGAATGGATGTATCAGAATGGCTGAGTCAAAGATCTTGACAAGCTTGATACTAAATCCAATAAACTTAAAATTCAACAGGAGAACCCATGCCATAAAATTGTGGGTGCTACTATTAGGGAGGGCACTATTATTAGGGGAAATACGTTAAATAACAACACAACTCTACTTACGGTAAAATATTCCTTGCCACAGCAGCCATAATAAATAAAGATGCCTCGGACACATCCCATGATGCAGCAGAGGTTTGGTTTTTTAGATTTGTGAACATCTGAAAATAAAGATTTTTAGATTTTCAAAAGCAATAGGGTCGAATATCCTCTTATAAGGGATTCCTAAATATACTATATTGACTAAATAATAATGTTAGGATAATAAGCCATCCAACTGAAAAGTTTTATAAATCCTGGAAGAGTTTCAGGGTAAAGCATGCACTTGGAAAAGGCTAAAATTCTAATATCTATATACAAAAACTTACTTCTATATAGGTTTATTTCAGTTTGAGTGTAACATAGTTTATTCTTATATTGCGAATAGAAATTCAGATGTGTTTATATCCATGTTACAGAGCCTGGCTTAAGGTGGTTCACCTGTGATACAACCATCCCTGCATTCAGGATGACAAAACAGTGAAAACTGTTTGCAAATTATACCCTGCTTTGCATGCATCTACACATGCAAAGCTGAGTATCATTTGCAAACATTTTACACGGTGTTTTTTTCATCTGGAATGTAGGGCTGGTGACAGTGGGGCTAAGACCTATAGTGAATCACCATTCCCCTGGGTCATCAAACAATATAAACACTTAATATTTAAACTAGACTTAAACTTTCAGGAGCAAATAACTGTACAAAATTTACAGTTACTGACATAAGAAGTAATACAGGAACTTACATGAGTAAAACAAGTAGAAGAACCAACAATAAATATCACATCTTTGATAAGTTCTGAAACACGAACTCGGAAATCGTAAAAATCATCTGATGGATCCAAAACACCTTCCTGAAATTAAAAACAAACATGTCAAAATTTGTCAATTAATAGTAAACATTTTTTTTTCAAAATTTTCACAAAATATTTTACCTTAACCTTTTCAAATGACATGGACTTTGGTATTTGCAGATGCTTTTTGGTGATATCTATCATAATGTTGAATATGAGCATTGTATCTTGATAAGTCGTGAATTAATTGGCAAATAGTGTGTTATTGTTAAGTTTTCCAGTATTTTGAACTTGATAGATGACATTGATTTTAATAAATTACTTAAATTTTGGTATCTGCAGATATGTTACGATTATAACTATCAACATTTAATCATGATATAATCATTGTATGTAGAATGCTCTAGAAGAATTTGACAATGTCCAATTTTTTTGTTTAGTTTTGGGCAGAACGACAGCCAGATTGACAGTTTAACAATATGCTGAGATGTTCGCAACATAAATGTGGTAAGGACAACTTGAAAAAAACTGTGTTTATGATGTTTAAGTCACCAATAAATTAATGTCCAATATTGGCAGAAAAATGAGATAGATCATTATCTGAATTCCCTTTGATATGAATGTTTGAGTGAAAGCCTCGCTCCGTCACTTAATATGGTGAATGTTCTTACATGATCTAGATCCATCTGACAATGACTGCATAAGGCAATTATCAATCTCTGGATATGTGGATGGAACATCTCAGGCTTGACAGGTTTATTATTAGATTTTTTTGTCATTAGATTTTTGTCCTCTAGCAATACTTACAGAGCTTGTGCTAGCATTTGTAATTTAAGTCATTGAAATATTTGGCATAAAAATTTTGAGTAGTAAATATTTTCTAACGAATCTAGAAATTATAAGTATTAATCAACATTAATAATAAAGTGTCAATTGACACTTTATTGTTAATGTTGATTCATTTCATCCCTTATAAAGATTCAAAATTACTAATTTATTCTAACATTTTCTTCAACAGAAATGATGCATTTTGCAATCAAAATGAGACAATGGCCCACAAAATAGCCAGAAACAATTTTTTTCTTTTTTCGTTGAGACTCAAATTGGAGCAAGTTTCAAAATTCTGGGGGGTCAAAACCCTGGAAAAGGGGTCAAACACGACCCCTAACTTACATGATCTGGATCCATCTGACAATGACTACATAAGGCAATAATCAATCTCTGGATATACGGTTGAAACATCTCATTAAGGCTTGACTGGTTTTTGTGGTATAAATCCTCCGATAATTTGTACCAAAAATTAAATGTCACTTCAGCCACCTGGAAGATACATATTACAGACAATCTATAAGAATATTTTAAACTAGGAATGTCACAAACACTAATGCCCCCCCCCCCCCCAATATATTTGATTTTCCCTGTGACCTTTTGGCTTTCAATCTTGAATTGACTTTGGGTGTATCAGGAAAAACACTTTGCACTCAGGGGAACTGTGCTATATCATTTCTAAATTCATCCATAAATGTTGAAGTTATGCTCTGGAAAGGAATGGAACTTAAACCACACTCACATAAGGACAGAGGTATATCTATATGCCCGTCAGCATTTCATCATGGATACATAATAAAAAGTTGTATTTAATCTATCATAAATATATAATGTTGCTATCATATGGGATATCATAGAATTATTTGAAATAAGCCACTGCAACCGTTTAAAATCATTAATAGGACATAACAGGCAACTTAATTGCACTACAAGTTTTATCTTTCTGTTTTTAGGCAACACATTCGGTTTATGGTTTAATTTTCAGAATTAATTTCTTAGTATCCTAGTCTGACTTCTACCTCAACCATAAGTCAAAGACAAAAAGGACTTTTAACTAGTCAAATGCAAAGTAGTGAAATATTGCCTAAATATTTTTTCTTTTCTACACAATTTTCAGACCAAGAAACAAATGGCCAACCAAAACATTGTAAACCCAGCTTAAGGTAGTAGGCCCGTAATAGTTCCACAACATTTCGGAGCTCATGATCTTTCACAATGTTGCTGAAAATCATCAGGAAACCTCAGTTAATACTGTTAAAGTTCATTACTCCCGACATGTTGCAGAACTATTACAGGTCCACTACCTTGATTCAAGCTGTTTTTCAGGTGTTTTGGTTTCCAATGGAAGTGTTTTCTAAATAACATTTTTTCACAAACTAAAACTAACAAATATTTAGTGTGTGACCAAAACATTGTAAACTCTGCTTTTTAAAGCTGTGCCTACAATGTTTTGGTTGCCCATGCAAGAAAAGTGTATTTTACCTCATACTGGTGATGGCCCAAGCACATTAACAACAACTCTAAAATTTTAAAATCACCAAGACCCTGAAAGGAAAAGACGTGAATATGTGAGTAATTATGGGATCCCTGAACCAACCCATTGAGTCCAGATTTGAAAGACAGCCTCAGATTTTAAATTGTCATTTGTCTACAAAGTGTATAGTTGTAGATATAAGACAAAACACAAATAAGTAATGGGCTAAACAGTAGATGCTAAAACAATGATTATGTTGCCCTTTCACAAAATATTTGAAAACAAAATGGTCGAAAACAACAGAGGTCAACAGTCATCCTACTATAAATTTGTGTTTGGATTGGTCAGTTGAATTTATGACTCACAATGAGCACTATCAGGCATTTTTACAGGAAACAAGATGCGTTCTTAGACAAGAGCACAGCCTACCGGTGCCTACCCTTAGCTGTTGATTTCTTCATGATTAAAATCTTGGTGGAAAAGGGGGCATAATTTGCATACAATGCATCTAAAGTTATCCCCCTTGATAGTATAGGTTCATCTTTTGATGGAGTATATGTGAGCCAAGTTTTAAGTGAATGCCTTCAGTAGATGTCACAAAATGTCAGTTTTCACACGACAATGACAACAAGTATCTGGTGTTGTATGCAACACATAAAGTCCCCTACCGGCTTCGTTTGTCTCAATGTTTTCCCACGCCAATTCTATCAGGGACGTCAAAACCAGGTCTTGTTTTGGAAAGGGTTAAACAAGACTAACATGAGTTGTTGTCTCTGCTGTGCCCACTATACAATTCATGCAAGCAATAGACAGATGCAAGAAATAGTATCAATAACAGTTACCTTGTCTGATCCAAGATGTTTTTCTTCAGTCTTGTTGGTAAGAAATGAGAACTTTCACTGGAGGTGATTAATACTGCTGCATCACCACCCTGACTAACATGGCTTATAAATTTTTTTACATTTTAAAACAGGTTTCATCAAGTTAGCTTGCTTAGTTATTAAGTTATTGCAGGATCCATTTTTTGCCATATTTTCACTATTTCCGTTACCATAGCAACCACACTTTTTGTCAAAGAACAAAGATAAAATGATGTGCATAATCTACACATTGCCATCTAGTCATATACCAAGTCTCATCAAATTAGCTTGCTTACTTATTAACTTATCGCAGGATCCAATATTTTTGGCCATATTTTCACTATTTCCGTTACCATAGCAACCATACTTTTTGTCGAAGAACAAAGATAAAATGATGTGCATAATCTACACATTGCCATCTAGTCATATACCAAGTCTCATCAAATTAGCTTGCTTACTTATTAACTTATCGCAGGATCCCATTTTTGGCCATATTTTCACTATTTCCGTAACCATAGCAACAACAATTTTAGTCTAAAAACAAAAATAAAATGATGTGCATAATCTACACATTGCCATATAGTCATATACCAAGACTCATCAAACTAGCTTGTCTAGTTATTATCTTATCGCAGGATCCAGATTTGAGCGGACGGATGGACGGACGGACGGACAGACAGAGGGCAAACCTAGTCCCCTCCGGTGTGAACACCGGTAGGGGACTAACAATGAAGATGACAATAAGGCTATAGCAATACCTCGGGTTTTCTCCAAAAACAGCTGAGCTAAAAATGAATCAACCTGAAAAAGCAATTTTTTTTATTCTTTTGACCTTTACAGATGACCTTGACCATTTCACATGACATTTACCTTGATATCAGCAGATGAGTATCGATAAGATCAATGACTGTGCCACATTTGAGCATTGTATCTTGAAAAGCCTTAATGTATGAAATGGAAGTATGAAATGGAAGTATGAAGTATGAAACTAAAAAGTCTAATCATACATTTTCATAAAGTGTTTTCATATTCAAAGTTTCATTTTTGGTCCTCAATGAAAACAAAGAACAACAAATATTCATTTTATCCAGTAAAACATCACGGTAAGTAGAAAGGGAAGTAACAAAATTCGTTTCATATTCTGAATTCATGTACTTTTCAAGGAGGTATAAAATCAATTATTCAGCCTATCAAAATGCTGGATTCTGGATAGACAAAACTACAATCAAACAAGAGATGTTTGTAAAACATTAATGCCCCCCATTAAAGCAGGTCAATAGCCTATTCTTTGTCAACCAACAAGGGCTATAACTCACAAAATATGATGAGTAGGGTTATGGTTCTTGTGCACTGCACTTCTCCTCAATGAGATCTATCCACATGTGAAGTTTCATGATTCTAGCTGACATACTTTTTGAGATATGCTCCGGACAATAAAAGGTCTACAGACAGACCGACCAACCATCACACTGACCAACAAAAGCAAAGCAATATACCCCCTCTTCTTTGAAGGGGGGCATAAATATCAACACTAACTGAAGCCTACCTGGTTAGGTGTACTAGTCATTACTTCTAAAACAGACTCTGCCAATTCCGTAAAAATTCTACAATAATTCAATGATCTGAAAATACAAACATGTTGATAAGACCATGCCAAAGGTTCATCCGAATAATTGTTAGTGCCTAAAATCTATTTAAGGCACTTACAATGGTTTTGTGCAGGCTCCTGGATCTTACATCTGGTCTTAAAAGAGTTACAGGGTAATTTTGTGTGTCTAATTTATAACTCTTATTACTCAGAGTCCATTTGCAAGATGCTTAATCTGAAGGAGCTGAAGGTGATCTATGAAAATTTTGAAAAGAAGCACACTTGTAACAAAATGCATTTAGTATAACAGTTAAGAACATCACAAAATTGACATGATGAAATTTTGTAATTATTTTGGAATGAAATTGAATGAGTGTGTGGAGAAAATTTTATAATAAATGTGGTTGTTGATCTCATTAATTCTAGAGATTTTGGAGTGTTTTTGAATGGTTTGAGTGAGTGTTTGGAATGAATGAATGAATGAAGCACTGATTGAGCCATTTAGAATGGTTTTGATTGAGATGAATGTAAATTTCACGATGTTCTTAACTAAACCTTGTTTGATTGTATAGCTTCTTCTTTTGATCATTAACATATATACTGCCTTTGAAACAAGTGCCTTGAGTAAAACTGTAGATATCACAAAAAGTTTTCGCAAAACTACAAGCAATTTCCTCTTTTTCCTAAATGAGACAAATCTATTGAGTTTTTAACAACACATGATCATTTAGCAATCACAACAAAATAAATGATAGATTAAATAAAGATTTTCTGGTTTGTAAACAAAACATGTACAAAAGAACCATTCTCTATAACAACTGTTTTTTAGTGGTCCATTAAATGTTCACTTAGAACACGTTTCACTGTATAATCTCGTGGTTATTTTAATGGTTTGGAGATGAGATAACCTTGAGATAATCTACCCAAAGCATTAAAGAAAACATTTTCTAACTAGGCTACCAATCTCTTCCCTAAACTAGAAAGCCATGAATGGCTTGAGTCGCTCCACAGGCTTGAATTTCTTTTAATAGCAAATCTAAGTTTTGACTAGATTTTTAGATATTTTGGGTTCTACTGATCTTGAAATGATTTTCAAAGTTTCCACTATATAACATATAGAGAAATGACCTCCGCCCATAAAAGACATATTTTTCATCCAATGCAATAATTTTTGGCTGCAGGAAAATGGCTCACCAAAGGATCATACTTATGAAGTTTGATTGATATCCATCTGTTACATTCTGAGAAAATGATTTTCAAAGTTTCCACTATATAACATATAGAGAAATGACCTCCATCCATAAAAAACATATTTTTTATCCAATGACAATATTTTTTTGTAGACTGATAAAGGGTTACTCAAGGATCATTCGAGTGAAATTTGATTGATATCAATCTATTACACTCTGAGAAAATGGTTTTCAATGTTTCCACTATATAACATTTAGAGAAATGACCTCCGCCCATAAAAGACATATTTTTCATCCTGTCACAATAATTTTTGGTAGACTGATAAAGGGTCACCCAAGAATCATTCATGTAAAATTTGGTTGATATCTATTTGTTAGATTATGAGAAAATGATTTTCAAAGTTTCCACTATATAACATATAGAGAAATGACCTCTGCCCATAAAATACATATCTTTTATCCGATCACAATAATTTTTAGTACACTGATAAAGGGTCACCCAAGGATTATTCATGTAAAATTTTATTTGTATCCATACAATAGATCCTGAGAAATGTCACTTTTTACCATATTTGGAAATTAGCCACACCCATTAAATCCATGTTTTTCATTGGATCAAAATTTCTTGAACAACTCTGAAAGAGGGTCACCTAAGGATCATTCCTGTGAAGTTTGGTTGAAATTCATCCAGTAGTTTCTGAGAAGATTTTTAAAGAAAAAGTTTACGACCGGACGCACAGATGGACGGACGGACTGACGGACTGAGACACGACGGACACAACGCCATGACAATAGCCCCAGTGGCTTTCAGCCAGTGGAGCTAAAAATAGCTATCAGAGATATCCTCATATTCTAACTGACATGATTCTAACACAGTCACGTTATTGCTGTTTTTTTTAACATGTAACAATATTTATTCCAAACTTACTTTCTTAATTTACAAAACTGGTGTTAACATGAGATACAGAAACTGTTACTCAATTTTGTTTGACATAGGCTGATCTTCATCTTGCCTAGAATAGCAGAGTTATTAAGCTTGCTAATGCCCGCTTAATAACAATTCTTTTCTACCCTTGTTTTAGATCAGCTTGTCTTAAATTAAATCTCAAGGCAAATCCTGTATCGATTACTAAGCGCAAAACAGTTGTAACTGCCAATTAAAATATAGGAACTTACAACTGTTTCATGCTGAGGTATGTAACTTACTTATCAATATCCTCCTCTGCGACAGACGCATGGTAGGCATCAGTGAGGTTTAACACGGCATCAAATAACGCTTTGGCTTTCTGTGGGTGACCTTCCGTGTCCTAGGGTACAGTAGATAAGAGATGGTTTGTGGACCCATTTCACCGAAATTAACAACACGAATATACAATCAGGGTAATCATGCTTCATATATGGTCGCAAATCGCAGCTAGGTTTCGGTGTTGAATCTAGGATCGTTCAGAGCTAGGCCTAATCCCCTATCCTTGACAAAAACTGAGCCAATATGGTATTTGAAATGGGCGACTATAAACCGAGTAGCTACAGATAAAAGAGGGTAAAAATAAGTTTAATACTTAGTATCAGTACTTCTGAAGCATATTTGAATTTCTCACAATACCATTCTAGAAATGGTGCATTCTTCCAATTCTTACCCTAGTTTCACAACCAATAGTAAGTATACAACATTTTGGTATGAAGATAATAATTCATTAATAATCAGAATAGCAAGGTTTTAGCGTAAAGTAGTGGACCCGTAATAGTTCTGCAATGTTTCGGGAGTAATGAACTTAAACAGTCTTAACCGAGGTTTCCTAATGATTTTCATTACAAAACCCCAGTCAACATTGTGGTGGATCTTGTGATTTGAAATGTTGCAGAATTATTCAGGTCCACTACCTTAACCGAAAATCTGAATTACATATTACTAACACTGGAAAAACATGATATGTTTGTAAAACATTTATGCCCCCATGAGAGCAGGTCGATGGCATATTCTTTGTCAATTAACAAAGGGCAATAACTCAATAAAATTGATGAGTAGAGTTATGGTTCTTAAGCACTGCACTTCTCCTCAATGAGATCTATCCACCTGTAAAGTTTCATGATTCTAGCTTGCATACTTTTTTAGATATGTTTTAGGAAAAAAAGGTCCATCGACAGACTGACCGACCAACCTACATACCAACTGACGAGTGCAAAGCAATATACCCCCTTTTCTTTGAAGGGGGCATGATAAGTCTCAAATTCAATATTATAAATTACATCAAACGTTATTTCAAGAGTATTACTGAAATTCTCTTATAATGACAATGATTTAAGATTTGACACTAAAAAGGGTTTGGGGAAAAAAGTATATTTTAATTCTTATCACTCTGCTATAGAAGACTGAACATTCAGAATACAGGTCAATGTAAGAAATGAAAGCAGTACATTAAGGTAGTAGACCCATAATAGTTCCCCAATGTTTCGGAGATTATGAACTTTAATTAGGTATCCTTGGTTAACATTGTTTAATTTCACGAGTTCCGAAAAGTTACCGAACTATTACAGGTCCACTACCTTAAGACTCTACATAGACAGAGTGATTTCATCTTCAAAATTGTGTGTTAATCACATCTGAAGTGGTTTGGATGAGAAATAACAGATCAAGATTGTAATGACTCCTTAACTAGGGTCAATGATTTCTTACCTCAATACAGTACAGGGCATTACATATACAGTCAGTGGCTGCTTCATGGAGATTTGTGTTACATTCTTTAGATACCTAAAACACATAAAAAGATTAATTCCATTTTCAACAATTTAAGTGTCAAGGTGTGACACCTGCCCTGTGTTAAGGATGACAAAACAGTGCAAAATGCTTGCCAATTTAACAATGCTTTGCACATGCATTTGCGTGCAAAGCAAAGTGTCATCCTGAGCGCAGGGGTATCCCAATAGAGCATCTAACAACAAATTCCTTGTTAAGTTTGCTTTTCTTAATGGTGTTTAATTCTGACTTTTAACAATTTTCAGTCGAATTGCTACAGCTTAAGCACCCAACAAAAATTCCAGGTAATTTTATTTCTTTTAACAGTACTACCAAGACATGCTTTCCAAAAGTCAAGCTCCTAATCCCACATAGGTTTATGATTATCCACCCATTAATGAGAGAAATAATATGTGCTGCTGTTGGAGATCAAATCCTTGACCCAATGATTAGGTCATTTTAAACAGGATTTGATGTATAAGAATGGCTGAGTTAAAGATCTTGACAAACTTGATACTGAATCCAATAAATTTAAAATCCAACAGGAGAACCCAATACATAAACAAATGCAAGGATGTGGAAATCGGACACCCAACTTATCCGACACAGAATTTTCTACTTGCAGACAAGTACTTTTTTCTATGCCACTTGTCTATGGACAAATGATTACCAGGACAAATATCAGAATGCTACTAAACAGATGTAAGAGATTGGTTATTATAATGTTAATATCAAAGGATAGAAAACATTGTTTTTGATGAAGAAAATGCTGAGTCCAGCATTTTCTTCTTAAAAAATAATGATTTCTCAAAATTGATTGATTACCTTTTTTGATGATATGTTATTCTTGATCCTTGACAAATTGACAAATCCTTGAAAATCTTATTATGTGTCCGGGGACAAGTGCAGAAATTTTGTATTACCACATCCCTGACAAATGGTTGAACTGCAAAGTGAAAAGGTCCAAGAAGGGGCATTATTCTCAAAAAAGTTCATTTGATTTATCTCCCTCAAAAGTACCCACTGATACAAACCCAAAAATTACTAAGATTAAACTCCATTCATATTTATCCAACAAGAGTTGTCCGCGGACAACGTAGCTCGCCCAAACAGCTGCTTGTCACAAACAGCACTTAACCGAAGTTCAAAGTGGTTTCTTTCAATGTTAAAGTCCATGATCTAATATACACTGCCCTCCAAAAGATCCTTAACACACATTTCATTTATAAGATTTTCAGCTTTAATCTTTTTAAACAAAGTTATAGATTAGTTTTTATTACTTAAAATCTGATTATTCCCATTTGAACGCTACTTTAGACGACAAAATGACTGTTGATAAAGATACTATTTTAGAACAATGTATAACAGAAAATATTGAGAGAAAAGGAGAAAATGCTGATTATCAGTGGAACGTTGTGAGAGACTTGTAAATAAATGCCTAGATGCATGTTCAGGCTGTCTTACCTGCTAATGGAGGCTACACTAAATATTGACAGAAGTTGATCCCCTTGATAGAAAATTTGGCAAAATGATGAACTATTCTGATTTTGTTGATTTTACATGATTTTGCCATTTCTGGTATTGCTTCTTAATTGATACATTGCAATAAAGATATAAAGTATACATTTTATTAACAAGAGCTGTCACTGTAAGATGACAATGCCCCCGACACCGCTTTGATTTAGAAGTTATGGCCAATGTTAAAGTTTTTGGACGGAATGACGGACGGACGGACAGACGGACGGACGGACAGATGGACGGACAGACGGACGGACGGACAAGTCAAATTTATGATGCCTCCCTATCGGGGGCATAATAAAATAATATAAAACTTTGTTCTAAATTATTTAAGCTAAAGATCTTCAAAAGAAGTGTGTGTGAAGAAACTTTTGGAGGGCAGTGTATATCTCTTTGAGTAGTAATTAAGAAATATAAAAACTTTTTTGTTTAATTGCATGTATAAGGTTAGGGTAAAGTGAAAGCCTACAAGCAGATGAGGTTACCAATGGAATTTCTTTGTATCAAACATGAAGTTTTTCTTTAAATTTTTTCCATTAAGTCCACAAAAGGTCAAGATCAAGGTCAAATTGTGAAGGATCTTTGTCTCTGTAGAAGCCTATCACCTAGTGAGTATGTGTATGAAATAATAATGTCCCTGAGTAAAGCATTTAGAAAATATAAGCAAGGTTAAACTTTTGGTTAAAGTTTTTCAGTTTAAGTTTTTCCAAGTCCATAAAAGGTCAAGGTCAAGGTCAATTTGTCAAGGCCCTTGGTTTCTGGTGAAAGCCTTTCATCTGGTGACTATGTATATGAAGTAATGATGTCCCTAGGTTAAAGCATTCAGAAAATATAAGCAAGGTTAAAGTTTTTGGTAAAAGAATTTCGGTTAAAGTATTTCTAAGTTCATAAAAGGTCAAGGTCAAATTATCAAGGACCTTGATCTTTCACAAAAGCCTATCACCTAATGAGTATATATATGAAGTAATGATGTCCCTAGGTTAAAGTATTCAGAAAATATAAGCAAGGTTAAAGTTTTTGGTTAAAGTTTTCAGTTAAAGTTTGTCTAAGTCCACAAATGGTAAAGGTCAAGGTCAAATTGTGAAGGACCTTGGTCTCTGGTCAAAGCCTATCACCTGGTGAATATATATATGAAGCTATGATGTCCCTAGGTTAGAGCATTAAAAAATATATGCAAGGTTAAAGTTTTTGGTTAAAGTTTTTTGGTTAAAGTTTTTCTAAGTCCACAAAGGGTCAAGGTCAAGGTCAAATTGTCAAGGACCTTTGTCTATGGTGAAAGCCTATCACCTAATGAGTGTGTATATAAAGTAATGATGTCTCTAGTTTAAAGCTTACAGAAAATATACGCAAAGTTTAAGTTTTTTCGGTAAAAGTTTTTGGTTAAAGTTTTTGGTTAAAGTTTTTTTGAAAGGGTCAAGGTCACAGTCTAAAGGTCATTTCGACATGGATGTTGGTCTCAAATGAAAGCCTATGCCCTAATGAGTGTTTCTGTATAAAATAAAGCCTCTAGGATAAATATTGATAGAAATAAAAAACTTTAACCTAATGCGGACGCAGACACCGACACTGACGCTGATGCCGACGCTGACGCCGACATCCGAGGGTTTGACAATAGCTCTTCCGAGACTTTCGTCCCGGGCGAGCTAAAAATTACAAAGGTTAAAGTTTTTAAACAACTTTTTTTCCAAAACAATGGGATGTTTGCTTTTAAGCAAATCACGAGCTCAGTGTAAAATTACTGTAAGTGCCTAAATGTATAAAAACTTACAAAGTTTAGCACTGAATCATCTAAAAATTGTGCTTAATACAGACAGCTGAGCAATCTGATTCTTTTATTAGATACAGTAAAACTTGTAATAAGAGACCATGACCAAAAGTGGTTGTTAAAGAAAATTGTCGCTTAGTACATGTTTTGTTTACAAATAAGAAACATGATTTTGATTCAATATGTATATCATTGCAAAAGTCTCAATAATCCTTTGCTGTGAAAACTCGATAGAATTGTCTCAATGAGACAATTCTGGTGAGTTTTAACACCCTAGGATTCATTTACTAAAAATTTTTATGCAAACGATATCTACTTTTTTCAGATATTTCTATTTAAAGAAGGGGATTGCTTAATATAAATGGACGCTTCATAGACAGGGTTGCTCAAGCAAAATTGAATGTACTTACTAATTCATTATCATATTGACCCAAAAATTACTAAGGATAAGGTATACTAAATAAACAGTCAATTGAATTATTTTGGATGAAAAAAAATAGAGAAAGTTACTTACCTGATAAACTACTGTAAAAGTTTTTTTTCTTTTTAAAAACATGGCATATTTACTTTTAGGCAAATCAAGGACTCAGTGCACAAAATTTGTAAGTGCCTCAATATATAAGAACTTACAATAATTAAGCACTGAAGCCTCTAAATATTTCTATTACATGTACAGATGGTTGTGAAATCTGACTGTTTTACTAGATACTTACTAATTTATTAAAAGGTTCTACAAACAGGCTAGTTCCAACAATTGTCTCTGGTATTGCATCAATACTGTACCAACTCCTCATGCACTTCAGTACTTTGATTTGGATTTTGACATCTGAATACAGGCTTTCTGTTTCTAAACATGCCTTCTGGAAACAAATGCAGTAAAATTCATACAATTCCTATAAATGTACTCTAAGGTATATTCTTCCTATGTGACACCATTGTGTGAAAACTTAAAAATAGTCATGAACACAAAAATGAAACCATTTTAATCAGAAAGCATGAATCTTAAAGGAAGCAACAAAATCTTTCAATAAATTTTAACTCAGTAAGCACACAAAACGGGACCACGCCAAAAGTGCAAAATGTAACAAAACTGTTCAGACTGAAGGAAACTGCACAGACCAACCAGGTAAGAAACTTTTCACAGTAAGCATATTTTTCAGAATCTAGAATGATCTTACTATATTCCTTTATGATGATTTTTGAAATTTGATCCCTAA
This sequence comes from Fragum whitleyi, assembly GCA_948146395.1. NCBI lineage: Eukaryota > Metazoa > Mollusca > Bivalvia > Cardiida > Cardiidae > Fragum > Fragum whitleyi. Next base: position 41,648,261 of record OX411546.1, on the reverse strand, counting down.
GTATACCTGCCTTGGATCTCATTATTTTTTCAAGTCCATTTCTAAATGCAAAACTGAGCATCTAATTGTCAATACTTATACTGTCAGTTACAACTGTTTTGCACTGAGACATCAAAATATTGATTTAAGTCAATGGATCATAACCAAAATTCAACTTGCACACCTCTGCCTGATACTGATAAAATCTGTAAAGTATCAATGAAATTTGCCCATTATTTGCTGAGAAATTAAGTGGACAAGAAATTGTTACAAACAGACCGACTGACCCATAAGCTGACTCCTATATAACCCCCCCCCCCCCCCCAACCAAAAAAAAGTTTAGGGGATATAATCAGGTGGTATAGACCAAGATCTATCTGCACATATATTTGTCTATACCTGCTGCCGAAGCAGGAATATTCCAGGTTATGTATTACAAGGGTTAAATGATGGATGATAGATGCATATTTACCAGTAACTGTATAACAGTTTCCTCAGATTTGTGTAATTCATCTGTCACCTCCTTCCTTCTATTTGCACCCAGTCTCAGGGACCTACTGCTGATCTAAAAGATATGAAATATATACTCTAGACATGGGATGGACACTGCTCTTCAATGGGATCCCACTGGAATCCCTTCTTGATACCATGACGATCCCTCGTGATAATCAGAGATCCCTACCTTCATTTATATACATAGAATTTACCAGGATTAGCTTAGGTTAGTAATTTATTCTAGCATCTCTGCAAGTCAATGGCTCCAACTTCACTTTGTATCTTACAAACGTAAGGAACAAAGTGGAGTGACAACCTAGACATAAATCTAGAAAGCAATGAATGGCTCCTCAGTCGCTCCTCAGGCTTGAAATTCTTGTAAAAGCAAACCAAAGATTTGACTAGATTTTTAGATATTTTGGGTTCTACTAATGTTGAAAATGATTTTCAAAGTTTCCACTACATAACATATAGAGAAATTACCTCCACCCATTAAAGACATATTTATCATCCGATCAAAAAAATTTTTGGCTGCATGATAATGGGTTACCCAAGGAGCATACCAATGAAGTTTGATTGATATCCATCAGTAACATTCTGAGAAAATGATTTTCAAAGTTTCCACTATGTAACATATAGAGAAATGACCTCTGCCCATAAAATACATGTTTTTCATCCGATCACAATAATTTCTGGGAAGACATATAAAGGGTCACTCAAGGATCATTGCAGTGGAATTTGGTTGATAACCATCAGTTACATTTGAGAAAATGATTTTCAAAGTTTCCACTATGTAACATATAGAGAAATGACCTTCACCCATTTAATATACATGTTTTTCTTCTAATCACAATAAATGTTGGTAGACATATAAAGGGTCACTCAAAGAAATTTGGTTGATAATCATCAATTACATTCTGAGAAAATGATTTTCAAAGTTTCCACTACATAACATATAGAGAAATGACCTCCGCCCATAAAATACATATATTTCATCCAATCACATTAATTTTTATGTAGACTGATAAAGGGTCACCCAAGGATCATTCATGTAAAATTTAATTGGTATCAATCAATAAGAATCTGAGAAAACTCACTTTTTACCATATTTGGAAATTAGCCACACCCATTAAATCCATGTTTTTCATTGGATCAAAATTTCTTGATCAACTTTGAAAGAGGGCCACCCAAGGATCATTCCTGTAAAGTTTAGTTGAAATTCATCCAGTAGTTTCTGAGGAAAGATATTTAAAGAAAAGGTTTATGACTGGATGCACGGACGCATGGACAGACTCACAACAGACAGAACACCATGATTAAAGCCCAATTGGCTTTCGGCAAGTGGAGCTTAAAGTAAAGATTTTAATTGATAACATGTCAATACAAGCCTTAGGATGATCATAGGATGGTGATATTTTCCAGTATTTTTGCAAGCTATAATTTCTTACTTAACTTTGTGTGTTACAAAATTAATGTAAGAAACAAAGTGAAGTTAGAGCCTTGGCTTCAAAAAAAAGATTCTGATTGTGAGAGCACCTAAATTTTATGGACATATCCTAAAAGAATCCCTTGATTTGAACTAATAGGATCCCGGACATTGCTCATGTTGAACCCTATAGACTTGCAAATTGTCACTCCAAATCATGTAAAAGTTCTAGATAACCTGGTACATTCTAAAGGACTAGCCGTAGTCAGACCACAAGGAATGCTCTGGCTGATTACAGTCAACAAGATGTGTTCATAAAACACAAATGCCCCCATGGCGGAAATTTTTCTATAAGTTTGACTTTTATAACTGAAATTGACCTTGATGGATTACCTTGACATTGACCTTCAAATCTGTGGATGGTTGAGAGGAACCTTAACCCTTGTCATGCTGAATTAAAATCCTCTTTCAGAATTGCACTTATATCAAAGTACTGAAAGCCCTAGATTCCAAGGGTGTAGATAATCTTTCTTGTCAAAGATTAAATTCATTAGCAAATCTATCTTGAAAGGGGACAAATAGGTGGTGTTGACTAAGATCAGACTGCACATAGGTGCAGGCTGGTCTTTGTCTATACTTCCTGTCAAAACAGGAATATTCCGGGTTCAGCATGACAAGGGTTAATGAGCATTGTCACTTGACCCTATAGAACTATATGCCCCGGTCTATCGAAGTAGGGGTATAAAAAATTTTGACATCATTTTTTTTTTTATTTCTCATGTAGTCATCCTTGTCTTCAGTAATAAATATTCACCAGATATATCCTTGTACACAAGTACGATCACATTTTATAAGATATCATACAATCAAACAATCACTCAGCATTTCTAAGGTCAAAGGAGTAGTATGTTCAATGGAAAAAAATGAGGGTTTTATGAGAAATAGAATCTGCAATTCATTTTGAGATAAGCTGATCTAGAGGTCTAGAACTTTTTAAGTTATTTAATGATAATTACACTTCTATTCTAGTCTGGTCACTAATAAGATCTCACAAAATATCACACATGTAATTATAATGCTCTATTTTACAGTATATCCATATAATCAGCCTTTGGTAGACCTTTGCTAAATCCAATCTCCTTTTCAAATACATGTATTTGTATTTCACAATTACAGTGCTAACAGCACTTTGATGATATAAGTGGTGACTGATGAAAAATAATCTGTTAATTACCTCTTCTGGAAGGACTGTCAAAATTTCAAGTAAAAAGTGCATCTGCGCTATATTGGCTCCAAATCTGAAAAGAAAGTCAAAACCTTTGTCATGCTGAATTTGGAATGCATTGGTGAAAGTGATGAATTCTCAAAAATCTAAAAATGTAATTTGTATTCAAATTTCATTAGGAAAATGTCGAAAAGAGGGCCATAGTAGCCCTTCATTGCTCACCCATAATAACAGGATAAAACCTCCTCAAAACAGGTTTTGAAAAGAAGATCGTGGTGAAAATAACTGCCATTGGTTTTATTAAACGAGAAAATCATTCAAAGTAATATTCAGGTTGTTCAAGCAAAAGATGAGTGCATACAAGGTGAATCTAAGATTTGACCTCGTGACCTAGTTTGAGACCCAGTTTATCCTAGATTTCATTAAGACAATCATACTGACAGGTCAATAGGGCAAAAAATATTGTCGTCGCCTATGAGAATATTCCTGCTTTGGCAGGAGATATAGACAACAAGAGAGACATTGGTCCTTAAAAGCTCACCTGATGCATATAGTTGACAAAGGTGACAAAGTGTCAACACATCTTATTTGACATTTTTTAATGTCTTAACAAAAGTCACTGGCTTGAAAAAAGTCAAAGATACGAAGAAGACAAACATTAGAGTCAAATATGTTGCCTTTAAAGTACAAAAAAATATATTTTTTTTTTGAGATTTGAAGGTGACCTTATCTTTTACCCTCTTTCAAATTTGTATCAGATTTCAAGACAAACATTCTGACCAAGATGCAGAATTTTCAATCCAGGAATAAACACATGGATTTTCTAAGATTTGACCCCACTTGTCTCAATTTTGAGCTTGACCGAGATTTGATGCAGTTAAAGATTCCGACCAAGTTTCAAGACATTTGAGCCAAAAATGTGGCATCTTGAGTGCACTCAAGGTAAAAGGTAATGACAGCACCCGATCAAAATAGCTCACCTTGAGCACTTAGTGGGCTAGGAATAAGCAGTTTGACCTTAGTCTATACTGATTTTTCTCTATGCATATATTTTTCATGTCTCACGGGCAGTATTCTCAGGCCTATGATGGTATATGGATCTTAGGTTTGCTTCAGTCCATATAGCATCTTCTGCTCAAAAGTCCAATCCCTAAAATCTTTATTACTTAAAAAGCCCTGTAGAATTTAAATAATTTATCATGAGTGAAGTATTACATATGCAAGAAGGCAATAAAAAATAGCTTATATTTCAAATATCATTTGTGTTGTCAAATACAATTGAATCCATTTATATGAGAATCATACAGGAAACAAAATATTTAGTGAGTACCGGTAAGTTGTGATTTACTTACTTCCCTATCAAGTCTCTCACTGGACTTTCCCAGGCTACCATCTGTAAGGCCAAATCTGCTAGAGCCAAACTTAACTGAAATGAATATTTGTCAATCATCATCATTTTTTATGCATTCTCTTAATTTTGTTTGCACCAAATAATTTTGTTATCTATCCATGAATGTGGTAGAGGAGCTCTTTAAACTTTATATTGGTGGAGCTATCTGAAAATTTCTTTCAAATGACAAACCTGCATTTGATGGCAAGGAATTGTGCAAAGTAATTTTGAAATATGTTATAAATCGTAGGAGCTATGCAGCATAATGCCCCAAATATGCTCAATTTTAATGTTTGACCTTGACCTTGGAACAACATGATAATTTCTTTCAAATTGCAAATCTACACATTAAGGAGAATAATTGTGCCGAGATATTTTGAAATTCTTCGAAACTTATAAGAGCTAAGATCCAGACAAGAACAACTTTAACATATCATCATGAGCTTGGAACCATCTGAAATTTCTTTTAAATTCAAATAGTAAATATGCTAATAATTTAGAACATTTTTTTCTAATTTCATTGTAAAATCCATTCATAAATGCTGGAGCTTATGTCTGGGCAAATTCAATTTTAAAATGTATGTTGAGTTGTGACTATGAACTAAGAGCTATCAAAAGGTCTGTTTCAAATGGCACATCTTCTCATGATAAAGAATAATTGTGCTAAGTTATTCTAAAATACTTCCATAAAAGCAGGAGATATGTACTGGAAAAAATCAGACAGACTGACTAACACACTAATCCAGCCCATGCTCAGCCCTATGTTCCGGATGACCAAACAATGCAAACTGTTTCAAAATGTTTCTCCCCTTTGCACATGCATTTGTAGGCAAAGCAGAGTAAAATTGTCATACAGTTTGCACCGTTATGTCACCCTGAACACATGGCTGTTATACTGGTACAGATAAGAGGGGGTAAAGCCTGTCTAGAATCTTTGTTTCTGGATGAAACCCTATGTTGTGGGTACTCATTTGCATTGTCTCAACAAGACCATTCCAATGAGTACCCACAACATAGGATTTGAGCTAATATTTTTTAAAATACATTGATCTTAAATCCAAAATACCCCCTCTATCTGTAGCTCTGCTGGTGGCTAGTCACAAGCAATGTCAACAATTGATAAACACATATATAACAAGATGTGTTAGTGGAACACCAATTCCCGCCACTGCCATTCTTAAGATACAATTGTTTATAATATAACCTACCTCGCCAGAGTGAAATAACCCCATTGAATATTTTTTTATATTACACAGTTGTTATTACACTAGTGGAATAATTATGCAAATGAGCTCAGAATTGAGAACAAGGTTATATTTTTGTAGGGCAAATGATGTCATTATGGAGATGCAGATGTCATTTTGCAAATGGGGTTTTATGTTTCGCGGGATAACACGAAGCGATAAATATCTTAATTTTCTTGTTTTATCACCAAAATTCAGGTCATATCATAAATAAAATATCGAATTTGTGCTCATCAGATACCTAATTTATTAAACTCATCATGTATAAACAGATAAAAACTCAGCGAAGCCTCATTTTTATCTGTTTATAGATGACTTGTTTAATAAATTCAGTATTCAATGATCACTCATTCATTGTCCTCTAATTTATGCAAAACAGTAATCAACAGAAAACCTTAATTCAATTCTGTTATTTGTGGCAATACTAAAGTTAATGTGAACTCTAAAATTTTCATATCATTGACCTTGAAATAATGAACTTGATCATGACTGATGACCTTTCTGTTGGTACATGTACCAACAGAAAGGTCTTGTCATAAACAATACATGTGTGAAATATGAGGACTGTACCACTAACCTATAACTAAAAAGCCATGAATGGCTTGTGTCGCTCCACAGGCTTGAAATTCTTGTAAAAGCAAATAAAAGTTTTGACTAGATTTTTAGATATTTTGGGTTCTACTGGTGTTGAAAATGATTTTCAAAGTTTCAACTATATAACATATAGAGAAATGACCTCCGCCCATAAAGGACACATTCTCCATTCAATCAAAATAATTTTTGGCTGCATGATAATGGGTCACCCAAAGATCATACCAAAAATGTTTGTTTGAAATCCACCAATTACATTCTGAGAAAATGATTTTCAAAGTTTCCACTATATAACACATTGAGAAATGACCTCCGCCCATTAAATATATATTTTTCATCCGATCACAATAATTTTTGGTAAACTGATAAAGGGTCACTCAGGGAATATTTCAGTGAAATTTGGTTTATATCCATCAATTACATTCTGAGAAAATGATTTTCAAAGTTTCAACTATATAACATATAGAGAAATGTCCTCCGCCCATAAAATACATATTTTTCATCCAATCTCAATTATATTTGGAAGACTGATAAAGGGTCAATCAAGGATCATTCAAGTAAAATTTAGTTGATATCTATCACTTAGATTCTGAGAAAATGTTTTTCAAAGTTTCCAATATATAACATATAGAGAAATGACCTCCGCCCATAAAATGCATATTTTCAATCCTATCACAATTATTTTTTTGTAGACTGATAAAGGGTCACCAAGGGGTCATTCATGTTAAATTTGATCGGAATCCATCAATTAGAATCTGAGAAAAATCACTTTTTACCATATTGGGAAATTAGCCACGCCCATAAAATCCATGTTTTTCATTGGATCAAAATTTCTTGATCAACTTTGAAAGAGGTTCACCCAAGGATTATTCCTTTGAAGTTTGGTTGAAATTTATCCAGTAGTTTCTGAGGAGAAGATTTTCAAAGAAAAAGTTTACAATCGCAGGCACAGACTGGCGGACGCAACGCCATGACAATAGCCCCAGTGGCTTTCAGCCAGTGGAGCTAAAAATGTCAAAGTTTTGAGGGACAAACAATACTAACAGATAAACAGACAAATGAACAGAACAAAAACAATATGCAATATGCCCCTGATCTATCAAGCAGGATAATTACCTGTGTTACTATGACTGGAGCAGTCTCTGCTGTAATTTTTCCAGCATGTTCCATCAGTGAATCTCTCAGAGACTGAAAATTTCCAAGTAGAAAAATGAAGTGAATTGTAGAACAAAAACTGTGCACAATATTTATAGGCATTCACAATAGTTTTTTACTTAACCCTTGAATCTCAAAGAAGATCATGGGTTTTTTTACAGATTATCGTAAAAGAAAGCATTGACAACATTGCATGAAAAGAATAATTTTGAACAAGTAATTTAGCCTTTAGCTAAAGCATTTCAAACTCAATTATCTCAATTTGTCGAACATTTTACTCTCTTTAATCTGTCTTCAACTGCTTTGGAGTTTAAAACTATGTTGTATCATTTTTATGTAGATGTTTGTTTGAATGGGGCTTTACACCGCTTTCAACATTATTTCAGTTATATATCCTGGCGGCTGGAACACATAACAATGGATTCCTGGTATTTCTCACACCAGTACTACCATTACATCCTTTCCTAGCTTCTAGCTGCTATCTCACATAGGCTTACAATTATCAACCCATTGGTGAGAGACGGAAAGAATAAGTGACACCATCTGGGATCGAACTCAGGACCTGTAGATTGACAGTCTGACGCAATACCAACTGCGCCATGACGGCGGCTTGTATCTTGATGAGTATATCCTTTAAACCCATTGTTTGGCATGTTGACAGCTTAGTAAGGACATTTATGGAAAACATAACAGGGTACTACGAAGACATTCAGTCCAGCATCTCATCCCAAATTAATAAGCAGGGGAATGGAATTCACATGCTGACTTGTCCGACGTGAGCTTTTTTACTTGTGGGCAAGTACATTTTTCTAGGTCCATGGACAAGTAAATATCAGAGCAAACCTTAGAACAGTAACATAAAGACCTTGGAGAAATGTCATCCTTATATTTGTATCAAAGGGTAGAATACATTGTCTTTAAAGAAGAAAATGCTGGGCTACAGCATTTCATTCATTAACAAGAGGCCCAAGAGGGCCTGTATCGCTCCACTGGCTTAAAAATCTCAAGATTTGAAAGAGAGATATTGAAAATGAAAGTGAACATCATTCAGAAGGAATTCTGACTTTTTCTAAGTTGAAACTGACTAATGAAGGAATGAACTTATTTAACTGATATGTAAAATTACAAGGAAGAAAACTATTTAGATATCACTTTGAACCAAGAGGACCAAATTGGCCCTAAACCATTCACCTGAATTTTATTGATCGAGTGGATCTCATCCAATCCAAATTTCTTGAGCAACTTTAGAAGAGGGTCACCCAAGGAACATTCTGGTAAAGTTGCATTGAAATCGGCCTAATGGTTCAGGAGGAGAAGTCAATCAAAGATTTCAGGGTCAAAAAACGCCCCCCCCCCCCTGCCAAGCCCATATTTGGGGGTCAATCCAAATTTCTTGAACAATTTTTGAAGAGGGTCACCCAAGGAACATTCTGGTAAAGTTTCATTGAAATCAGCCCCATGGTTCAGGGGGAGATGTCATTCAAAGATTTCAGGGTCAAAATAAGCCCCACCCTGCCACTCCCATATTTGGGGGTCAATCCAAATTTCTTGAACAACTTTAGAAGGGGGTCACCCAAGGAACATGCTGGAAAAGTTTCATTGAAATCTGCCCAATGGTTAATGAGGACAAACCGTTCAAAGACTTCGGGGTCAAAAAACGCCCCTCCTGCCACGCCCATATTTGGGAGTCAATCCAAATTTCTTGAACAACTTTAGAAGAGGATCACCCAAGGAACATTCTGGTAAAATTTCATTTAAATCAGTCCCATGGTTCAGGAGGAGATGGCATTCAAATATTTCAGGGTCAAAATAAGCCCCACCCTGCCACGCCCATATTTGGGGGTCAATCCAAATTTCTTGAACAACTTTAGAAGAGTGTCACCCAAGGAACATTCTGGTAAAGTTTCATTGAAATCTGCCCAATGGTTCAGGAGAAGATGTCGTTCAAAGATTTCTGGGTCAAAATAAGCCCCACCCTGCCACGCCCATATTTGGGGGTCAATCAGAATTTCTTGAACAACCTTAGAAGAGGGTCACCCAAGGAACATTCTGGTAAAGTTTCATTGAAATTTGCCAAATGGTTCAGGAGGAGATGTCGTTCAAGGATTTCAGGGTCAAAATAAGCCCCGCCCTGCCACGCCCATATTTGGGGGTCAATCCAAATTTCTTGAACAACTTTAGAAGAGGGTCACCTAAGGAATATTCTGGGAAAGTTTCATTGAAATCGGCCCAATGGTTCAGGAGAAGATGTCATTCAAAGATTTCAGGGTCAAAATAAGCCACGCCCTGCCATGCCCATATTTGGGGGTCAATCCAAATTTCTTGAACAACTTTAGAAGAGGGTCACCCAAGGAACATTCTGGCCAAGTTTCGTCAAAATCCATCCATTGGTTTAGGAGGAGAAGATGTTTAAAGAAAAGTTTACGCACGCACGCACGGACAGACGGACGGACGCACGACGGACACCTCGCCATGACAATAGCTCGCTGGCCTTCGGCCAATGGAGCTAAAAACAATGTTTCCTCAATATCTATCAATCTATTTTTTGACAGACAAGTTCATTTTGATCCCAAGCAAGTAGGAAAATGACTTACTTGTCCCTGGACAAGTTGGGGAAATTTTTATTTCCACACCCCTGATTAGATATATGATTATCCACTCATTGGTGGGAGACAAATGTCAGAAAGGGTGTGTGCCGTAACCTGAGATTCAACCAAGCACGCCAAAAATGGAGTTCAAAGCAATACCCAGAGTGAGTGTTGGGTAATCAGTTTCAAATCACAATTGATAATGGGTTTTTAATTGGAAGAGTAAATCAACTAATGATGGACTGTACAATCGTTTTCTTAGAAATTATTACAGAAATCCCAGTATCATTCCTTTGAGGAATAGAATCTGAGAGTTTAGTTAAAACTCATGACCTTAAGACTCATCCAGCAGATTTTTCTATAAACTCCATGGCTCAGCATGAAACAGTTATAACTGCCTATATTCATATAGGCAGTTACAACTGTTTCCTGCTGAGTCATCAAACTGATGTCAGTTCAGTAAACAAAATATAATGGCTTTCATATACAGGGAAATTTTGGATTTCAAATTTAAATATTTCAATCAAACTTTCACAAATCCTATATTGTGCATACTCATTAAAATTGTCTTGTCAAGACAATTCAAATGGGTAACTAGGGTTTACTTGTGAATGGCATTACCCCCTCTTAAATGTACCTCTGATTATCAACTGTGCTATAATAGCACAGGGCTTCTGCTAGTGTTTGTAATTAGGAGGTCATTGACCCCTTAACCATTAAAAACTGGGGCTCAAAACGAATTAAAGGGATCTAGGACAAGAATGAGCTAATCTTAGATATGAATTGTATAGGTTATTTGACCTTTTCTTTTAAAAAATATTAAGTAAGCAATTGATTTGTAGAATTTTAGATGCATCTTAAAAAGTTTTGACCCTCAAAAATATCTCTCAAGGGGTCAAAATGACCCCCTTTGAATAGCATTCTATGGGTCGAAATATGATATCAGATTTTTGGGGGGTCATTTTGACCCTGGTTTAAGGGTCAAGCACGAGCCCTGATAGAAGCTGTCATTTTTTGTCTATTTGTTTGCAATTACCTGATGCACATTTGCTGGTAACTCATGGAAGGCATACTGGATCTGAAATAAAAGATATTGAATAAATGGTCGTGAAATACAAAATTCATTAATCAAGTCATTATGCACAGAAAAAGAATTTGTTAATAACTTATGTGAGATGTCAGGCAAAAGGGACCATCTAAGTAGTGCTCAACATGTAAACCCCTACAAGTCTGCAATTAATGTACAAGCTGACTACTAACTTTGGTCAAAACTTTTCTCACTTTGCTGATTCTAGAATGTTCACCTATTATTTACCTATACAAGAAATTGTGCAATATGATCTATAGTTGACCTGTACTTGAGCTAAACCTTTTTTTTTTCAAATATTTATTTGACCAATGTCCTAAAAGTGTTATATTTTTTTCAAAATTAAATTTTGATCGGAGTAAACATCCTTACCTTTGTCCTCATAGTTTGAGCTGCAAAATAACATGATTCCAGACTTTCATGGGATGTAAGTAACTGATCAGCAATTTGCCATGCATGCACCTGAAATAGACAGATTTATGCAAAATAAACTATGTGCCATGAAAGTCCTGTATGCGGAAATACAGCTTTCCTCCACTTGTCCCCAGATGAGTAGATGATTTTCAATAACATGGCATCAAAAAAGAAGATCAATCAATTTTGAGAAAACATTGTTTTTAGAGAAGAAAATGCTGAACTCTAAAACAATGTTTTCTACCCTTTGATATTAAAATAATGATAATCAATCTCTTACATCTGTTTAGTGTCATCTGATATTTGTCCTAGCATTTATTTATCTACAGACAAGTGGCATTATAGAAACTAGAAAGCCATGAATGGCTTGAGTCGCTCCACAGGCTTGAAATTCTTGTTAAAGCAATAAAAGTTTTATCCAGATTTTTACATATTTTGGGTCCTACTGATGTTGAAAATGATTTTCAAAGTTTCAACTATATAACATATAGAGAAATGACCTTTGTAGACTGATAAAGTGTCACTCAAGTATTATTCAAGTGAAATTTGGTTGATATCCAAATATCAGATTCTGAGAAAATGATTTTCAAAGTTTCCACCATATAACATATAGAGAAATGACCTCCGCCCATAAAATGCATATATTCCATCTGATCACAATGCTTTTTGGTAGACTGATAAAGGGTCACTCAAGTATTATTCAAGTGAAATTTGGTTGATATCTACAGGCCTTTTTTTATGCTGTTTTTGGGGCCGAAATTCGGCCCCAATCCCCTCTTGAAAACATATACTTTTTTCCCCTATTTCAGATAAAAATTCCCCTATCCAAAAGGCCTCTTAAGGCCTTTCTTTAACGAACAAAGTACTGCATTATTTCGCATTTTAAATAAAAACAACTCCCGCATAAAAGTCGTCTGCTACACCAGGACACAATCTAGATGCCCTTTATATCATTTTTGATAAAAAAATTATCTGCCATGTACTGAAAAAGCAAAACTTCATTTCCAAACCATAAAATCTATTTCATTAGAAGTTGCCAATCAATTTAAATGCCTTTTAAAAGTCATAAGACATATTTTTGGGTTGCTTTTTATCGGGACTGTTATGTTTTGCAAGCACTCGTCGGCAGTTTTAAAAACACGATTATGGAGGAAAACAATAATTTTTCCATGGAAAAAGTATTAAAGAAATCTCTTTGTGATCTAGGAAATGCAAGCACTTAATTGCTTTGGCATTAAAAATAAAAAAAATACCGAAACAGGTATCAGAAAAAAACGACTGTCACCAGCCAAACTGTACCAGTTACCGGACAGGTATAAAATTCGGATACGCAATTATTCAACAGAACTATTTTATAAGAGTAAGAATATACTAATTTAGGTAAAAAGAGCTTGGATTACTTCAGAATAAACATTCTGCAAGTAATTTTCATCCTATAAATGACCTAATTTACCGAGTTTGTGTTCGATTTTAAATAGCTGTTTTTGTGTGTGTTTTTTTTTTCATAGTTTATTGAGTTAATTTAGAGACAGTTTCTCTGATCCTACGTCTGTTCCTATGACTGTTTCATAATTGATTATTTAGAAAGAAGACTCTTAAAACAAGAAAGAACACAAAGACAGGTTATGAACATATATTTTTTCCACAGAAATTTGATTTTAAGTTGACAAAAAAAGTTTTCTTTAGTAAGATAAAAAATAGGTACATAAATTTGGAATTTTAATTACCAAAAAAAAAAAAAAAAAAAAAAATAATAATAATAATAATTATAATAATTTTATAACTTACAAGTGCCTATACTGGCTATACATACATTATTAATTATGTACAGGCAGGTGTAGAAAATGTGCTTTGTATCCAAATGCAAATATTCATATTTTATTTGCTTAACAATTTTTGTGTCTCCCCTTATGAACAAATGACCCTAAATACTGAACTTGAGTGGAAATAATGACCCCCCGCCCCCTAAATTGACAAGTCAATGGAAAACCTGCGATTATGTTCGAAAAAGATTTCTACAAATTCTTGAGACAAAAATTATCATCTAAATGAGCTTACATGCCTTGATCATTGATCCGTAGTTAAAAACACACAAAAATCATGACTTTTGTTTGATATTTTACTATGTGATGTGAAAATTCCCCTCCCAGTGAATTTTTCCCCTTCAGAAAGGACCCACCACCTTTCCCCTAAACCGTAGAAAAAGGCCTGATATCCAAATATTAGATTCTGAGAAAATGATTTTCAAAGTTTCCACTATATAACATATAGAGAAATGACCTCCTCCCATAAAATGCATATATTCCATCTGATCACAATGATTTTTTGTAGACTGATAAAGGGTCACTCAGGGATCATTCCAGTGAAATTTGGTTAATATCCATCAGTTACATTCTGAGAAAATGATTTTCAAAGTTTCCACTATATAACATGTAGAGAAATGACCTCCGCCCATAAAATGCATATTTTCCATGCAATCACAATGATTTTTTGTAGACTGATAAAGAGTCACCCAAGGATCATTCATGTAAAATTTAATTGGTATGTATTGATTGCAATCAGAGAAAATTCACTTTTTACCATATTTGGAAATTAGCCACGCCCATTAAATCCATGTTTTTCATTGGATCGAAATTTCTTGAACAACTTTGAAAGAGGGTCACCCAAGGATCATTCCTGTGAAGTTTGGTTGAAATTCATCCAGTAGTTTCTGAGAAGATGATTTTTAAAGAAAAAGTTATGACCGGACGCACGGACTCACATACGGATGGACGGACGGAAGACGGACACAATGCCATGACGATAGCCCCAGTGGCTTTCAGCCAGTGGAGCTAAAAAGTACTTGTCCAGAGGTGGAAAAACCCATTTCGAGCAAGTCAGGCATTCCACATCCCAGCCTTTATTCTAGGATTTCAAAAATGTTGGGGATTTCAGCACAAAAAATGGATGCAGTGGAGAAATGTGGTCATTCATGCTCTTTGGTTAAAGTAAAAAATTCCCCACAAATCCAACAAATACGGAGAATCTTTGATAAAAGTGGGAAATCCCCCTGCCTTAAATAAACACTGCACCCCTGTGTAAGTGACTGATCAGCAATTTGCTACGTGGGCACCTAAAACAGATGTATGCAAGATTATGTTCCTGTAGGTGACATTTCCATCAATTTCATTTCAAATGAGAAGCACATATTGATCACTCAGGACACATAAACAAAATGCATGTAACAGGAACATTCACTGACGACCTTAATCCTTGTCATAATTAACCTAGAATATTCCTGCTTTGGCGGGAGGTTAAGACAAAGATCAGCCTGCACATGAGTGATCTTTGTCTTTTCCTCCTGATTTTACTTTATCAACAAGAGAACTTTTTCAAAAAACATTTTCAAACTAAATTCTAACTCAGAATTTGGGCATGCATAGTGTAGAATACCAGTCTGCTTGGCCTATCAAATGACTTGGCCCAGTCAACTCAGCCAGTGTTCCCACTCCTTTTTCAATCTAGGGGTAAAAATGGGTATTTTACAGCTTGCATGTACCCCTATATAGCACAAAGAAGGCTGGTTGCATGAATTGGGGGTACAAGCTTTAATTTAGGGGTAAATCTACCCCATTTGGGTTTTTTTGGAACACTGTCAGCCCCAAAATATACAGTCTACAGTAAAACATATTAAACTGAATGAATATGTATAGATTTTGAACAAATTACTTGGTTTCTGTTTACTTTGCTTTACAATACATAATACTTTCCCTTCCAAATACCAACAATTCAAAACATTTTTTTCAAAACGGACAAAAAGAATGTATGTTGAATTTGATTATGTTTTGAATCTGCAGCTGATAAACACACAAATTTCCTCACAACTAAATGATGCTCAAATATCTTTGTATTTGTAATACTAATGATAGAATAGCTGCTTTGGGTTGTCTCAATAGCTCAGTGGTTAGCAGTTGATGAAAACCCTTAAAAAGAAGATTCCACTGTGGCTCAAATTTCTCAAATAATATTGATAACATCTAGAACGAGTCACCTGCCAGTAATACCCGAAAGGGGAGTCAGGCAGTATGTATGTGTAGAAAGAGTTGCTGCTGGGCCCAGTTGAAAAAGGTCCTGGGCTCAGTTGAAAAAGGTCCAAGTTGACAGGTCATAATAGTGTAGATTTTGGTCAGTCTTTGTGGATGAAAATTGAAAAGGAAAATGGTAATTGACACCATAACAACAATAATCTGTCATTTGTAAATTAATTCAGGGAAGATTAATTTAGCAAAGAAGGGATTCCTGAAATGATTGCCAGTCAACTCGACCCTTCGCATAACTCTGCCCCAATATATAGCCTTTAGTAACCAGACCTGGGGTTGATAACATGCCAATGTAATCAATTACAATTACAATTACTTGTAGATTCTGTGATTAACAATTACAATATGATTACATGAAAATTGTAATCGATTACATGTAATCACGATTACTGATTACGATAACCCCAGGTCTGATAGTAACATTGAATGACTCTTAAAATTCAATTTAACTCTTTTTAAAGGTGATGCATACATTAATTTACCCATAACTTGATGAAAATTGAATAATGTTGTACTTATCATACTTAATAATCATCAATAAGATTATGCTTTTGGCAATAAATGATTTTGGGCTGAGTTATATCCTCTTCACCTCAAATATCGTACACGTAAGCCTTTTAACCCTCTCTATACTCGGAAAGTTAGGTTTTCATACCATTTAATATCGACTTTCTATCAATCAATATTTCATTAACCTTTCTAAAAAATTTAGTTCAATTCTGTTAATAGTATCACCATGAAATTTAGGTAAAACAACTGCTAGTTGACCTTTCAAAAAATTTGGATTGCCTCCTCAGTTATCGTGCATCTGAAAGAAAACTCCTTGGCAACAAAAAAGAAGCAAAATTACAACTTTATCTTTTGGGGTCACCAACCTCTGCTTAGATATTATTCCATATACTTATTTGAGTAAAATCTAGTTCTGAATTTTCTTATACAAAGCTTTAACTAGCCTATGCAGAGAAACGTTGAAAAAAGGTTCCATATCCAAAATGTTGCTTTTTGTTTGATTTTAGATATTGAGTGCAATATGTTTCAGTTTTACTAACTTCAACTTTATAAGGTTAACATAGCAAAACGTCCCTTTGGGGTCATGCACGATAATAGAGGTATGCGCGATAATTGAGATTTGACAATTTGTTGGGCCAAGTAGCTGATGGTACGAGTTGACCGCTGAAATAAGGTCTTGGATACCTGATTTTCATCCCTGGAAGTCCTTATATTGTATATCCTAGTAAAATTATAGATAATGGATACCACGTGATGGATTCCTCAGATAGATGGGATAATAATAAATAAAATATTGATGACTTGTCGATAAGAAAATAGCCTTTCTGTAATTCTTACAGATCTCTGTAGTTCACCAAGCCATACAGACGCCTTCTCCTTCCCTACAATATCTGGATTGTTGTAAAGGGCTTGGAGTGCCTGGTTAACCGTCTCAATGGACGGGGCGCTCTCCATTTCTGTTCTTTTACTATCTCTGTTGGCTCTTTCTATTTTTCTCCAAAACAGGAAGTGTGCATATACCGGATGTGCTATTTCGGAAAAGTTGTTATAATCCGGTTCCATCCGGGAACTCTGTCACGAGCATTGACTGGTCATCACGAGCAGTTACCAGCTCGGCCCTTTGAATAACTCGGCACTGTCAACTCGGTCATAATATATAGTATATAGTATTGATGTAATAATAGATTCATCATTTAGATAGGAAGAGTTATCTTAAGAGAAAAAGTCATTCTGCTTCTTGATTATGAAATTCATTCAGTCAAGTTAGGATACAAATACGAATTCAAATATATGTTTATTTGAAAAGAGCTCACATGGCGAACATCAACTAGTAAACAGAAAAAAAAAGACTAGAAAATGACATTAACAATTATACATTTCAATAGTTGAAGGAAGACAACCACAGTCCATTTGTTACAGTATGAGTAAAGTGTAAATTATAAGCCTTGAAGTAGAAATAGTAAGACTTGAAATATGGATACAGTTGAGGATGCGAATTCAACTTACAAAGTATACACTAGTATAATCAAATGATAAGTGGACGAACGAGCATAAAGTTGTTTACAATAGAGTTGTATTAAATTATCTAAGTAACACATTTTGTTACTATAAGTTTTTAGCTCCACTGGCCGAAGGCCAGCGAGCTATTGTCATGGCGGTGTGTCCGTCGTGCGTCCGTCCATCCGTCCGTACGTGCGTAAACTTTTTCTTTAAACATCTTCTCCTCCCAAACCATTGGGCGGATTTTGATGAAACTTAGTAGAATCATTCCTTGGGTGAGCCTCTTCTAAAATTGTTAAAGAAATTTTGATTGACCCCCAAATATGGTCGTGGCAGGGCGGGGCATTTTTTTCACTTTGAAATCTTTAAAAATCTTCTCCTCCCAAACCATTGGGCCAATTTCAATGAAACTTGGCATGGATGTTCCTGTGGTGACCCTTTACTTAAATCGTTCAAGAAATTTTGATTGACCTACAAATATGGGCGTGGCAGGGCGGGGCTTATTTTGAGCCCGAAATCTTTGAACGACATTTCTTCCTGAACCATTGGGCCGATTTCAAAGAAACTTTACAAGAATGTTCCTTGGGTGACCCTCTTCTAAAGTTGTCAGGGTTTGGCTTATTGTGAGCCCGAAATCTTTGAACAACTTTTCTCCTAAACCATTGGGCCAATTTCAATGAACTTTTACCAGAATGTTTCTTGGGAGACCCTTTCCAAAACTTGCTCTAAAAATTTTGATTGGCCCATGAATATGGGTGTGGCAGGGTGGGGCTTATTTTGAGCCCGAATTCTTTGAACGACATCTCCTCCTGAATCACTGGGCTGATTTCAATGAAATTTTACCAGAATTTTCCTTCTGTGACCCTTTTTAAAAATTGTTCGCGAACTTTTAATTAGCCCAAGAATATTGGCATGTTAGGATGTGGCTTATTTTGAGCCCGAAATCTTTGAACGACATCTCCTTATGAAGGTTGGGCCAAGTTCAATGAAACTTGAGAATTTTGGTGCAATGTGGGCCATACCCAGTTAATTAATATAAAATAGGTCTTAAGAGATTTCAAAGTGTGTTTTTTTTCACTCAAAGAAAGATTCATTTAATGTAAGTCTAAAAATGTTAAAGCAAGTAGAGCGATACAGGCCCTCTTGGGCCTCTTGTTTTTGCTTGTCCTCAACATGTGAGTGACACAATTTTTTCATAAAATGTTCATTTTCTATTTCTAGGTTGTCTCCGTATATACAAACCCAGATATACATGAATAAAGAGAAGATAGATAATATAGAGCAATCAAATTACTGAAGTCAAGAAGCAAAAAATACGAATTGTAATATAAACAGTTTTACGAAATTGAAAAGAAGCAGAATTTTAAACTCTAAATAATTGTCTTCATTTCAATAACTCCAGTGTTTTCATTTAAGATAGGATTCCAGCACTTGCTTATTCAAAGTGCGTCCATGTGCGATCTAAAGAAATATTGTGGGATTTTCAACGAGTGTGTTATTTCAAATTCTGTGTTTCATTTCAAATATCTTCTGATTCTATGTCTTAAAGACTGAGTGTTTAAGTTGTGTGTGTTTTAATGATCTTTGTACATTTCGTAAATAAAAACGTTATGTCTTATCTTCGGTAACCAAAATTTGATAAAAAGTTCCATCTTAAATATTAACACTGTATGGAAACACTGTACGGTAGTTTGCAACGGTATATTGAAAATGGCGGATAGACGTTCATGAAAAAGTAAGTGTTCTTTATTTTTGTTCGATGTTGATTTAATCTATCATCCTGTAAAATAATGACAACATTTACACAATCAGCTTTGAATACATTATCCATCGTACCTAATGATTAATAGTCTTATAGCACCGTCTGTGTGTAATACAGCCTCAAACATTGTGTTTTGATGACATTTAATATTGGAGCGCAAAACGAAAGTAGAAATGGCCATATTTTCCCTAAAATGACCGCGCCAGCAAAATCAAATGTTGCGGTGGATGAGGACAAGATATCTCCCTAAATATGACCAAAAATGTATTGGATCTAGCCCCTTGTCTAGGAAATACAGACACTTGAAAAATTCGATGGTGTACGCTACAGTTCAAACCGAAACTAAATCACTGAACAGTGCGGTATATGGATATATTTATACTGCAGAAAGACGAATATATTATTACAGAATTATTGAGGAAGGAAAGAAAAATTTAGTAGAAACATTAGATTAGATTTAAAACTGTGTTCAATGATACTCTTTCGACGGTTTTCTTCATTTCCAGGCAAAACAAAAAAAAAAGAAAAAGAACATATTCGTCTTTCTGCAGTATTAACCAAGATTAAATAGTATCAAAGTTACTTTTCACCTTTTCGTGCTATTCCATCCGTTGAGAGATTTTCACATGATAATTTATATAAACCGTTGCGTACAGATTTTCATTCGAAATTTAAACAGGTGAGTACTAATATATCCATATACTGCACTGTACAGCGATTTAGTTTCGGTTTGAACAGTAGCGTACACCACCGGATTTTTTCAAGTGTCTACATTTCCAAGATAAGGGGCTAGATCCAATACATTTTTGGTCAAATTTAGGGTGATACCTTGTGCCTAACCACCACCACATTTGATTTTGCTGGTGCGTCCATTTTAGGGAAAATAAGGCCATTTCTACTTTCGTTTTGCGCTTCAATTTTAAATGTCATCAAAACACAATGTTTGAAGCTGTATAACACACAGACGGTGCTATAGGACGTTTAATCATTAGGTACGATGGAAAGTGTATTCAAAGCTGATTACGTAATTGTTGTCATTATTTTACAGGATGATAGATTATAGT
This sequence comes from Fragum whitleyi, assembly GCA_948146395.1. Taxonomy (NCBI): domain Eukaryota; kingdom Metazoa; phylum Mollusca; class Bivalvia; order Cardiida; family Cardiidae; genus Fragum; species Fragum whitleyi. Next base: position 41,627,752 of record OX411546.1, on the reverse strand, counting down.
AATATCGAACAAAAATAAAGAACACTTACTCCGTCACGAACACCTATCCGCCATTTTGAATATACCGCTGCAAATTACCGTACAGTGTTTCCATACAGTGATTAAGTTGTAGTTATTAAGTTTCTGTGACAAGAGACACTACGACTTTACAAACAATTACAATGTGCGTTTCGGTCCTTTTTTGTACGGTCGAGATTATAAAGAAATTTCAATGTGACCCGTCACCTGAAAAAGGAGCCAGAAACAATATAATTAAGGATCGTGTTAGAAAGATTGATTGGTTGAGTAGTCCAACGTTCAGGATGCAGACACGTTTGGGAACGCTTAGAAATTGTATCCCGCTTTGCATATGAGTACAACTGCAAAGCGGGGTAACATATATCTTTTCATCCTTAACGCAGAGCTAGATTGGTAGTTTTAAACGAAATTGTTTAAAAATTTTAAAAACGAAATTTTCCTACAGAAAACAAAATTTTTTCTCTAGTATGAAATACAACAAGAGTCAAAATTATTTCATTTATTATATGTCGTGCGTTCAGGAAGTGAAATAATTTGTGAATGCTTGAAAAATTACTTTGCGGGCAAATAGAGCACAATGTCACAATAGTTTCTCAAACATTTTCACTTTGAATACAGGGATTGATATTATTGTTACTTGGCAATTCTAATTTAATAACCATTAATCATGTCTAATTAAATTGTTTTGTTGAAATAATTGAAAAAATAGTTTTCATCAATGAGCAGCAAAGAGCTTTTCTTTTGAAATTTCAGACGGCCGTTTGCAAAATATGCCATCGAACCACAGGCAATTGTTTTTTATCTGATAACTATACAATTTGATCATGTCACAAAACAGGCTATTTGACAAAATCTGAAAATAAAACAATTGCCTGTGCCGTGAACATTAAAAATGGAAACAGAAATAGATGGTTCACATAAATGTTATGACTACTGCATAGGCATTACTACCTACATTTAACACATGCAAAAAAGTTTGAAAAGAATATCTGTAATAAACACTTCTCCTATTTTGTAAATGGTTGATTTGGATAGTTTTTTCTTTAACCGAACTGGAACATAAATCTGAGTGCCTGAAACACAATCAAAGTAATTGACAATAGTATTGATTAAGTATGTTTATATTTTTCAAATCCCCACTTACATTCAATAATATTGTCAGTCCTAGAAAATGGCAATTTTATTAACCTTGAGTAACTAGGCAATATTAACGATTTTCAATATGGTTATCCAATATTATTGCCATTAATATTAATAGTGTTTGGACCCCATTAATTGATGCCATTTAAGGGTTTAGCGAGTTGAATTTGAAAAAAACTTGACTGATTACTTGGACTCAAATCATTCCGAATGGTCGAAGGCAAATCTGTCTGAAACGGTGAAAATTTACAAGAGAAGGGAATCAAGATTGAGCGTGTGCTCTATTAAATAGGGGAGATCCTGGGAAATATATATTCATTGTGGAAAAAGCCGCAAAAGACCGTATCAGACTCAAAAGTTTCCCAAAAAGGTCAAAATTAGCCTTACATTATTGGCACCATGCATGCCATGCAAATCCTATCTAAGGCCCAGATGGTCAAAACAGGACCTATATGGGCATAATTTGGGAATCAAATGGTCGATAACGTGCGTAAAATGCGCATATTAGCCATATTTGGATTTCTATCTAGGACTAGCATTTCTAGCCCAGTTAGGTACCATCAAAATCCCAGTTGCGCATCCCTCCTGGGTCCCAGATGGGCAGCCTATATTGGACCCATGTAGATTTACATCTTGGTCCTATAAGGGTCCCTTATGACACCCATCTGGGAATCATATGGGTCTATGAAGAGCATCCGATTGCCCATATGAGTCCTAAATGATTTCCATATAGGACCCATATAGCTAGCCCATTTGGGACCCATCTAGATCCCTTCTGGGCCCCAGATGGGCAGCCCATATTGGACCTATATAGATTTCGACATGGGTCCCTTATAGGTCCCGTATTTTTTGCTTCCTGAGATTCTTACTGAAACAACTGTATATCAACTCATCTATATTGGTTATATCTGGGACAAAAAAGCAATTTTGTTTTTCATCCTCTACTGTATTAAAACTACGGTTGCTACAAGTTCGTTCATTAAAAGTAGTTTTAGGTATAGTATATATGCCAGTTTCTAGAAGTCTCAATCGATTTTAACCAGCAGTTTTGATTTTTATCCAGCATATTAATGTTCTCCTGCAGAGCATTTGGTAGTACCCTATCAGTTATTTTGGACTCATTGAATCTGTTCCAGTATTATAAGACAGACGTTATTATATCTACATAAAGTGGGTAGCGTCTAAGCTCCCAATGTAGGGCTAATTTGTTTGTTTCACTATTAACACCCAATAAGTTTCTGCACATACTAAGGTGAGTTTTTATCAAAATAAGTAAATTGTTAAAAAAAATCCCATAAAAATTAGTAATTTCGTCAGTTTTTGTACAGAACATATTTATTATATCTGATAAATAGAGCAGAACGGGTTTGGCTGTGTGATGATAAGCAAACATAAACGTTTAAAGATCACAAGGCATATTTTTGAAGATACTAGTTATTTTGAAGAAAACTTTCACACCACGGTTTTGAATATCTTAAAGGGCATTTGTAAAATTTCCATTTATACTGAAAATAATACCTAGATATTTATATTGTTTTACGGACTCAATTTGTAATCTATTAATATAAAACATATCTTTTGTTAGGCGGCTATTTTTGTTAAATACCATTGCCTTTGACTCGACGTGATTGATATCAAGACCCCATTCTTCACAATATAATTGTACTCTATCTAAACAATCTTGAAGCCCTTCACAAGTCCAAAAGACTAGAAGTAAGTCATCCGCATAAATAAGACTATTTGTAAGTTTATCACCAATAGATACTGGATAACATGTTTGATAAAACACCTTAGTCACGTCATTTATAAAGATATCAAACAAGCTGGGACTGAGGTTGTCACCCTGGAAATCGCCGATCCAGGAAGGAAAGGTTTCCGATAGGGAATCTATATTAAATTTGATTCGAAGACGAATGCTTTTGTACATTGACTCCAAGACTGATAAAAATAGAAGATTGTGTAGTTTTAGAAATAACGCGGGGTGAATAACAGAGTCAAATGCCTTCCTTAAATCGACGAAGCAACAATATAGATTTTCTTTAATTATTTAATTGTTTATCAATAATCGTCTTAAGTTTAAAATATGGCCTGATGTACGATATCCTGGCATAAAGCCAATTTGCTCACCAGCAATTATATCATTTTCCTTAAGGAAGGACTCAAGCCTGGTATTAAGAATAGAGTTAAATAGTTTACCAAGGCAACTTGTAACCGAGAATCATCGAAAATTGTTTGGGTCATTATGATCCCCGTGTTTAAAAATTATAACTATATATGCGTCCGACAACTCGTCAGGATACAGAGTAGTTTTTAAAACCAGATTGAACAGATTATTAATGATTGATGTTTGCAAAGATTGATCCATATTTAGTAATCTCATTCATAATTCTGTTAGGACCACAGGTTTTGTTGTTTTTTTAACATACTACGTGTTTTTGATGTTTCTTTGTCTGATTTTGGCATTTCTAATTTACTTCATGTAAGACCATTTACAAGCTTAACTTCGACCAAAGCTTGTTTGAAAAACAATTTTTTTATTCATTTCTTTATCTTCTACCTGATTTAATGCTTTGAAATGGTCAAATAAAATATTGTGTTCGACTGGAATTTCATTGCTACGAATTTCGCTATGTTTCATAGAATTTACAATATCCCAGAAATCTTTATTGTTATTATAGGGGATGTCTTTAAGTGTTTCTTAAATAGATCTGAAATAATTACGACGCCTTTCTTTCCTGGTTCGATTATATTTATACTGGGTGAAAAACATTTCTGTCTCAAATCATTGTCATATAGGGTAAAAGCAAGCCACTTGATATAATCATCAAGTGATTTTTTTCATATCGCGAAGAGAACTATTAAACCAGGATTTGTTCCCTTTCTTTTTAAGGGGTCTATGTTTCCGTTTTTCACTTTCAGCGACATGTTGGCAGAGGTTACAAGACATGAATTAAAGTCTGAGACAGCATCTTCAACACTACTTTGAGTATTTTAACAACCACTTTAACAATAGTTTTCATAAAATCCTCAACTTTCGAAATCACAGTAAGGCTACTCAAAGCCTCTTGGTAATTGTGAACTGCATAAGCATTCCAAAGAAATTTAGAGGGAGCACGAAATAAAGGGAAAATATCTTTTGGCAATTTGCAATAAAGTTAATTTGAAATTATGTACCTTCATAAAAGTATTTTATTTATCATATCTTCACTGATCAATATATAATCAATTGATAACATCACTTCCCAACGAGCAATGTTCAGTATATTTTCCACTAAGTTTCCAAAAGTTCGACCATTTTAAAGACTTCTAAGCCTGTTTTGAATACATAGATTTTTTCCTCTATTACATTTTACTACATCTTGACTATTATCCTCAATTAAGATCTGGGAGGCTCCTTTAGGGTCATGCACGATAATAGAGTTATGCACGGGTGTCAGACGTTTCACTATTGAGACTGTTCACACCTGAGACATTTCACTATTCAGACGTTTTACCCAGACGTTTCACTACCTTTTTTTATTTGTATAGACGTTTCACTACCTTTTTTATAAATAGGTAATTAAATATCCATTTAACCATGTTTTTCCGTTTTTTTAAACAGAACCATAACACATTTTGTGATATTGAAAATGAATAGTTTAATTAGTCTTTGCTTTTAATAAATTTATGATTAATCTATCATTTTACTTCTGAATTATACTATGTGTGACATAGCTGTTTCACCAACGGCATGTATGCTAGACATGACGAGACATTAATGGTTGTTTTTTGTTGTTGTTGTAGAATGCACATGGTCATCAATCAGGATCTTATTACAGAAGATTGCGTGTGTAACATATAGACAATCAGCTGACTAGTGATTTAATGGAAAATATATAAGCAAATATTATGTAGAAATAATTTGTACAGACAGTTAAAATTGTCACTTTTCTAAATTAAAAGAAGAGGTTGCAGATTGTCAACCTAATGTTGTATGTCCAAGAGTTTGATAAGGCTGGAGAGGTGACAATACCTTTTTATACGTCCGAAGGGTCGTATTATGTTATGGCCCCGGTCGTCCGTCCATCTGTCCGTCTGTCCGTCTGTCCGTCCGTCCGTTAGCAATTTTTGTGTGCGCAACTCCTCCTAAACTATCCATGGGAATGAGCTGAAACTTGGCACAATTACTCTCTATCATGTTTAGTTGAGCATTAGACCTTTGAAATTCAAATCGCTCCAGTCATTCCTGAGAAATCTTGAATTATCTGCCCTTGAATTTATCGAAAATCACTATTTTTTGTGTGCGCAACTCCTCCTAAACTATCAATAGGAATGAGCTGAAACTAAAAACAATTCCTTTTGATTTGTAGTTGTGCATAAAGCCTTTGAAATTCAAATCGCCTCAGTCGTTCCTGAGAAATCTTGAATTATCTTCCCTTGAATTTAACGAAAATCACTATATTTTGATCACTATATTTTGTGCGCAGAACTCCTCCAAAAAGCCAATTGCACTGAAAGAGATCAAGACACAATTACTCTCTATGATGTCTAGTTGTGCATGAGACCTTAGAAATTCAAATGGCTCCAGTCATTCCAGAGAAATCTTGAATTATCTGCCCTTGAATTAAACGAAAATCACTTTTTGTGTGTGCAGCTACTTAACTATCAATTGAAAAGAGCTGAAACTAGACACAATTACTCTCTATGATGTCTTGTTGTGCATAAGACTTTTCAATTCAAAATGCTCTAGTCATTCCTGAGAAATCTTGAATTATCTGCCATTGAGTTGAATGAAAAAAAATAAATAAAAAATGTCAGCTCAATTTCTTCTACATTTTGGGTTGGAATAAAAGGAAACTTGCCACAATGACACTGTATGTTGTCTATTTGTCCTTAGGACTAAATATTTTTCACATATAAAGAAGTTCCTGATTTATCTGCCCTTTACTTCACAAAATAGTTTAAAATTACAGCTTTTGTGTGTGTGTGTGCACAACTCCTACAAATTTGATTGGATTGAAATGAATCTTGCCACAATGTAACCCTGATATTTGGTTGAACTTAAGACTTCAAAAATTCAAAAAGCTTGTGTCTTTCTTGTATTATCTGCCCTTGAATTGTTTGAATTTCACTATATTTCTTTTGTGAGCACCTGGTCACACTTTGAATTGGAATGAACTGAAACTTGCAAAATGACTGTTTGGTGCATAGTTGTGCACAAAACCATTTTCAATTTACACTCAAAGGGTCATACAATGTTATGGCCCCAGTCGTCTGTTTGTCTGTCTGCATTTTTTCTAGCTATCATTCAAGCTCACGTTACTGACAAGCCAAGGTTACTGACAAGTCCCATCGGGCGTATATGCGCCGCTCTGTGAAGCTCTTGTTCTTCTATGGGATGCATTATTGGAAGGGAATCAATTTGAGTTGTATCAATTAAAACTTGTACCAATAAGAAAATTTTCATTAATATAATTGTCATTCATGATCTCCTACCTGAAATGAATCTTGATTTGTATTTAAGCACGAATACGAAACAAAAAAGCAACCCGCTATATATTGATCGTCAAATGATTATTTGGTGGTATCATTGCTCATGCACCTTGTCGAGCCAAGGTTAACGAGCGTTTTACTTATCTTACCCTTGGCTGATTGAATGGGTAGTTTCTGTACGCGTGACGTCACAGAATGGAAAACGCGGCGGACCAATCAGTAATCAGGTCCGAAAGCGGGAGGTATGTTAGGTCAAAATGCCCCGCGGCTACTTGACAGATGTGAATTTAACCCTTAGAATTGCGACTAACCCCTTCAGTTTTAGGTGAAACTTAGTAAGATTGAAATACGGGTTGTTCCCACTTCGTCTTATCCCATTTGGTTTAAAAGTCAAATTCCCATTTGGTCTAAAACCCATATTTTGATAAATCCCCATTTGGCCTAAAAGATGATTTAATCTTTTGAATGAATATTTAAGATTTTTATAATATCAATTTATATTTTTCTGATTATATCATGAAAATACGAGTTTAACAATAGGTTTTTATTCACATCAGAAATTATTTGAAAAATGCTTTCAACTAATTTTCTAATACAAAATCGTATGAACATACTTTAATATTATTTTATGATTTAATGAACAAACATTGATTTTAATCCTTAGAAATATAAATTGTTTTTCTTTTTTCATTTATCAAAAAATAACTGTATGTGTAAGTGTGTGTGTGTGTGGTAGGGGGAGTGTAAGGGGCTGTATATAAAACCTATTTGACATTGACACCTCTATGACACTCATAACATATCATAAACCATTTTGTAGACGAAATGGGAAATTCATACAATAAGGTGTCAAAAAGTTTTAGACCAAATGGGAATTTTTGGTCTAAACCAATGTGTTTTTAATGTAGACGAAATGGGATTAGACGAAGTGGGAATAAATCTGAATACACCATCAAAAACGCTATGCGAAATTCCTATATCTATGCAAATGAAAACTAGTGTGACAATATATCTTTTTAATAATTTGATGATACATTGAAAGGTTCTCAAATTCAGTTTTTTTGCCGCGATGTATTACGGTTTTTCAATGTTTATTTGAAATTTCAAGTTATTTATTCCATCAATACCGGTTTAAGTTTGCACTGTTTTTAAAACCTCATCGAAGGGAAACTCAAATAAAGTAGAATGTTTCTATATTGAAGTGCGCAAAATTTGGAAATTGTATCTCCGCAAATCAAAACACCCCCCAAAGTTTGCACTTCGCAAAGAATATCTAGTCTATTGCTAATTTCGATAAAAGTTCTAGTCTAATCAGAGGCGGAAGTAGATAAAGAAGATAAAATTTCCATTTTATTCTAATCAAAAATGGACCAGGACGGCCTTCCTTTGGTTGGACCTGGAGTCGATTACACTAAGGTTTGTATTTTCTTCAATCTGTCAAGCTATTGTGGAAGACTTACCCTTTAAATCCGTAATGTTATTTCGTACCCTAGATGGTACGTACCAATTGAACTTTAAAAATACTATCAGACGCACTCGCGAGTATTTTAGCTTGGCCGTTTTGGAGAAAAAACGAGATATTGCTAGAGCCTTCAAGTTGTCATGATTGTTTTCGTCTTTATTGTTTTGCATTTTGTTTGACATTTTGTGACACAGTCAATTAGCCAGTTCCAAAGTGAAGTAACTTAGGGCGGAAAAGATTTGCCCGACATGAGACTTGAACCCACGACCCCCGGAACACTAGCACAGCGCTCTACCAACTGAGCTAACCGGGCACCTGGTCATGAGTCTACCCAATATCGATCACTACAAAAGCATGACCAGATGCAGGTTACAGGGAACAATTACAATCTCCCGTCAACTGTCACATTTTGTCTAGGGAATAAACCATAAAGTAAACAAAGATAAGGGCGGCCTCTGATTGGTCCATAATTTATTAAGATCAAATCTAATCATTATTTATTTTCTGAGATTTAGCCTTGAGTTTCCCCTATTCGAGCAGGCTTCCATATTCTATCACTTTGATTTTTAGAGATATTCCAATGTCTCAACTTTTTTAACAAGTTGTAAATTGTTAGAAATCATTGTTAAAAACTTTAATGCATAGCGGATGATAACAAAGTGCTTAACTTTCCAAATATTAGGATTTTTTCTTCCCTACTTTATTTAAATTGGCCATTTTTTAAATTTTTTCTGGCCCTTCAATTGAAATTGTTCTTGCTTGATGGGTTCATGTGAATGAGTTGAAATAATTCTAGTTCAATAGAAAGAGGTCTCTTTGATTTTGTCAGTCTGTTTCAATATTGTGCGGTTTGAAGTTTTGATGTCACAATTACCATGGCACTCGAATATGGGAGACTGTTTTTAAACCTTTCTAGTCAATGTGTGTACATGCAACCATCACACCCTGTCACATATTTATGTAACCAATCTAATTCTTCTGCACATGGATAAATCAGAATTAAGTTTATGCAACTTTTGGTGTAGTTTACAGGGAAAATTTGCATTGTTCGAGTGTACCAGAGCAAATTTCATAGCTTAAGGTGCTCGAATAAAGGAGACTACAGGCTACATTGTTTTTATAAGTTAGGTGCAAAATGGAAGAAATGTGAGTCCATTTTTGGTCTTGAGAGGCATTTTTTAGACATTGGGGTATTTTCCGGAACCTACTGTGAAATTAGGTAGGTGGGTTCACTTAAAGATGATGTCATTACTCATTGATAGAACGGATCATGCTATATTCAAAATGGTCTATTTTGATGTGCGACAGATTTTCCTTTAATTTGATATATAAGTTTGACTTCACTTCAATTTTTTGGGATGAGCTATTCAGACTTTTGTTATAATGGTAGACAACAGGAAATATAATAGTCCCCTGTAACCAACAGTTCTAGTCAAGTTTGTAAACTATATTAAAGAAATCTAAATGTCAGCTATTTAATTGTCTGTGTCCACAGGCTTATCATATTTTTCTTGAAAAATATATTTTTCAGCAGACAAAATCATTCAACATCTCCAGACGCTTGTAAGTTGACCTTTCAACATGCATCTCGCATGAAAGGCCATTTAAGACACCTGAAAAAATTCTGTCTCGGAAAAAACAAACTCAAATTCTGGCTGAAATGAGCATTTAATGAAGGCAAATATAACTGAGGGATAATAACAATTTCAATATCTAGACTATTGCTGGCAAGCTAGAAAATATGTAGGTTACTAAATGCCATTTTCACAAATTGCGAATAAAAGTTAAAAAAGACAATCTATCTATCTAACCTGAATTTTCCATAGAATATTATCCACAAGTCAAGTGTTGTTTATAATTGTCTAATATAACCAGGTCTGCCACGCGACAAACACATTTCCTAATCCACTAAAAGTTTTGATTGACAGCTTGCTCATTTGTTTTAGGTAAACAAGTGGCTCATTGGATGATAGCCGACTATATTTTTGTTAGCGGGCATGACTAAATTACACCATTTCCTTTGTTTTGGTAGGATTGAAACAGAGCAATAATTTCCAACTCGCAAACACATATTTGCTTTATTTATGTCAAAAAATTATCACACTGGTCAACCTTATTATTTTTCTGACCAATATATTTATCTTAATTGCTCTGCTGTGCTCGGATTTATTTTTATTGCTTTTACTCTCAGCAGAAGTTCTGCGATTCAGAATCCGAAAAATTCTAGTAAAATTGTATTCTCATACAGGTAGTATTGAAGATTCTGTACATGATTTTTGAAATAATAAAGAAGAATTTGTTTAATTTCTCCCAAAAATTACAATTTTTACTGTTGAATAACAAACTATGATCCATTTGGCCCCATTTTTTTTCATCTGGCAAGAATGGTGGTGACAACTTTTTCAAGCCAGGGTGAACCCTGGCTATATATAGTATTTCTTTATGTATGATTTCAGAGCTTATGATTTTAATGCAATTTTGTGAAGGCTTAAACCTTGTCATGCTGAACCCGGAATATTCCTGCTATAGAAGGAGGTATAGACAAAGATCAGGCTGCAAGTATGTGCATCCTGATCTTAGTCTTAACCACCTGATTTTACTTTTATGCCAGAAAAGTTTCAAGATTGTATTTTAAAAATAAATAAAAGTGGCTTGCAATAAGTTTCCGGTACTTTCAGTGCTTTGATTATAATGCAATTTTGCCAAGGTTTTTATTCAGCATGACAAGGGTAAATTCCAGAAGACAAGGGTTAACTGTGTTTTATCTTATAACTATACAAATATCCGTGTGATAACATCCCGTATGATATTTTTTATGATATCATAGTTATTTTTAGAACAAAGATATAATGCCGTTATTTTTAGAAGTTTGCATTTCTGTTAGACAGACCTGGGGTCGATTACATGCCAATGTAATCAATTACAATTACTTGCAGATTCTATGATTACTGATTACATTATGATTACACAGTTTTTCATTGTAATCAATTACAATTACAATAACTTTTATAATGTAATCATGATTACATCTGATTACATGTGATTACATTTTTATTTCAACCTTACTCAGAAACAATTTTTAGCTCCACTGGCTGAAAGCCACTGGGGCTATTGTCATGGCGTTGTGTCCGTCGTGTGTCCGTCCGTGCGTCTGTGCGTCCGTTCGTAAACTTTTTCTTTAAAAATCTTCTCCTCAGAAACTACTAGATGAATTTTAACCAAACTTCACAGGAATGATCCTTGGGTGACCCTCTTTCAAAGTTGTTCAAGAAATTTTGATCCAATGAAAAACATGGATTTAATGGGCGTGGCTTATTTCCAAATATGGTAAAAAGTGAGTTTTCTCAGATTCTAATTGATGGATACAGATTAAATTTTACAGGAATGATCATTTGGTGACCTTTTATCAGACTACAAAAAATTATTGTGATCGGATGGAAAATATGCATTTTATGGGCGGAGGTCATTTCTCTATATGTTATATAGTGGAAACTTTGAAAATCATTTTCTCAGAATGTAATCGATGGATATCAACCAAATTTCAGTAGAATGATTCTTAAGTGACCCTTTATCAGTCTACCAAAAATTATTGTGATCAGATGAAAAATATGTATTTTATGGGCGGAGGTCATTTCTCTATATTTTATATAGTCGGAACTTTGAAAATCATTTTCTCAGAATCTAATTGTTGGATATCAACCAAATTTCACTGGAATGATCCTTGAGTGACCCTCTAACAGTGTACAAAAAAATTTTGTGATTGGATGAAAAATATGTTTTTAATGGGCGGAGGTCATTTCTCAATATGTTATATATTGGAAATTTTGAAAATCATTTTCTCAGAATATTACTGATTGATATCAATCAAACATTTTTTGTATGATCTTTGGGTGACCCATTATCATGCAGCCAAAAAATATTTTGATTGGATGAAAAATGATTCTTTTATAGTGGAGGTCATTTCTCTATATGTTATATAGTTGAAACTTTGAAAACCATTTTCAACATCAGTAGAACCATGAATATCTAAAAATCTTGACAACAATGCTGCATTTAAATTTGTGGTTGCTCTAAGAACCCAAAATATCAAAAAATCTAGTCAAAACTTTCATTTGCTTTTACAAGAATTTCAAGCCTGTGGAGCGACTCAAGCCATTCATGGCTTTCTAGTTTGTTTTTTGGGGGGTTTATTCATTCATGTTAGGTTTGTATACAATTAACCAAATGTGAAAGGATGAACAATATATTATTATAACATTTATTGTGGTGCTCTTTATGAATTTAGATATACCCAAAGCTTTAATATCCTCTTACATTTGACGCCACTGCTATGAAAAGCAGTGAGCACCTATAGCCTAGGTTGCCATTTATAAATGCTCTTGTTGGTATTTTTGAATATTTGATGCAACAATAAAAGATAAAATTTAGAAACTGTTCTTGCCAGAATTTTACCAATTTGAAATTATGTTTTACATTTCCTCCAACCTTTCTTTCTATTTGTTTGAGTTCAAAATTTCAGAAAATATGAGTTTTTGATAAAAACAATTCAGTATGATTACCATTGTGAATAAAACAAAAATAAAGGCCTTAGACATAGTCAACAATTCTTCCTTTTTCAATTTATACAAACAGCATGTCAAACTGTAAAACATTATGGATATGTCAGATGTCTTTTAGACTCATTAAACTTTGTTGAAAAACTTCAAAAGATAGTGTAATAACTATCCCATGTTTTGCAGTACTTTATTGAATTTTGCCTAATGGGACTTTAACATTTACCCTTATGAACCAACATCAAGACTCCTGCATGGTATTGTAATGGGACAATCATAGAAAAGATTCATTTACGTAGAACTTTTGTCATATTATTTGGATTTGAAAAAAAATATCAGACAAATGAGAAGTATAATAAGAAAGGAAGATTAAGTTGTTTTGCAAATATGAATATCAAAATACTGTATAACTATCATGGGCTGTCAAATACTAGTAAAGGGTTATTAACAGGTACATGTAATTGTTTAATAAGTGCCAGAGGCTATAGATTATCTTAGATGAGACTGACACTTCTTTTAATTTCTTAACACCCTTTACATTATCATAACACTTCATGTTCATTAGACATTTTGACTTGTTTGAATTTTCAATACTTAAAGCTAGAAGCCAGAAAGTTCTAAACTAGTTAGAAAAAACAATAACAACAACAAAAAAACACTTGGGTTTAAGACGATTATAGAAATTTCCTATAAAGCCAAATGACCATTATTCAAGTATAAATAAAAATTTGCCAAATATAAATATCATTGAAAATATATATATATTTTTTTTTCAAAGCTTGTACTTTCAAATACAACAATTGTAATCATAATGTAATCGAGATGTAATCATGATAACAGGCCTTTTTGCAATGTAATCGATTAAATTACGATTACATGTAATCAGAAATGCTCCGATTAACGATTACAATATGATTACCTGAAAATTGTAATCACTTACATGTAATCATGATTACCGATTACGATTACCCCAGGTCTGCTGTTAGAAACATCGACGAATACAAGACAAATAGAAGTTATAAGATAAATTATATAATACATACTTAGTGTATTGTATGAAAAATTATCTAACTAGGTTGTGGAAATTGATAATTTTTTGGCAGAGCCAGGACAATTTTCAATTCTCCCAACCTCATTAGATATTTTTTTTCATATAATACACAGCCACGGCAATAGCGCAGTTGGTAGCGCACCTGACTTCTAATCCAGGTCTATATTCTTACGGGTTCGATCCCCAGCGGCGGCACTTATCCTTTCCGACATTTGTCTTCCACCAATGGGTAGATGATCGTAAACCTATGTGGAATAGCAACTGGAGGCTAGGAAAGGGATGTGGTGGTAGTACTGGTGTGAGAAATACCAGTTATCCATAGTTAGGTGCTCCAGTCGAGATTGTTGAAAGCCACGTAAAACCCCAATTCAAATCAAATCAAATTCATATAATACACTAAGTAAGTATTATATATATATTTTCCCCTATGTTACAGGTCGACTCCATCAACCAGAAGAGACTGATAGCTTTCATCAATCACTTTGTGACCCACACTGTTGGATTCCTCAACAGATTCTCAAGCGTTTGTGAAGAAAAGCTAGAAACCCTGTCTAACAGACTACAGCAGCTTGAGATAACTATGAACCTGCTAGATGCTAAGGTACAGGGCTCGTATTTGATACTTAAACTTGGGTTTTGAACTTTTGCCCCTCAAAAAACTGAAATTATTTATTTTTTTTTGGCCTCAAAAATTATCTGTCAAGGGGTATCATTTTAACACTTTTAAATTTTAGGTATGACATCTTTATGACCATATACTTTGCTTAATCAATTCCCATGCAATTGCGGTTGTTATGTACCATAGGAGTAGAGCTACTAGAGCCTGAATAATTTCGAAATTTTGGGTTTCACTTTCTAAGAAAATGCACAATTTAGTTTAAGTGAATTTTCGGGCTTGTGAAAATTCTTAAGTTTCTAGCGTGACATGCTTGTTATTTTCAATCTGAATTTTTCTGCTGTCATCCTGCTAAAGGTAGCACATCAGACTGTCAATCTAAAGGTCCAGAGTTTGATCCTCGATGGTGGCACTCATTCTTTCCCACTATTTGTCTTCCACCAAATCGTTGATAATCCTAGACCTATGTGGAATAGCAGCTGGAGGCTAGGAAAGAATGTAATAGTAGTGCTGGCTTGAGAAATACCATTCTTAGGTGCTCCAGCTGTAGCGATATGACTGAAAAAATGTTGTAAGCGGTGTAAAACCCCATTTAAACAAAATCAAACTGAATTTCAATGACTGTTAATTGTTTAACTATTTACCAAAAATATCAATGTTTTATTTACAGATCTCTTCCATTCCTGGACTTGAAAATGTAACAGCCCCAAGTAGCAGTTCAAATACCACAGGGGGAGGAGCCCAACAAGACACACCAGGGGGTGGAGCACCAGCTTCATCAGCACCACCTGCCCCCCCTCCACCTGGAGGGGTAAGTAAATGACATACTAGTCTAATAACATAGTTGCCAATTAGCAGTGTCCATTCTAGGAGAACATGAGGGGAAATTCTGCTGAAAATCAATGACATTAAGATAAGATGATTTTGCTCTTTCTCTATGTAAAAAGTCCCTGTGGTTTTAAGATCAACATGGGCATTTTTCAAATCATGTATATTCTAAAACAAATGTACCCCCTCTTGGAATAGACTTAAAATTAGCCATACATGAAAGGAGAATCAGCTTAATTATACAAATCACAGAGTGGTCTGCAGCTTCAAAAGCAAATCCTGCTGTTTCTCCTCTTAGAAGGGAAAGTAAAGGGATATTTGACCCTTTAAAGCTTGCTATGGGAAAAAAACATTTAAAATCTTATCAGGAACTTAAGGAACTTAGGTTTTGCAAGTCTGACACTCACAAAATAACTGGCTTTGGCCCTCAGAGCTAACTGATTTGAGTCTCATAATCTTAGACCCTCCAGGGATCAACTTCAGAAAAGCATTGAAAACAGTTTCAAACAGTCTTTAATTGTTTCCTGAAGATAAGCCCCAAATGCTCATATATATTCAACATATTCTTTAAGTTCAACCACTCCTTGACTCCAAAGAGTGATTTGTTTTCAAAATGAAAAACAAAACAAAAACAAGCTATTAAATGTGTATCCACAAAATAGGATTTGATTGAGGATATTGGCAAAATTCTTCAATAAAAATCTATATTGTGGGTACTCATTGAAATAATATTTTCAAGCCAATTCCAAAGGGAACCCACAATAATCGGATGGATGGAAATAATGGCGGATTTAGATTATTATCTGGAGCCCTCATCAGAAGTAAAATGTTGTTCTCTGATGAAGCTTTCTATATTTTAAAAAGTCAAGGTGTCAGTGCAACACTTTTGTTAGGGCTTAAAACCAGGGGTGTGGAAATACAGATTTTTTCCACTTGTCCCTGGACAAGTAAAAGCTGATTTCTTACTGGTCAAAGATCAAAATGAACTTGTCCACAAAAACTAGGTAGATTGATTTTAATATTGCGAAAATATTGTTTTTAATGAAGAAAATGCTGTAACCCAGCATTTTCTTTGTGAAAGACAATGTTTTCTTGCCATTGATTCAAACAAAAGGATGACATTTCTCCTAGATCTTTTTAGTACTGTTTCAAAATTTGCTCTAGTATTTACTTGTCCAAGTAGCCGCAACTAGAAAAGCCTGTGTCGGACAGGTCTGCTTGGAAATTCCACATGTCTGCTATAATTTTATAACGTTGAATTGTTTTGTGCTGACCCCACAAAATGTCCTCAATTTGACTTTCAGGAACAAGCACCTGCTAGTGAAGCCCCTCCCCCTCCTGT
Source organism: Fragum whitleyi (assembly GCA_948146395.1). Classification (NCBI taxonomy): domain Eukaryota; kingdom Metazoa; phylum Mollusca; class Bivalvia; order Cardiida; family Cardiidae; genus Fragum; species Fragum whitleyi. The sequence goes on along the minus strand of OX411546.1, from coordinate 41,611,270 downwards.
AGAAGAAACACCAACTGTGTCAAATCCTGTATCCAAGGACCCAAGATATATGAAATACTTCAAAATGTTACAAGTGGTAAGTAGCCTTTTTCTCATCCTTATCAAATGCTCTGCTAAAAATAAATGGAAGTGCCTATAAATTAATCGGCACCTACCACTTACAATAGTTATAGCTGACCCCTTAATGTGTCATTAGATATTTGGAATATCTCACTGATATTATTCTCATATGACCTTTGTGGTAAAAGAAGTAAAAAAATATTAATATTAGGTCCTGCATGGCTCAGTGGTTAGGGTTACAGTCTGCCTGACTCACGGAGTCGGTTAGATAGGAAGTCATTAGGTTTAATTCTGGCTTCTCCACTAGTGACAGGGATCCTTTAGCAAGTCATTTCAGAGTCTCAGCCTAGTATTGGTGATATTCAGGAAGTACATTCAGGGCTCCTGTTTGACCATTAAACCAGGGTTTTGACCCCAACAAATCTGAAAACATCTTCGTGATCCATAGAAATTTCTCCAAACTTGAGAAAAGTACCAAGGGTCAAAACATGTTTTTTTACCTAAGATTTTCACAAATTTTACTATCTAAAGTTTTACAAATTGATTACTCGCTTCATATCATTACAAGAGACAGATAAAAAGATTCTTTAAATGTGCAAATTTCTACCCATAATTTGCCTTTCTGTAGTTTGACCCCTTTAAAATTAGTTTTGACCCCCCAGATTTCTTTAAGTGAGGAGTCAATGACTCCTCAATATCAAACACTAACATAAGTCATGTACATTATTAAATGAGCTGCATGTCATGTGACTGATGGAGTCTTGTAAGTAATGGTTAACACCATTTTGATCAATCAACAAATGTTTTGAATGGTTGTGATTCTAAAAAAGTACAGATGGCAAATTCAAACTTTTATTGCTTTAAACGAAAATTGCCATAATTATAGGCTAGAAAGCATGAAATTTACTTTCAGTTGTCATTTGTTTGTTTGTATGGCAAATTCAAACTTTTATTGCTTTAAACGAAAATTGCCATAATTATAGGCTAGAAAGCATGAAATTTACTTTCAGTTGTCATTTGTTTGTTTGTATGGATTTTTTATGCCACTTTCAACAGTATTGGCTTTGCAGATTTATCATAGTGGCTGGTGCACATACACATTGTTTTGGCCTTTTCTTACTCCAGTGCAACTACAAGGTACAATTGATTTTTGTCTGATGTTGGATGAAAGTTGGCCAAACTCATGACCAAAGGATTGAGTGTCAAATACATAAACACAAGATGGAAAATATTTTTATGCCCCCGTATCGAGAGATTGGGGGCATATTGTTTTACTCATATCCGTCTGTCTGTCTGTCTGTCTGTCTGTCCGAAAACTCAACCGAAAACTTAACCTTTGCCTTATCGAGATCGCTGTTACGGGGGCATTCGTGTTTCACAAACACATCTTGTTTCCTTTGGGTTTCTTATCTTATCTGTTCATTGTAGTAATGTTTTTGGCTCAGCTGTTCTTTCCGACTATTTGTCTCTCACCAATGGGTTGATAATCGTAGACCTATGTGAGATAGCGGCTGGAGGCTAGGAAAGAATGTGGTGGTTGCACTGGTGATAGATATATCAGGAAACCATTGTTAGGTGCTCCAGCCGCCGCGTATAACTGAATTAATGTTGAAAGCGGCGTTAAACTCCATTCAAGCAATCAATCAATTGGCTCAGCTGTTTTCAGAGAAAACCTGAGGTATTGTGATCACCTTGGAATTGTATGCTTTTGTGTTGTTGTTGGAAGCAGTTTCGTAAGATTTATGCCCCTTTTTCAACAGAGATGTTTTGCATTATCCAGCACCTGCAAGGTAACGTTGCTCCCATAGGCAGTGCTCTTATTGTAAGAGTTATGACCCGTTTTCAATTAAGAATTAAGAAATGAAGCTTGATCATTCTAAATTCATAAAAAAAAGTATTAGTATTGACCTAAGTAAGGCTGTGCAATCTGCACAGTCTGACTTGGATCAATACCATGTTTTCACACTTCCAAGATAGTCTTTTTTTGCATGATGAGTCATATTTATTTCATGTTGATACAGGGAGTTCCTGAAGGAGCCCTAAGGAACAAAATGTTAGCTGAAGGATTGGATCCAGATTTGTTGAGGTAAGGCTTCCTTTAAACACAATTTCATAGTTTGAGTCATCAAACATACCACATGTATGAATAACAGATTCATTGCTTTATCTTCATGAGGGCATATAGCCGCTGTCATAGCACAGTTGGTAGCACGCAGGACTGTCAATCTAGAGGTCCCGGGTTCGATCCCCGATGGTGGCACTCATTCTTTGCGCTTTTTGTCTCTCACCAATGGGTTGATAATCGTAGACCTACATGAGATAGCAGCTGGAGGCTAGGAAAGGATGTGGTGGTTGTACTGGTGAGAGAAATACCAGGAAACCATTGTTAGGTGCTCCAACCTCCGCAATATATCTGAAAAAATGTTGAAAGAGGCGTTAAACTCCATCAATCAATCAACCAGGAGGGCATATCTTTTCCTTAGATAATCTCTGGAATAATCTTTTCTGGCTTGTTGGCCGAGAGGTTAGTTTGCACACCTCATAAAGTCGTAATCAATGGTTGCGGGTTCGATCACCCCTGGAGGCAGGTAGTGTATTTGGACACTTTACAGACAGAGCCCAAGTTCACCCATCTGTACAAGTGGGTAGCATTTGTTTGATACAATTGCCACTCTTTGTGCAGAATAAGATCAGGAATGAGTTAGGACCACAATGGAAATTAGAGTCATTCGACAATTTATCATGTTATCCTGAAAGTAAAAGAAAGATAGAGACAAAATGTTATCAAATGTGGTGTTTTGAAACGAAAAATAAAAATATGGAAACTAATAAATTTCTGTGTCAATAATAACAATTGAGGGATATCTTTGGACTAAAAAAAAGGACGGGCAATTGAAATGGGCTAATGGACCAACCCTTTTCGTTTACTACAATCTAAGATTTCGATTGGCATTCTGCAAAATTGATATGTCATTTTGGAAAATGGATGGGTCCATGAAAATTAAACACCTTTGCTAGATTGAAAAAAAATATCATGATTGTTTTAATAGATTATACACATGACCAATCAAAAACTTTAACCCTTTGCTGTTTAATCCCTGCTTTTTACGTGCCTGTGATTTTATGATTGAGAAAACGTTGTGAAAAAAGAAGAAATTGCTTCTGACAAGCAATTTCTTCTTGTTCCACATTTTTTTCTTCCCTATTGAATGGTTATTTTTCAAATTAAATCCACTTTAAATTTTCGTCTGCAAAACCTTTGAATTTGGACAGGTCCAAAAATTTTGTAAAACAGGAAAGGGTTAATCAGTAATCCTGTCACAAATAGGTTATCCACAAAAAAAGTTGGCTCATCCCAGAATAATTCCTTAATGAATTCTTTGCAGTATGGGAATTGAAATAATTTGTCTTTGAATGTTTCTGGGTAAATAATCTCGAAATGAGAGAAGTTCTTTTGTCAATTGGAAGCTTGGTTGTTGGTAGTTAAGGTTCACTAGTCTAAACCTCCTGCAAAAGAATTAAAAATACATGTAAGCAAATTAATGCAAATGGATTACTGTTTACGGATGCGAGTTACGCTTTCTGCTTCCTACATTTCATAGTACACCCGATGCCCCAGCTCCCCCTGGTGGATCAACCAAGAAAGATGATGATTTCAGTGATGATGATGATGACGCTGATGATAGTGATGATTTTGATTAGTGCTACAAATAGTCCATTACCTGATGGCTGACCATTACCATTTAAGCTGATGGACCATCACCATTCACACAAACTTGTCACAATTCTTTTTTTCACTACGATGGCTGACAGTTTCAAACTTTTATTAACTGACAAATCTTTAAAAAGTTACATGAAGAGTGATGGATACCCATCACATTTCCCTGTGGCTATTTATAGAATTGTAAAAATTTTCTGTCACCAGTTTTTGAGGTTTTAAAATTCAAGATACTATATAACAGCCCCCCCCCTCCCTAAATTAACATAGTTTTTGGCCATGGTGTGACAAACTTTACTCTTTGTCATATCTCTGCTGTTAGTTGTTTGAACATATCTACTTGAATCTTGAAGTGTGGATCAACCACCACAAAAGCTACTCAGACTATCAAGATTGGGTTCTAGAAGCATTTTTTCCCTTTTTCTACGTACATCTTTTCCTTATCACGGACCTGCAACAGAGCTCTTGTCTTCTTTTCCACAATAATTCTTACCTTTAAAACACAAATTCTAATATTCTAGTTGCAAAGTATTTGTTATCTGCAGCTTTCTTCAATTTGGATAAGCCTAATATTCTGTCATCTACTAATAGTTTGTAAATTTAGATTTAAAAAGCTAAATGGAAATATGGGACCAGTGCAATAAGTTGTACAGCTGTTATCAGTGTGTAATGGCTACATGTTATGTACATCAAGATTATTTTACTTTTTTTTTTGTATAGAGAGTCTGTTCATATGTGTGTGTCTCGTTGTTTATCATCTGTATATCATCTAGTGCTAAGTTAAAGGCAAACATTTTAGATCCTGAACAGTACTTCTATTTCATCGTTTCCTAGCCTCCAGCTGCTATTCCACGTAGGTGTACAATTATCAGCCCATTAGTGGAGGACAAATTCGATCCCTGACAGTGGCACTCATCCTTTCCAACTTATTGTCTTTCACTAATGGGTTGATAATTGTAGACCTATGTGGAATAGCAGCTGGAGGCTAAGAAAGGATGAAATGGTAGTACTGGTGTGAGAAATGAAAGGGAACGATTGTTAGGTGCTCCAGTCGCTGAGATATAACAGAAAGATTCTTGAAAGCAGCATTAAATCCCATTCAAAGAAACAAACAAATTCCTGAGGAGCAGATTGATCTGGAACTTCAATGTTACTTTAGACCTGTCTGTCCTTATACCAGGAGTCTATACTAAACATTTTCTACCAAATTAGGACTAAAGTATAAGCCCTAAGATCAGGATAACAAAACTGTGCAAACAGTTTGCCAAATAAACCCTGCTTTGCATGCAAGTGCATATGCAAAGCGGGGTATTATTGGCAAACTGTTTGCATCTTTTTGTCTTCCTGAATGCAGGGCTGGTTTTGAGAAGTTACATGGAAAATTATAATATAATTAGTATACATCCAATTCTTTGTGTAAATCATAAAAGATCCGACATTTGCATCCTTTCATGTATGAATTTGTGCACAGAATCTTGTGAAAAGAGGAGGGTTTATGCAGAAAAGATGACAACAGCAACCTAAGACTGGTAAACCTGTCCCATCTACGCTACCCTCTGATATTGGATATTGGTATGTTACTTATATCAAAGGATTAGGACAGGTTCACCAGTCAAGGACAACTTAAGCCTTTCATGTGCATCTTATTGAATGTTTTTTGAAGAAGACTTTTTGTAAAAAATAAAAATTGTTTTTTACTCATGTTATAAATCATGTTATTAAATTTATGATAAAGGAGTGTCATTTACTTTTAGCTTCCCTGCACGAAAATGAATGAAATTGAACCATTCATGCATTTTTGCAAGCTAAGGGTTCTAACTCCACTTTTATTCTTTCTTTAATAGTCAATATTCCTAATAAAGCCAACTCTTTGGTCATGGATATGGTAGATGTGTTTCTATAATGTGCTGTCACATGAAAATCAATATAGGCCTACATATTTTGTATTTTGTTATCAAAACTCCTATATTTATGTATGAATTTGTGAACTTCAGCATATAGGGGGTTCAGGGCAAGGCTGTACTAAGTGTCTAAACAATGTACTAAACAATGTATAGAGACTGAGTATACAGTCTTGCACTGAATTCTCGATATGTAAACCTAATATAGTGGTGCTGTAATAGTTCCCGAACATTTCGGATCTCATGATCTTTCACAATGTTGACAGAGGTTTCCTAATGAAAATCATTAGGAAACCTCCGTGAACACTGTTAAAAATCAATACTTCCAAAACATTGGGGAACTTTTATGGGTCCACTACCTTAGGCATACAGTCCTTGATTGCCATACAAAATGCGTCACTGAAAAATTAGCCTTCAGGTTAAAATTCCTGCGGCAGCATATAATGAGACAAGACTAGTGAAAATAATTATAGGGTGGATATTACAACAACCAAGTAATTAATTGATTGATCGGTTGATAGTAGCTATTATCTGTTGGATGAACCCTATGGTGTCCTAAAACTCAACACAAGGCAGCTCTGAGAAGCGAATATTTATAGTTGTTAGTTCAAATCTTTTCCACCAGTTTCAATACTTTTATACCCAACAGCAGCCATCAAATAGAAGTAAGAAATGTGCAGGACTCGTAATCATGCGCTATGTTCAGGATGCTAAAGCAGTGCAAACTATTAGACAATTATAACCCCCCCCCCCCTTTGCATGTGCACTTGCACCACAAGGATCTTGACCCAAAGGTTCTGAGTTGGGAGCGGCTATCTATCTTGGTTCTTTCACCGGCCCACACATTCGTTGCGAATACTGGTGAATTTTCAAGGAAGCAGAATCGAAAGAGAGGCTGAGGGGATTTATGTAAGTTGTAAAAATTTGTTCCCCAATTAATGTAAAATGAATACCGGGTAGGTTTTAACCAAGGATCCAGTAGAAGGCTGGCAGTCTAGTTTAAGAAGCTGCACATTTATGCAGGCTGATATTCATATATATGTCCTGCCAAAAGTCCAAGACTTTTCCCAGTTACGACCATTTTCAGAGGTCAATCAAAATTTCTTGAACAATTTAAGTAGAGGGCCACCTAAGGCGGAGCCATGTCAAGTTTCATTGATATCTGCCAAATGGTTTGGGTGGAGAAGCTTTTTAAAGATTTTAACATACAAAAATGTCCCACCCTGCATGGCCCATATTTGGGGGTCATTCCGAAACGCTTGCACAATTTGAGATGAGGGTCACCCAAGGATCAATCATTCCAAGTTTCATTGCAATCAGGTCAATGGTTTTGGAGGAGAAGAATTTTAAAGATTTTGTGCTCAAAATAAGCGCTGACCAGCGACGCCCATATTTGGGGGTCAATTAACATTCTTGAAAAATTTTAAAAGAGGGTCACCCAAAGATCATCATTGCCAAGTTTCATTGAAATCGTCCCAATGGTTTGGGAGGAGAAGATTTTGGGCTCAAAATGAGCCCCGTCCTGCCACGCCCGTATTTGGGGGGTCAATCAATTTTTTTTAACTACTTAAGAAGACGGTCACCCAACGAAAATTCTGGTAAAGTTTCATTGAAATCAGGCCAATGGTTTGGGAGGAGAAGATTTTTAAAGATTTTGGGCTCAAAAAAAGCCCTGCCCTGCCACGCCCATATTTTGGGATCAATCAATTTTTTTTAAAGAAGAGGGTCACCCAAGGATAATTTCTGCCAAGTTTCATCAAAAGCTGCCCATTGGATTAGGAGGAGAAGATTTTTAAAGATTTTCGGCTCAAAATAAGCCCTGCCATGCCCATATTTTGGGGTAAATCATAATTTCTTGAAACATTTTTAAAAGAGGGTGACCCAAAGATCCTCAATGCCATGTTATATTGAAATCAGGCAAATGGTTTGGGAGGAGAAGATTTTTAAATATTTTGGGCTCAAAATAAGCCCCGCTTAGCCACGCCCATATTTGGGGGTCAATCAAAGTATCTTTAACAACTTTCATAGAGGGTCACCCAAGGAATATTCTTGTAAAGTTTCATTGAAATCAGGCCATTAAAGATTTTTGGCTCAAAATAAGTCCCGCCCTACCACGCCCATATTTGGGGCGCAATCAAATTTTTTAAAACTACTTTAGAAGAGGGTCACCCAAGGATCATTTCTGCCAAGTTTCATCAAAATATGTCCATTGGTTTAGGAGGAGAAGATATGTAAAGAAAAGCTTACGCACGGATGCACGAACGGACGCACGACGGACACACCTCCATGGCCTTTGGCCAGTGGAGCTAGAAAATCGAATTGCAGTAAGACGAAATTAAAGTCTGTTTCTTTCAAAACCATCCTAACGGTACAGTAAACAACCTCTGGTATTTTTAACGTGGTTGACAAGTTGACTTACTCAAGTGAGCGATATAAAACCATCATGGTCCTGTTTTCTTTGCAGAAATATTTCAGCATGTGACTGATCAATCTTTTAGAAAAAGGAAGTAGGGAAATCACTAGAAGACTCTTAACCCTTTCCTGTTTAATCCCTTCTTTTTACGTGCCTGTGACTTTATGGTTGAGAAAAAATTGTGAAAAAAGAAGAAATTGCTTCTGAAAAGCAATTTCTTCTTTTTGCACACTATTTTCTACCCTACTGAATGGTTATTTTTCAAATTAAATCCACTTTTAATTTTCGTCTGCAAAACCTTTGAATTTGGACAGGTCTAAAATTTTGTAAAACAGGAAAGGGTTAAATTATTGTTTAATCATATCAGTAGATTAGGAGCGTATCTGCTGCCGAAGCTGCTCTTGTTTCAATTATATTTACCTAAGTATCTTATTGCAATGACGTTACATTCAAGAATATAAAAGAAACGACTGTGATCACATTCTGACTCATTTTTGTCCTTCACACCGCCCCGCAAAATCGACGGCCTTGTCTAGGATGTTCTTGAATATTCGCTTGTGATTGATTATAAATAGCTCTACCGTAATGCATATTTTAAGAACAATTCTGTGCATATAAACGGTTAGTGTCACAGGTTTACCTGTTTGAAACGCAATGGGAGTAACATTGGCGGATTTTTTTCCTACAATGTTTTTCGTTTATTTGAATTCATTGTGGTGAAAGATTTATATGATATTATGAGAGTTTTAGTTCTGTGACTTGTCTATACATACCGGGTAACCATCATATCTGTCAACTTGGATTACCAAAATTGATCCGGTGAGTATAGGCCTGCTCGATACAGTATTCTTTGTCCTATGTAAAATTCCTTTGTCAGGCTACATCTTTGGTTATAAAGCGCCGTGTAGGGCTATATCTAAACAGAAATAAATGAAGTATGTGAACAAAAACTAAAACTTTCGTAATGACAGGCAATCATTAAAGACAACTTATTTTGAATGAAAATACTGGCGTAGACCTGCCCTGCGTTCAGGATCACAAAACGGTGCAAACAGTTTTCCGATTGTACCCCGCTTTGCACGTTCACTTGCGTGCAAAGCGGGGTATAATTGGAAAAACGATTGCACCGTTTTGTGATCCTGAACCTAGTTTGTTATACATGTATGAAATCACGGTCGAAGGATATGGCTGAAAAGCAAAATGGCAATGTTCTATCTTTTCATATTTCGATTTTCTAGCGCTCTTATTCAATTACATTTTTAGCGACAAATTATATACCGGAACTAATTGAAATCCACACGGGATTTTGAGAAATCTATATTTAGCAATGAATAGGGTTTTCCATTTCTATTAATAGATTGTGGTATTTCTAATTCAAGTTTCCGAAAACAAACACTAGCAGTGGAGAATATTGAAACAACGAGGTAAATTCTATTGAATACGCGTCTTGCAAAGCCGTAATTATTGGTTAGGAAGGTATACTTATTCCGCGGCTGTAATAATTAAATATTTGGAAACTGTTGGCGGCAGAGCTATAGATAAGGGGGGGGGGGGGTGTATTTTTATTTCATTTCTCCTTGATTTTAACCCCGTGTTACTGGTACTCATTTGAAACGTCTAATCGAGACTATTTAAATGAGTACTCACAACATATGGTTTCATTTGGAAATAAAGAAATTTGACTGGCTTTACCCCACCCCACCCCCTCTTTTTTGGACCCTTGAAATTGTAGGTCTATCATACATTTATGCCGGTAAACCATTCTCTCAGTTAGAAACAAAATCGGTTAAGTATATTAAAGTATAATGCTAGTAGCACAGGCGTACCTAACGGTCATGTACAGTACGCATGTGCATCATTAAGACAAATTGTCTTAAAGGGTAATCATTTGTGAATTATAACATCGTTATTTACAATAAGAATAAGCTGTAGTTACGATATTACATGTGTGATAAGCCGCAACCCCTAACTCATGATCAATGAGTACTGGGGGGGGGGGGTGCGCTTTGGGTTGGGTCAGGGGGGGGGGGGCTTTTTCGGTACTTTTGTACCTCTCACAGTAAATCATACAATTTCGTCAATTAGGGCTCCCCTATTCCCCGTCCCGCCCGTTAATTTGAACCTGAAAGTAACCTTAGCAAGCGGAATGCGTTACGCGCAGGGAATATCTTTGAAATGCGAAAAGAACCGGGCCTGATCAGACTGCGCGATTTTCACAGGTTTATGTGGTCAAAATTTTATTTTTCGCTGTTAGACGCTTCTGTGAACCAATCATGATCATACTACCTTACTGTATAATCATTTATGAAATGTAACCTTTATTTAACCTCTTTGATGGGTCACAATCAATAGGTACACGTTCGTTGGATAGTCTGAATTTTTGCGTAGGCCCTACCGTTTGTTCCTTTTATGAATGTTTTCCAAAACAGCTGGGCCCAAATGTTCTCTCATGATGGGTATAGATGTACATGTACATATACATTTGGAAAGAAGTTTTCAACGCTAATATTACCACTCGAAATTGCGAATTAGATTTTGGAAACGTGGATGCAACACCTTCTTCGTTATACCAAGAATATACCTACCCTGCGTTCAGGATGACAACGACGGCGAGAACTGGTTGCAAATTATACGGCACGGGGTGTAATTAGCAAACAGTCTGCATCCGTTTTGTCATCATGATCGAAGGGCTGTTTTGGCAAGTAGATTCGACCAATACCAGCATGCTCAAACACGCAGTAAATGCATTAAGTTTGTCCGAAGATCCACTCAGAGGAAGTGTTTTTGCTTTCAAAATGAAAAAAAAAAGATACCCCCACCCCCAAACACAAGTTTATCTGCAAAAATCGTTAGCATGTGTAAATATATGTTCCCGAAAATCAAGGATAACTGTGCATAGAAAAAAACCCCTCAAAATGTAGGTAAAATAATATGGTCACCCACCGAGATAGAAGGTTTTAATGTTCATGTGTCAACTGCTTTTATCAATAAAAGTGAGTACATGTAAGAAAAGACAGCTTACGGTACGGTACCTCTATCTGAAATGCAATTACATGTACTGGTTACATAGGCTCCGCCCTGCCATGCCAAAAATCATAGATATTTTCGTTTTTTAAGGGGACCCATTGCACTGTTACAGGGTGCATGGCTGACTCGAAGGACGAGTCCAACAACCTAGAACTGATAAGACGAGGCCAGGAGGGCGTTGTTCAACCAGGACAAACACGACATCCCGAATATGTCTGTCCGAGGGCGAGACTTCATAGTTTTAGGAACTGGAGGCATGACGATAAAGTGAATAGATGCGATCTCGTTCGAAATGGGTTTTATCATACAGGTTTGCTATAACACCGGATATTTTAAGGTCTTAAATTATGTACATCTATCAAGTTTTTGATGACTTGAGCTTGGAAAGTTTTATTAGAAAAAATCTTAGTATTGTCACCATTTTATACTGTATAAAGAATGGCAACTTTCTTAGTAAAGTTTTTTTTAACAAATGTTAATATCTTAAAGATCGCTTGACAGTTAATATTCATGTGCCTAATTCTTCCAAGTAACGGGAATCCAAACGATTTAAACCAAGAAAAGTGGAAAGTTGATTTGTACACCTTTAAAAAATAAATAAAAAAGTAAACATTAATTATCAATGTTAAGGGGAATACCATCACACTAAAAATTTTATGCATTTTTGTTGGAAACTAATATGCATTCTTGATAATTCCATTTTCCTGGACCTGTTTGCAATGTATGGGAATTTTAGCCGTCTGTTGCGAGTTTGTTCACCTGTCTGTACGTCTTTCCAGTGCCCTCAAGGTTCTGTTCTCTTAAATTTATTGACAGTGGCCGAGATAGTTTTACCTTAGGGTAAGTATTCAGGAGCTGAACCAGAATAGAAACGATAAATTTAATAAAGGATACCGAATGAGTGGTCATTGAATACCGAATTTATTAAACGAGTCATCTATAAACAGATAAAAACAAGGCTTAGCCGAGTTTTTATCTGTTTAAGATGACGAGTTTAAAAAATTCGGTATTTATATATGCACAATTTGAATATTTTATTTATGATATGATCACATTTTTTATAAAACGTGGAAATTACATTATCTATCGATTCAAATTTTCTGCCGTTTGCAAAATGACATCAACAAATCCATTTTGAGGTAGTTTTTACAACGAAATTATAACGTTGCTTCGCGTTCTTAGCTCATTTGCATAGCTGTTCCACTAGTGTAATAACACTGGTGTAATATCAAAAATATCCACGGGGTTATTTCACTCCCGCGACGTAGGTCATATTAGAAAATGTTTTTTAAAAGACTCCAATTGAGTACCTTAGAAAGGACAAAGCATCCCCAAAATTTAACCCATTCTTTCCAACAGACCAATATCATATGAGTATGTGTGTGATATTTCCAACAATTTCATATGTGTAGTTATAAAGACTCAGATCAGCCTGTGCACCTTTACAGTCTGATCAGAGTCTTCACTACTCACTCAATCAGTAGCTAGGGAAACCATTTTCTCTGCTCACAATTGAAGATTATTTTCATCGTACTGTGTGGCTGTCCAGGAAGCTCAATATCTCTCCATCACGCGCTCGTGAAAATGTTGGAAATGTCACACACAGGCTCATATTATATTTGCCAGTGGGGTGGCAACGGGTTAATTCAGGATCCCTATGGGTAAGAACACCAAAAATGTATGTATCATAGAGAATAATTCGTTTGGTTTAAACCTTTTTAGTTTTTACATCGATTGGGAAACAAGATCTTACAACTTAGATAAATTCCTCTCGATTCTGCTTCCTGGAAAATTTGCCAGTACTCGCGCCGAGTGTGTTGGCCCAACTTCTATAGTCGCTCCCTCGAATCAAAATCAGGACCTTTATGGTTAAGAATAGAATTTGTTTAAACACCAATGAATCATAAATGATCTTTAGGATCGACCTTGTGACCTGTGAGTTGTCTATGTTCGTATCAATGATTCGTAACGAATCGATCTTGAAAGAAGATTTCTGAAAATACGTTCGCTTATCATTTTCCGACTGTCAGCGGCGGTTCCATAGGGGTTTGGGTGAGCGAGGGGAAGGGGTGTCACCAAATTTACACCTTCTGTAGCCTTATTGTTTCATTCTAATGGAGAAATTCAATAAAAGTTTTTGTAATATGAGGAAAACGAGCACCCCTAGATGCCTATGTTCGAACCACTTTCACAGAAACCTTGATCCGAAGTAACTATTATTCTTATGGGATGGATTTTTGTTTTGTTCTCTCAAATTTGGTTTTTGTAAGTAATTTTGTAACATTAGATATTAAGTAAGTGGAGTGTAATATAAAACTTGTGCTATAATACCGCTTAGGCGACCGCCAAAAAGCGAAAGTAATTTATTTAGTGGTTTTTGATTCTAGGTGAAGATGACTATGTGCGGTGTTTTAAATGTGGTATTGGGCTTCACAATTGGCAAAAAGGGGATGATCCGTTTGTTGAACATTGTAAACGGTTTGCGGATTGTGCCAACATTATGCTTTGTCAAACGTCAAGTCAAAGGACTGAGCAACTGGCCAACCAGCCTTCGGTAGGTTATGATCATTTTCTTAGACCATCCACAATGGATATGAGCCAGAGTGTGACATTTCCAACAATTCCACAATGCGTGTAATAGGCAAACATTGAATAACCTGGATAGTCATACATAACAATGAAAATATTCTCTCACTGCCTTAAGATGGGTTAAAATCGTATCTTTTTCCAGAGTGCATAGTGAACAGGCTGACCAGGGGCTTTGCTTTGCGCACATGTGAAATTGCTAAAAATGTCACGTACTGGCGGCTCATATAGCTATATAGCTTATTTGACAAGGGTTTAAAATTTGTCTATTGGATGGACCAAATAGTTTAGTTACTAAAAGAAAAAAAGAGAAAAAAATCTCAATAATTCATAGAAGTACACAATACACCTTTCATACATAGTTTTAAGATTTAAATTAACGAAAAACAATCAAAATCATTCTCGCACCTAGTTTGCAAATATGTAAAAGCTTTCACCAATCTTATGCAAGAAGCATCACACCGATCTGGCTCGAAACTCGATAATTATGAGTACTTACTTTTATGTCGATATGACTGTGCTGAAAAGTAAAGTTCCACTGATGACAGTGCTTAAAGTTACATGTAGCGAAATGCGCAAACACTACATATTGGCTATTACGATCCTTTAGAACTAGGCCGTCGTTTAAGTGTCGCCATACATGTATTATTCAAGACAGTAGTGTGAGCTATGATTTATTTATTGGATTCTTTTGGCGAGAGAAAGTATGATTGGTTTCGTATTTCACTTGCTCAAAGCTTACTTAATCAAGGGTTCAGGGCAAAAATCAAGGGTTCAGTGCAAAAAATATATATATATAAGAAATGTGCCTTTTAAAAACATAATCACCTACAATATTGTTACACTAACTCCTCGATTTGTTCTTACCTTGATTTAGATATCTCAAGAATGTGGCTTGGAAAGGGTATGAATTTTCATTTGTATTGCGTTTTACCTCACTCTGTAAGGGACCAAAATATATTTGTAAATTACTTAATTCATTCATTCATTTATCTATCTATTCTTATTTGTTTATTTATTGATTTGATTTATTTCATTTATTCATTTAATTGATTAAATAGTTATTCAAATACTTAAAAAATATATTTGGTCTCATTCATTCAATTATTAATCAATTAATGAATTAGTGAATTAATTAATTAATTAAAAGATTAATGAATTAATAAATTGAATGGATTTATGAATAAATTAATAAATAAATTAATTAATTAATTGAATGGATTTATGGATAAATCAATTGATTGATTAATAAATCAATTGAATGGATTAATGGATAAATTAATAGATTAATTCATTCATGCATTCAATCATGCATTAATAATATATCAAATTATTCTTTTTTCTGTAAGTATGGGCTAGCCGAGACTGATGACACAGAGTTTGGGGACGATGATCTTTCTGTAGATAACATGTCTCAATTGCTGTATTCTCGGCTGCCCCAGCCGCCTGATCTCGGATCCATTCCTCAAGGTAATTGTTTTTTTTTTTGTTTTTTTTTTTTTGTAAACCTTATCCTGCTGATTTAAATTTTGTTACTTACGCAGAGTTTGACAATAATAACATTTTGCCACCAGCCGCAAAGACCTATTAGCTATAAAACTTACAGGTCCTCCCAGATAAAAAACAATTCCTCCTTGATTATTTTTATTATTTTTCTGCAATATAAGGGGTGAATGTATGGTAAACAGAGTGGGAAAAGAAGAAATTGCTTGTTGCAAGCAATTTCTTCTTTTTCCACGTTGGCTTTACAACGGGTATTGGAAAATTTGAGTTTTGGAAAGAAAATTATTTTTCAAAACAGGAAAGATTCAAAAATTATATGACCATTATCTACAGACCCGAAGGACCTGCAGTATGGCAACTTCTACCAAAGGTCTCGGGCCGGAGGACTGGTGTTAGTGTCGATCCCTGCATACGTGTTGTAGAATTTCGGTAAAGGTGAACCTATCTTTCCTACCAACATTGAGTTAAAAAACAAAACTGTGTAGGCTAAGATCAGACTGCACAAAATTTTGTGTCCAGCAGGAATGTGCCTTGATCAGCACGAACAGGGCCTAGACTTGTCCCCTTGTCGACTTTCATAAAGGCCACCTGAGTCGACCGTATGACCAGTCTAGGATAGAGCTAATAAACGGTTATGCAAAAAAGACAGGGAGCTCCAATTTGATTGGTCCTTAAAGTCACACAAACAAAATATAATGTATATCTTATTAAAAGGTGGTAATAACTATAGCTAATTTTGTTCATCTTGAACAAAATTAGCAGTATTGGATTACCTCCCTTGAAATTCACCCAAAATTCGCCCCACGTAATTATCTTTACTCCAAAATAATTTCAAAATCATTTATCTTGTCAATTTCATAATGTTCTTAACCTTAAGGAAGTAGACCCCTTTCGGAAGTCGTGATCTTTAACATTTTAACCAAGGTGTCCTAATGGTTTCATTACGAAACCTCGGTTTACATTGTGAAAAATTATGAGTTTAGGAATGTTTTGAAACTATCCTGGTCCACTAACTTAAAAAACCATTCTCTCCTGACAGTATATGCCGGTTTGAATGACATAACATATATCCATTGTATGTACTTTCATCGGGATATAAGCCACTGACCAAATGTAATTCATATTTTGGATTGGTAAAATGTGTTTATCATTAACATTATTTAAAAAGCAACTTTTTTTTCCAATAAAGATCAATATCGGGTCGAATAAACTAATCAATAGAATTGATGAGTAGGATATAGGGAAACGGTTGAGTATACCGCCCGCGGTCTAATTGCGTCTCTAACTTATCGTTTTCAGTGATAGACCATACAATTTCTCATTTTCTTATATGTTTTATTTAGAATCTCCAGAACAGCTTGCGAGGGAAAACGAGAAACTGCGAGAACTACAGACTTGTCGAATGTGTCAAGAAAGGGCTACGGACGTTGTATTTATGCCGTGTGGACACCTTGTGGCGTGTCATCTATGTGCGTTCGCAAATCAACGATGTCCTTTGTGCAATGAGGATATTCAGGGCCTAGTTAAGATTTATCGTGCCTAAGTTTATGATTCGTCAGCATAAAAGGTGTCATTTGTAAAACAATATTTTAAAACATCCTATCTTGATATGTCCCCACGTTTTCTGAAAAAAATACTGGGTTGTTCCAGTTCCCCTTGAAATGATATCAGCATGAATTTAAGTTCGGTTGTAAGATTGTCTCTAACCGCTCTCTTTTGATCGATAATGTCAAATAAAATTAATTATAAGATGAGGAGATAATATTTTTTTTTATTTTCATTTGGGTACTTGGGCTATCGTTTAGATAACATGGATAAGCTTGTAGTTCATAGATCAGTATGGAAATAATATCTGACCCGTCACACGAAAAGGACCCATCTGGGAACTCCGTTAAATAGATGTTTGAAAAAGAAAGTGGGTCCAGCAACGGTTAACCAAAGGTACTATTTGAAAAATTCATTCCCATGAAGGTAGATTGATCATTCTAGAGTCAGGAAGTTGGTAAATTGTGAAAAGTTTCGACCCTAGACAGTCTGCACATTCCGCAGAGCCTGGCGAGGGTCGATACTTAACGCACTGACCAAATGGTCCTTTTTCGCATGACGGGTCAAATATTTAAACAGTGCGACATGTCCTTATGGACACTTTTTTAACGCAAGTAATCTGTATTAAGCAACCGTGTAAATGCTTGCTAGATGTGATAACAAAAAGATAATCCAAAACTAGTTCCTTTGACGCACAGTAATCCTGCGTTATTGGTGAACGAACGTCGTTCACCAGTGTTATTGGTGGACGTTTACGTTCACCAGTGTTAATACCACGTTTGAACAATCCTGTCAGATGTTAATAGGTTTTCAAAACAGTAGTACTCATTAAGATTCAATTTACTCTTTTTGAAGAATTGTAACCGTCTAACAACTATGCATTTCAAAAATGGAGTGAAACAAGGAGTCTACGTAACTTGTTGCAACCTCAAAGACATCTTTTAAGTGTGAAATCATATTCAATTCTTAGATCGGGTGAATTTTTTCCTGGCGTAGAACTACTTTTCTGACAGAGTGAGTAATTTGCCCTTATTTCCCCATGGTCAATGGGAGGTCACTCATGAAATGAAAGTACTGGAATGGCAATCCCCCTGACACTACTAATGTAAACAAAACAAAGGCAAATTAATGGAAATATCGGTATACACATGAATACGGATACTGTCTGAGCAGGTAAAGAAAAGCATTCAGGCCATGCGATAAAGGTTTATGCAAAGGGGTTTTACTTTACATTTCAACACACGAATGCCAAACTCGAGACGAGTGTCTGTAATTTTTTACCCGTTTATATGAACACTTAACCTTTCTTTTCTTTGAGAATGAAAATCGCGGAACAATCAATTAATATCCTTTTATAGAATTTTTATCTCCACTGGCCGAAGGCCACTGGGGCTATTGTCATGGCGTTGTGTCCGTCGTCTGTTCGTGCGTCCGGTCGTAAACTTTTTCTTAAAAAATCTTCTCCTCAGAAACTACTGGATGAATTTCAATCAAACTTCACAGGAACGATCCTCTTTCTAGGGTGATCCTCTTTCAAAGTTGTTCAAGAAATTTAGATCCCATGACAAACATGGATTTAATGGGCGTGGCTTATTTCCAAATATGGTTAAAAGTGGGTTTTCTCAGATTCTAATTGATGGATACCAATTAAATTTTACATGAATGATCCTTGAGTGGCCTTTTATCAGTCTATAAAAAATTATTGTGATCGGTTGAAAAATATGTATTTTATGGGCGGAGGTTATTTCTCTATATGTTATTTAGTGGAAACTTTGAAAATCATTTTCTCAGAATGTAACTGATGGTTTTCAACCAAATTTCACCGGAATGATCTTTTTGTGTAACCCTTTATGAGTCTACCAAAAATTACTGTGATCGGATGAAAAATATGTATTTTATGGGCAGAGGTAATTTCTCAATATGTTATTTTGTGTAATCTTTGAAAATCATTTTCTCAGAATGTTATGGGTGGATATCAAGCAAACTTCATTGGTATGATCCTTGGGCGACCCCTTTATCATGTTGCCAAAATTATTGTCATTGGATGAAATATGTTTTTTTTTTTTATTAGCGGAGGTCTTTTCTCTATATGTTATATAGTGGAAACTCTGAAAATCATTTTCAACATCAGAAGAATCCAAAATATCTAAAAATCTTGTCAAAACTTTTCTTTCTCTTTTACAAGAATTTCAAGCCTGTGGAGCGACCCAAGCCATTCAAAGCTTTCTAGTTTAAGCAGATAACACCATAATTTTTAATAATGAGATTACGGAGAACTGATTAGCATTACAAAATAAGAATTATAACCTAGATAATCTAATTGTCATTTCTTTACTTTTATAACAAATAGTTCGAAGAATCACTGTTTAAACTACACCGGGAATAATTCCGAAAGTTATCGAAACCTTGTAATTACAGGACTTTGTTGACGATCGACGATATATGTTGAGAAACGTATATCTGAAGCAAGATGCGGTCAGGTCATTTTCCTTTTATCGTAATTTTACATGTAAAATTTCTCTTTTCTCCACAAATAGAGGAATCACTCTAGTATGCCAACAGAAACGTCCACCATCAGTACTTTCAGTACTTTGATATACCATGTCAGGAAAATCCTGTAGGATGTTAATACATTTTAAATAAAGTAGCGCCTCTTAAAATTCAATTTAGTATCTTTAAATATTTTTCTCCGCAAAATCACTGTTATTTTCTTTAATGGCATAATACTAGTGTTCTTTATCAAGTGAAAATAATGAAAACTCGCCTTGAAAAACACAAAATGATCTTGCAATGTTTATCAAGGGAATTTTTGATCGGCGTAAGCTTGTCGAGAGTTTAAAGCAAAAACAAAGTTTGTGTCTAGACACCGTAGAGACAGATACTATGTTTTTGACCCAAGCCTTCGCTGGTGCAACTTGTAGTAATTAGCCGGAAATACGTGTTTATTTAGGTCATGTCCTCTTGAACTTACATTCGGCAATACTCGGGCGATCTCCGACGGCTCCGATTTAAATGAAGGTTAGAGGAATCGGCCGAGTTGAGACGAATGACACATCAAGACACCTTGTGTCATTAGAAACGGTAACGCGGTTTTACATAACTTTTCAACTAGCGACAGTCAGTCTCGAGACGGGTTTTAAGAATGATTCGACATGTGTTTTACATGTACAACCTTTCTTGTACTTTTATTTGAATAGGGATGAACGCCGCTATTAAAATTTTTCTGTAAAATTGCGTTGGCTGAAGTAGGGCTTGTACGGATACACTCGAATATTCGGTGAACTTATTCCCAGCGAAAACGTTTCGTATTTTTCTGTCTCAGAAGCGAATATTGCCGAATACCAAATGCGACAGGCACGGAAGATATTTCATTGGGGCCATTCTACTTTGCATTTTTTCAATCTGTAAAACCATATCAATTCAAAATTCTATTTGAAAATTAAATAAATGATAGCTAAATATTCAACCCTAGATACCACTCCAATTGACGAGTAGGTATTGCCGTGGTCAAGGGGGGACCAGATCCGTCATGCACTTGTTTACAATTCGACAGGCGGGTTTAGTTGTTAAATAATTCTGGAAAAGTCATTGCGTTTTTTTACAGAAATCATAAAAATCTTAATCGATGAATAAAGACTGGCTCCTTCCTTCCCAAAATACGTTTAGAATTGGTTAAGTACAGTTTAAGCAAAAACTAGCTCCGAGCAGAAAGTCTAATATCAGCTGCAATACTGTAATAAGATATCGATAGTGAGTGATTTTACAAGCATCGAAACTCTTGAAGGTAAACAACAGGTTCTCGTGCAAAAAATAAACCGACAATTGTAAGGATTCTCAATTCTTTTTGGAAAGAAAGTCGGAAGGAAAAAAAAATTGTATTATACTTAAACATAGTCATAGACATAGTTATGCAATTATTACCTCCCTTTAAAAATAAACTTTAAATAAGATTCTTATTCGCTTTTGATGTTGAAATTACGTTACAAAAATAATATTTATAAAGACTTTTAGTATGCAATTTACTATGGAGCAATTGTTTAATATAAAAAGTTTTACTTTAATTTCTAAACCTTAAACAGAAATTATCTATGAATTATACTAACAGGGCACTAGACCTCCTTTAACCTATACCTAAATATTTCTCATCCTGCAGTGTTATAAAATTGATTAGACCACGCTTGAAGCGAATTGGCCAATCAGAGAACAGTATTTCAAAAGTATAAATCACTGATACAACTCCGAGCCTTGTATTTACAGATATACGGAGGAAGTATGTCGGGCATGTGAATCTCGACAGGTTTTGCGTGCCGCATCATTGCAAAAAGATATCGTCCATTTTATATTAGCGCCTTTTCCAAAACACTTTTTACAGTCGCAAAAAATGCAAAAGATCTACAAAAGTAACGACAAGAGATCCATAATTCATTTCAGCATTATTACACACATTTTTAGTGATATCAAAGCGAGCTTTACCCTTTTTTATTTTAAATAGGTTCGGGTAAAAAATACAGGCACTGATAGAAAAGCGTGGTATAAGTCAGATAGAAAATCACGTGCCGCGGTGTATGGAAAATAGACACTCGCTGACGCTCGTGTCATTTTCCCATATACCACGGCACTCGTTTTCTATCCTATACATAACGACATAAGTGTCAACCACGGAAATGGTTATGGCTTCAAATATGATAAAAACTAATCTCTCAGGTTATGGTTCAAAATACTATTAATAAGTTAACAAATCATAACTTTAAACAATGAGTACAGTTCAGGACTGACTGATATTCATAGGTGTTTCTTTGGTTGGTACTCAAAGACCTTTTCATCCTCTGAGAAGAAACAAAGATAGTTAAAAAAGTTAAAACAAATACAACAAATTTACTTGAAATAAGCTTAAACATGATAACAACTACTTTTGTAAAAACAAACACCATTGGATATAGGTTAAAGACAGTTTTAGATAGGATTAAATCGTTTTCTCCATTTACGTTTAATTAATAAATTTACTTATTTCAAGTGTGTAAAAGAAATTTTCACAGAGTAGCATCTCATATTCTAACAAATATTTTCTAACAGGATTTTTCCTCTCTTTCCCTTTCTTTGAATTTGCAGTGAAATTTCCGAATAATGGAAATTTTGTCGAGACAATTCTTCCCACTTTTTTTTTACATTCGTAATTTCTCTTTTCTAATTGAATTCAATATATCACCATCAGGTTCGTTCACCATCAGTACTTTCAGTGCTTTGATTTTTCAACTGGCAGGGCGTTGCTAAGCCGCGACATAATTTGTCGAGTTTACTTTTCAGTATTTTTGATTCTTTAAAAAGTTAGTCTGCAATTATCGTTAAATAGCTGCACCCTAAAACCAAAAGGATTCACTTGCTAAGAGACAGTGTACACATTTCATCATTTGGTTAACAAAGCCTCGTAACTTCAGCTTGGACAAGCTGAAGTCACGTAGGTTTGGTAACCCACCTACGATTTTTAAAAGGTATCAGGTTATTTATGTCGACTATCTATAGAAGTAAGTAATTGTATATAAAAGCTGGGTTACCTTAACCTCAAGCGCTACGACCCGTTACTTAGGTTCCGCCCTGCCAGGGTAATAATCATGGATATTATTTATATAGATTGGACCAGTAAATATGCATGTAATTAGTCTCTTCATTTCAAAAATAGAAGACCCTTTTAAAACTCTGTAAAACAAGGAACTAGATTTGGCATATGTTAAGTTTTTCACAGCTATAGAACTTTCTTACTTCTGGAAAATTCTGTTATATTTTAGATTCTGGAATTAAACACCGATTTGAAGTACAGGTATATTTCTGAAATACAACATTTCTTTGACCCTAGTCATGCTTAACTCGGAATATTCTGCTTTGGCAGGAGATATAGACTGCGCACATGTGCACTCGATCTCAGTCTACACCACCTGATTTTCCTTATTAAACCAGAAAATTTAACAATTCTATTTTCGAAATAATACTGACTCATAATAAGTGCATTCAGAGCTCTTAGCACTTTGGTTTTAATGTAATTTTTCCACGCATTTTATTCAGTATGACAAGGGTTAAAATTGTTGTTCCGGTAATTCTTAGTTCAGATCATCAGTCGAGTTTTTGATGGTAAACCGTCACCTTCTGTTGTAGTGGAAGTTCGCCACAAGACATTTTTTTTTCGAAAAAAGGGAAATTTTTACCCGTTTTCAGCATCTATCGAATATATATATTTTTTTTCACAAGTGCTATGATCGTTTCTAAAATCGGAATGATACTTTTTTCTTTACAAGACGTTAAAAAATTGGTCCAAAAAATTGACCCAAAACCTGCTGAAGACGGTTTTAAAACCGTTTTAATTCCGATATTTATCGATCCCTACTGGCAAGACAAATACCTGGATACAAAGTGCAAACAACGTCATATTTAGCCAACAAGGCTTTTTTCAAATCTAAAGTTACATAAATGTTTATAAATACATTTATAACTTGCGATGAAAAACCGTTAAAAATCTATAAATAGCTATACAGGAGTGTGACAGAAATCACTCCCTGTTGCTATTTATAGATTTGTCCTTTTATATTTGCATGTGTCGTCCAGCCGTCACAGTGAAAATAAGAATTATGATAAGTTTACATTACAACGAATCGAGACGGTTTTCTATCAGACTGTTAAGGTAGTAGATCCGTAATGATTCCGCAAGATTTCGGAACTCATGATCTTTCACACTGTTGACCACAGTTTCCTAATGAAATCTTTAAGAAACCGACTCGGTCAACACTGTTAAAGTACATTACTTCCGAAAGTTCCGGAACTATTACGGGTCGATTACCTTAAGAGCGACCAAGCCACAAGTAGGGCCTATACATTCGATGATTTTTTACACGTAAGGATTTTTTCCACAAATCCCAAATGACACCTTTCAGCTCGACGAATCTAAACCAATTCTATAGGGACTACACGTCAATCATAGGTTGACTAGATGTAATAACCTCCGTGAGCATTTTTGTATTAGACTGGACCAGCTTTTATTTATTGGAAATTTTATCTTATCATGACAGTTTACATGTACATGTATCACGATACTGCTGCCTCGTATCTCTTGTGAGAAATTTACTGAGCACAAAAAGTTATAATTCATTTTCGAAATTTCTAAACCATATTATATTCACATATCATGACACCAATGGGGCAATATTTTTATATCGTTCTAGAAAGCATTAATCACTTTTATTAAAGTGCAGACTTATGACTGGCTCTTTACGATTCACCGCTCTCATCGACATTAAACTTTTGAGAACGAAGGTATTGCGTTCGTGTCCAAACTCATACGTCCCCGACACCCACTGTTAGGCGACAACCCAGTGGTCGACCAAAAAATAATCTTATTTTTTCTGCTCAGGAATATTATTGTTTTCTTTAATGCTTTTCAGTGGCTTATCGAGAAATAACGGTAGTTTATCACTTGATAATCTCATTGCAAAAGCAGTGAAATTATTAAAAACTTATACGCTGCTTTTGTGCATTTCATCCTATCTGACGTCATATATGCGGGGCGAAATAAGTGACGTCACAATGAACGTTGCATAGCAATCACGCGCAAAATGACGCGCTTTACGAAAATATGTCCTAGAAATGTCACATTTTGTCTCATTTTTGCATTAAAGAAATAGAATAATCGTTTGTTTTTCGAGTAAGATCGATTAATATTTCATTTCGTGAAAAACAAAAGCTATATTTTCACCCGTGGCTCTGCCACTCGTGAAAATATAGCTTTTGTTGTTTACTCAATGTTTACTCAAACGATTATCCTCTATATCATATAATTTACAAAGTCGGAATAAAAAAGCGAAGACGTACGCCGAGATAACGAAGACTGTTCTGTTGACGTAAGATCTACGGTAGCATTCAGATGTAAAAAATTAAATTGTAAAAATCAGATATAGTAAGCGCAATTACGACTCCTCACTCTAACACTGTTCACGTTTAAAACTTCCAATGGCGTATATCCTTTTTAGCTCGACTATTCGTGGAAAAGGGGGGCTATTCCGGGCGTCGGCGTCAGCGTCGGCGTAATGCTTTGGTTAAGGTCTTACGTACAAGTGTTTAAAATTGCTGTTTCTATTTAAACTATTGCTCTGAAAATTTGCTCATGCTTCTGTGTCCATAAAATCAGCCTCTAGACAAAGATTCAATACTCTGATATTGAATCTAGTGGAATTTTAACCCTTTTTGGACTTAGAAATCTTGGTAAAGTTTTTACGTGCAAATGTTGTTTATCTGTAATATTTCTGTTTCTATAAAAGCTATTGCTTCGAAACTTTACACATGCTTCTGTGACCATAATATCAGCCTCTTGACAAAGATTCATAACTCTGTTATTGAATTTAGTGGAATTTTGACCCTTTTCGGACTTAGAAATTCTTGGTTAAAGTTTTACGTGCAAATGTTGTATATCTGTAATATCTCTATTTCTACTAAAGCTATTGCTTTGAAACTTTGCACATGCTTCTGTGACCATGATATCAGCCTCTGGACAAAGATTCAATACTCTGATATCGAATTTAGTCAAATTTTAACCCTTTTCGGACTTAGAAATCTTGGTTAAGTTTTACGTGCAAATGTTGTTTATCTGCAATATTTCTGTTTCTATACAAGCTATTGCTTTGAAACTTCACACATGCTTCTTTGACCATAATGTCAGCCTCTTGACAAATATTCATAACTCTGGTATTGAAATTTAGTGGATTTTTAACCCTTTTCGGCTTAGAAATTCTTGGTTAAGTTTTTACGTGCAAATGTTGTATATATGTAAAATCTCTATTTCTACTAAAGCTATTGCTTAGAAACTTTGCACTTGGTTTTGTGATCATAATAACAGCCTCTTGACAAAGATTCAGTTCTCTGGTATTGAATTTAGTGAATTTTTTACCCTTTTCGGACTTAGATATCTTGATTAAGTTTTTACGTGCAACTGATGTACATCTGTAATACTTCTGTATCTACTAAAGCTGTTGCTTGTAAACTTTACACATGCTTCTTTGACCATAATATTATCCCAGAGACAAAGATTAATTATTCTGATATCTAATTTAGTGGAATTTTAACCCTTTTCGGCCTTAAAAATCTTGGTTATGTTTTTATGTGCAACTGTTTTATGTTAGTTGTATCTCTATTTCTAGTAAAGCTATTGTTTGGAAACTTTGCACATGCTTCTGTGACCATAATATCAGCCTCTAGAAAAATATTCTTTTCTCTTGACTTAAAGTAATTGAATTTCCAATGTCGAAATTTATTTGCTGTTACTATCCAGCACTAGGAATAGTCGAGCTTTGTTGTCGACCGACAGCTCTTGTTTTATTTAACAATCAAATAGACCCACTCTACTCGAACAACGCCATGCCCGAACGTCGGCTTAGCCCGATTTCTTGCGTTTTAGATATACCATGATACAATAAATGACTATATAGGCGAAATCTTGATACATGTGCTGTGCATCATTCCAGTGATACCTTGTGGCGACAAAAACGAACATAGTGCTCGAAATCCTCTCGCAAAACAAACTCTGTCTTCAGTGTGGTTAAGCGAGAAGAAAAGAGGTCGCGAAAACCTTTAAAAATGCTCCGATTCATATTTTAAAGAATACTTTACTTTTTGTGTTTAGTAAATATGTATGTATTTTATAATGTAAGTAAATGTAATATAGTCAAAGCTTGGCTTAATCAATAATCATGTATCTATTTGCTTAGATTTTGCTTTGTTATCCTCTCTGATAGGCCTATAGTTTATTCAGTGTCTAAAATTTTAGCTTGTAGTACTTAATGATAATAGGTGTTCTTTAGGGGAAAAAAAAAAAAACCTTGAACAATGCAAAACAATTTGAAAAATGATTTAACAAGACAGCATAGAAAATAACAACTGGCTTAAATGATGTGAAATCATGTGTGTAAAATGGTTGCAATCATGTTTTCTTGTCTTTTTTCCTACTCATTTTTTTTGGTTGAATACTTTGGTTCTATGTCTTTGAATCATATTTACATCTTGATTCGAATCGGTGTCATCATGGGCCCTTAATGTAGATCTGTATGAATAATGTTATATACATCTAATTTTGGAGTCCATTGAGATTTAAGGTAATGGACCCGTAATAGTTCCGCAACATTTCGGAACTCACAATCTTGTACAATGTTGACAGAGGTGTCCTGGTGAAAAAAACATAAGGAAACCTCGGCTAACACTGTTAAAGTTCATTACTTCCGAAAAATTTCGGAATTAGTACGGTTCTTAAGATAATGTTGTCTTGTAAAAAAAATATGGTCGTTAGACGCACACATACTAGTTACAATGGCTAAATATAATTGTTAAGTTTTTGATTTTTAGTTAAAAATTGTTATATTGGCCCTTAAAAGGGACATACATATCTTACCTTATCCTGTTTTTCACGATATCATATCATTGCAGTATAAACGAGCTTGACAGACAATATAGACCTAGATCAGCCTGCACTGTTGTGCAGTCTGATCTTAGTCTGTAATGTCTGCTTTCTTCTTACTAAGAAAATCGGAAGCCTGGAAATTTTCAGAAAAAAAGTTAATTTGTTTAAAAGAAGATATAATTTGAATTTAACAGGATGAGGGGTATGGAGAAAAAATTACATCAATTTGTTGTCAATTGTTGAAAACACACAATTTGTGTTCTTTTGTTACTTGAACAAATAATTTGTTATTTCGTGTCTGTGATAAACATGTGTACTAAATGCCAAAAGAAAATGTGCGCTTTCAATTCTAAATTTAGGAGAGACTGTTGATATTGTCAAACGAAATAATTAAGTTAACTCGAAATGGTTCTTCTATTCTAGTAGAAATAGATAGTATCCACAGTCTGATCTTAGTCTATGACACTCGCTGAAGCTTTTGTAGCAATCGAACTAATCTAAATTAGTATAAACTATTTTAAAACAGTCGGTCCTTTTAGTTCTTTTATTTTAAGTAATTTTGGCAGGATTTTTATTCTGCATGTCAAGGTTTTAGTACCCTCTCCCCCTCCCCCTCCCATAAGATCAATCATAATTTCGGTCTTGTAGATAATTAAAATGTAATAGATTGTTAATATAGTAGCTATACAGACGAATTGGAAGATTTTCCAATTCGAATGTAGGACTGTGCCCGAGTTCTTAAGTTGCACACGTTCTTTTGCTGTTGAGTATATATGTTCCTTTTCTTCAAATTTAGATTGTTTAAAATGAGCCTTTGTATGTATTGGTTGCACAGAATTAGGACGTTGTATGGTCCATTCCAAATGTGTATGGCCTTGTTTAAATCCGCTCATATACGACTAATAATATTTGCAATTCAGGTCATTAAGGTAGTGGACCCCAAATAGTTCCGCAATATTTCGGAACTCATGTTCTTTTACAATTTTGACCGAGGTTTCCTAATGAAATCATTAGGAATTCTCGGTTAACACTGTTAAAGTTCATTATTTCCGAATCGTTGCGGAACTTTTAAGGGTCAACTTTCTTATAGAATTGTAATTAGAAAAATATCAGAGTAAGCAGCTGTTATCACTATGTTTTTACACGCTTGTAGTTTACCTTTTATAGCTTTTAATTTAACATTTTTATATTCTTTTAGGAATTCCACTTGTGTGCAATATGAATGATTAACTGTTAAAAAATGTTACCCATTGATTATTGAATGTAGCTCTGTTGGCACCATGGTCTTAATTGCAATCAAAACCAAATCTGCGTTCGAGATGAAAACATTTGGGATTCGTTTGGTAAATGATCCACCACTTTGCACGTGTATATACCATATGCCATTTTATATACGTTCAAAAACGTGTTTGCGTCAAGAACGCGGCACACGTCTTGTTCTATTAGAAATATAGACAATTTCAGAAATCTAAGTCTATAGATTTAGGTGTAGTAAAGTGGCTTAAAGTGGCCAAATGTCGAGATTTCAGTAAACACATTCTAAGTACTTCATCGGGATTATTCTGAAGACACTAATAAATTCTATTTTTTGAAAATTGTTTCTAAAATATCAATTAGAAGATGAAAGAAAATATTGGCTTGAATTCATGGAGGCATGGAGCTTTTTAACCTAACCAAAGAACAAAAATGTATATGAACGCACCATGAATTAAGACATACGGAATAGTCGTGAAAGAATCTCTTTCAGTCAATTAAATTGCTTGAATTTGATAGACGAATCAAAAATTTAAATTGTGACCCGTCACGCTAAAAGGAACGCATGGGAATTACGTATATAAGGGTTGGTGAAAGGAAATTTTTATCAGTATATGACAAACAGAGGTCTCATATACTTAAAAGTAGGATAATCACTCTAAATTCGGATTAACAGACAAACGCATGATTTTTTCGACCCTAGTCAGACTGCGCAATTCGCGCAGTCTAACTAGGATCGATACTTTACGTGCTACCAAGATGCTTCCTTTTCGCTTGACGGGTCACACTTTTACCGTAGTAAAGTACTCTGCATGTACATGAGCGAGACCATTTTGAATGATGGGTAACATTTATAGGACGTCGAAGCCTTTTTCCTTTCATAGGTTTTTTTGCTGTATGACGCGTCCTTGAATGATGAATCTAAATGTCTATTTGTATAGAATTTTAGCATTTATGTATAAGAAAGAAAGATTCAGCCTTCGTCCAGGATGAATACGTTCGCAAAACGTTTGAGAAACTTTATCCCGCTTTGCACGTGTTCTCACGTGCTAAGCCGGGTAAAATTTCTTAATCTTTCGCAAACGTGTTCGTACCCTGTGCGTAGGGCTGCTGTTCTCTCCGCTAGCCGAAGGGTAGCGGGGGGTCTATTGTCATGGCGCTGCGTCAGTCGTACATTCTTGTACCCGTCAGCTCTTTTTCCAGTGGCTACTTTTTAGCTCACCTGAGGTCAGCTTTTATGCTCGCGTGATATCCGTCGTGCGGCGTCAGCATTTACCTTGTAGACACTCTAGAGTTCATGTTTTAAACTCAATCAACGTGAATATTGGTCAGAATGATTATCTTGATAAATCTCAGTCAGTTTCGAAATTTGGTCAAGTGGGGTCAAAAATGAGGTCAAGGGTTTAAACCTTGGAAAAATCTTGTAGACTCTCTAGAAACCATATTTTTTGTCCAATCATCCTAAAAATTGGTCAGAATCAATGTCTTGATGAAATCTAGTGCAGGTTCTTTTTGGTTAATTGGGTTCAAAAATGGGGTCATGGGGTCAAATCTTAGAAAAACCTTGTAGGCACTCTAGAAGCCATATGTTTGTTCAATCAACCTGAAAATAAGTCAGAATCGATGTCTTGGTCAATGATGGTCAAGTTTGAAATTGAATCAAGTGGGATCAAAATGAAGTCATGGGGTCTAATATTTAAAAAAACCTATTGGACGCTCTAAAAGCCATATTTTTTGTCATTCATCCAGATAAGAGGTCAAATCAATGTCTCATTGAAATCTAGGTCAGGTTTGAAAATTGGGTCAATAGCTCAAATCTTAGAAAAACCATTTAGACACTCTAGAAGCTATATTTTTTGAACAATTAACCTGAAAATTGGTCAGAATGATTGTCTTGATGAAATCTAGGACGAGTTCAAAATTGGGTCAAGTGGAATCAAAAAGGGGTCACGGGGTCAAATCTAACGAAAACTTTTAGACACTGTAGAAGCCATATCTTTACTCAATCAGCCTGAAAATTTGTTAGAATGTTTGTCTTTTTGAAAACTAGGTCAAGTTTGAAATTGTATCTAATGGGGTCAAATATGAGTTCACGTGGTCAAATATTAGAAAACTTTGTAGACACTCTAGAGGCCATATTTTTTGTCCAATCATCCTGAAAATTGGTTATATTTATTTTCTTTATAGAATCTCAGTCCGGTTCGAATTTGGGTCAAGTTTGGTTGAACACAAGGTTAAGAGGTCAGATTAACTCAGGTGAGCGATTTAGGACCACTTGTTTATTTCAACTATATATCATAAAAATGCAAATTATTAGTGGCTCTTTCTGATTCCTGAAATTGATTTCAAACCTCCTCGAAGCTACAACTTGAATTGATATCAAATGTCACTGTAGGATCGTTTATTTTGTGACCCTCTCGCATATTTTGTAAAGGAAATGTAAAACGAAAGTTTGTCCAATAAATTCTTGGTAATCCTTTTCCAAGCCTAAATGTTTTTATGTATCGAACATTCATAGAATAAGCAAGGGAAAAAAGCGTTAACCCATCCTACTGAATTTAAATTTTCTTTCATACAAATTGCTTTTTTTCTTTGCGACATTTCATCTATTCGGAATCAAGTTTGCTTCACAATAAATAAGTAAAATGTAGGCAATACAGACTTAGATCAGACTGCACATTTGTGCAGACTGATCTTGGTCTTTATCGTCTATCAAAGCTTTATCAAAAGCCGGAATATGCCGTGGACAGTATTTGAAAAGTAATGTCACCGCCTGATTTTGAGTTCAGATGAGCGCTTTCGGACCAGAACTATCCTTTTATCCCCCGCCGAAAAAATTTTTCGGGGGGGATATTGTTTTTGCCATGTCCGTCCGTCCGTCCTTCCGTCCGTCCGTCCTTCCGCCCGTCCGTCCGTCCGTCCGTCCGACATTCGTTTCCGCGCTATTTCTTGAAAACTATATACCGGATTTCAATGAAACTTGGCACACAGCTTCACTACAATGAGGACATGTGCATATCGTCGGGGTTACCCGGTTCGACCGTCAAATTTAGAGTTACTGCCCTTGACTGTTTAAGCCATATACATACAAAGTGATATTCGTTTCCGCGCTATTTCTTGAAAACTATATACCGGATTTCAATGAAACTTGGCACACAGCTTCACTACAATGAGGACATGCGCATATCGTCGGGGCTACCTGGTTTGACTGTCGAATTTAGAGTTACTGCCCTTGACTGTTTAAGCCATATACATACATAGTGATATTCGTTTCCGCGCTATTTCTTGAAAACTATATACTGGATTTCAATTAAACTTGGTACACAGCTTCACTACATTGAGGACATGCGCATATCGTCGGGTTTACCCGGTTCGACCGTCGAATTTAGAGTTACTGCCCCTGACTGTTTAAGCCATATACATACATAGTGATATTCGTTTCCGCGCTATTTCTTAAAAACTATTTACCGGATTTCAAAGAAACTTGGCATACAGCTTCACTACAATGAGGACATGCGCATATTGTCGTGGTCGGTTCGACCCTCGAATTTAGAGTTACTGCCCCTGAATGTTTAAGCCATATACATACAGAGTGATATTCGTTTCTGCGCTACTTCTTGAAAACTATAGACAGGATTTCAATGAAACTTGGCACACAGCTTCACTACAATGAGGACATGCGCATATCGTCGGGGTTACCCGGTTCGACCGTCAAATTTAGAGTTACTGCCCCTGACTGTTAAAGCCATATACATACATAGTAATATTCGTTTCCGCGCTATTTCTTGAAAACTATAAACCTGATTTCTTTGAAACTTGGCACACAGCTTCACTACAAAGAGGACATGCGCATATTGTCAGGGTTACCCGGTTCGACCGTCAAATTTAGAGTTACTGCCCCTGACTGTTAAAGCCATATACATACATAGTGAAATTCGTTTCCGCGCTATTTCTTGAAAACTGTTGACTGGATTTCAATGAAACTTGGCACACAGCTTCACTACAAAGAGGACATGCGCATATCGTCAGGGTTACCCAGTTTGACCGTCAAATTTAGAGTTACTGCACCTGACTGTTTAAGCCATATACATACAGAGTGATATTCGTTTCCGAGCTATTTCTCCCTTGGCATACAGCTTCACTACAATGAGGACATGCGTATATTGTCGGGGTAACCCGGTTCGACCGTCAAATTTAGAGTTACTGCCCCTGACTGTTTAAGCCATATACATACATAGTGATATTCGTTTCCGCGCTATTTCTTGAAAACTATAAACCGATTTTCATTGAAACTTGGCACACAGCTTCACTACATTGAGGACATGCGCATGTCGTCGGGGTTACCCGGTTCAACCGTCAAATTTAATGTTACTGCCCCTGACTGTTTAAGCCATATACAGATATAGTGATATTCGTTTCTGCGCTACTTCTTGAAAACTATAGACAGGATTTCAATGAAACTTGGCACATAGCTTCACTACAAAGAGGACAAGCGCATATCGTCGGGGTTACCCGGTTCGACCGTCAAATTTAGAGTTACTGCCCCTGACTGTTTAGCCATATACATACAGAGTGATATTCGTTTCCGCACTATTTCTTGAAAACTATAGGTTGATGTAGATAAAAGATAACCTGCATCTAAGTTTGATATTAACTCCATTGACAATGAAAATATATTCGGCGGGGGATATCAATTCAACGAATTTGCTTGTTTTATACAGGAATTTATATAATTTAATTTAGTAAAATCTTAATCGGCTGATAGAAAACGATATGGAAGTGTTCAAGAGACTTTAATTGTAGAAATAAATTACTTTGTTGCATAGGATATGGAGTGTATTTGCATATAAAAGCTTGTGGGGCGGTACAAGGGCCCATGACTGCAGCTCTTGTTTTATAATTCACGTATTCCAAGAATTCTTTCATAACCTGGGGCGAAACTAATCTTCACTTGCTCATCTCACATTTGTTGCACTTTTATATTATTCTAAGCATTAGGATCACCCTTAATTTTGCACCCTTTGTCTCCAGCAAATAAAACTTTTAAGTTGTGTATAATATAGTCAGATATATATTTTGTGAAGATTTATTTGATTCCTTAACAAAGATATTATTTGGCTAATTCCGTCTGAGACTCTGTGCATATTTCGTATATCTTCGGAAGATTTCAGAGTGCTTATTCAATAAACAGTTAGTAACACATTTATAAATACCCAATTTAACCAGTGAGTGAAAGTATGAAAGAACAGCTCAGTTGGTTAAGGTGTATCGCAATCAATCACACATCTACGGGTTCAAGTCTCCGAGGTGCATTTTTTCTTTCTTGTTCATTTTTTTTCGTCCCTATTGCAAGTTCTCTCTTGGGGAATATTATTTTTGTTGAATTACAAAACGACCACTTTCTGTTGATTCATATCGCGACATCTAAGACGAAAATAATCTTTTATTGTTGTATAAAAGTGACATATACACTTATTTATATGCACTTATTTGTCTTAAAACCACGAGGAAAAGATGTTTCCCAATTTTCAGAAAACAGCAAAATTTCCGATTAGGCCTAGTTTCAAACCTGTTAAAAAACGTAGAAATGTTACTACAAAGGTACCCTTTGTCAGCAGAGCAACCTTTGATGTTGGCATTTTCTATATAAAAAGTAATCTCAATAAATATATAAAAAAATGTCTTCAGAATTACAAGAAGGTGGATAAACCCCAATACACCCTCCGTCTAAAAAATAATATATGTAAATGTAAGACAAAATTTTTTAGAAAATTTGAGGGAGAAAATTATACTTTCTCTTATACGGTTTGAACTTGGTTTCTCTTGCATCAGAGGCGGATGTCTTCACCACTATACCACATGTCTGAATAAAATACACAGATCCAGTAAACAGTTAAATCTTAATGCCAACTGGCAGAATTCGTCGATCATCGATGATGTTCCGATTTCAGTCACGGAAAGTAAACAGAGTCTCAGGCGAAATTGGCGAAGGAATAGCCTTTCATATTAATTCTTGTCATGCTGAACCCGGAATACTCCTTGACTGGAAGTTCAGACGCATATGCAGTCTGATCTTAGTCTATACCACCTGCCCAGCGCTCAAGATGACAAAACGGTGCAAATTCTACATGTCCTTGCGTGCAAAGCGAGGTATAATTGGTAAACTGTTTTCATCGGTTTGTCATCCTTTACGCAGGGCAGATTATTCTTTTTACTGGAATTAGAAACGCTTGAACATTATATTTTCATATAATACTGACTCATTATAAGTGCATCCAGAGTTTTCGGCACTTTGATTTTAACGCAATTTTGCCAAGGTTTTGATTCATCATGATAAGGCTTACATAGACTCTTCGACAACATTGAAAGCTTACAGGTATATCAGTCTTTGCTGAATTTCGAGTGCAAAAGACGAATAAGTGACGCTAGGAGCTATCGATTCTTATTCACTTATTGTCAGTCTGGCGAAGCAGAAAAAAATCAAGTTATCATGACAAAAGTGCAAGAAATGATACTGAAATGGCCTGACTGGTTTTAAACGAAAACAACAACGAAAACAACAAAAGCCGAATGGGTTTGTTCATTATTGTTTACTTGCTTAAAGATTACGTAATTATTATTTCATTGACTATCGTGAACTAGAAACTAAAAACTAGAAAAAAAATCAAATCGACTACTCACATTTGCTTTGGGGTATTTTTTTTTATATTTTGTTTTAGCTAACTTTATATTTTAGTATATTTTGTTGTAAATAAAGCACACAAGTAATAATCATTCGTTTCTCTCGTTCTTCAATATAAAATATCAAATTACAGCTTAGAGAAGCTGTAATTCATACAATTAAGGCATACCCTAACATTTGAAAGAAATTTATACGGAGGAAAATCATTTGTTTCAGTGTAAGATCGATTAAAATATTTCATTTCGTGAACATCGTAGGCTATATTTTCACGAGTGGCGGAGTCACTCGTGAAATTATAACTTTAGTTGTTCACGAAATGAAAGAATTTAATAGATCCTATTTGAAAAAAAAAAAACAAACAAAAAAACCCCCCAACAATACTGTATTTTTTAATGCAAGAAATGACACAAAATGTGAAAATTTGGGGATAAACTTTCTTAATGTTCGTCATTTTCACGTGCTTTATGTCATTATGCCATTCGTTTATTTTGCTACACGTAGAAAGCATAAAGACAATAAACGAAAGCAGGATATATGTTTGTGATAATTTCACTTATTATGCGGTGAGTTCGTCATTAATGACTTCTTTACGACTATTTGTCTCTCACCAATGGGTTGATAATCATAGACCAATGCGAGATAGTAGCTGGAGGCTAGGAAAGGATGTGGTGGTTGAACTGATGAGAGAAATACCAGGAATCCATTGTTAGGTGCTCCAGCCTCCGTGATATAGCTGAAAAAATGTTGAAAGCGGCGTTCAACTCCATTCAATCAAATGTCATTAATGAGACCACAGCATTCGCAAACTAAGACTGGTGTTTTATATGTGTACCTTCTTACGTATCGGCTTACTTATGGATCAGAAATTCAGAACCCCAATTTTCAATCAAAGCACTGAAAGTACTGATGGTGAACGAATCTGTTGGCATTCTAAAGTGATATATTGAATTCGTTGAGAAAAGAGAAATTATAAATGTAAAAAATAATCAAGGGAAAGTGTATCGTCAAAATTCAAAGAAAGAGAAAGAGAGGAAAAGAAAGGTAGAGAGAGTGACAGACAGAGACAGACCGAGAGCAATAAGCCTAGAGAAAAGAAAACAGGCAATTACAGTGTCTAGACTAATGATTCTTTTCTTAACTCAAAAAATAGCAGTCAGAAAGGTAATATCATTTCCACATGCGGAACCCATATTTTAGCAGATTAAACAGCAGTCTTTCTGCATTTTGACTTTTAAACGTTATCCGCTATGGCACTGGTACGACCTGAATGGGGTACCACCCATCCTCCGAATTAAAAGACCGCTGTTTCGTAATTGTAATAACAGGGTTTTGGTCTCTTTCGGTAATATTCAGTCTCGTGAAAGAATAATTATCTGATGCCATTGCGTAAAAAAGAATTTAAAAAAAAACCAATTCGATGAAATCTATGTAGGAAGGTATTTTGTACAGCTAATGAATTGTCCAAATATAGTCGTTGTTTAAATTCTATTGCTCCTACCAAACGGCGGATAATCGTAAACCTAAGAGGGTAGAAGATGGCAGCTACGTACGGATGTATGCTCATTATAGTTCTGGTGCGAGAAATACCAATTTCCATGTTAAGGTAAAGGTGCTCCAGTCCACAGGCGATTGATTCACAATCCAAGTTTCGTTTTTTGTAATATTTAACATACTTCCGGTAAAACAAATAGATGAATAATTGTATTGAGGAAATTCTAGAGCCATCCGAGGCAAAGAAGGGCTACTATACGGTTGTAGTTACGATGTCAAGTACTTTGAAAAAAAAAATCCATTCGATGTTAAAATATGAAATTAGGTCTATCGTGTTGGGATATTTGTTCATTTGATTCTTTTATGCATTTATCTATTCACGACATTCATATATTAAAAGTAAATCGTACCGAGATTGCTATATCCCCTGTTTTTCGGCCTGGTTTGAAAAAAAAAAAATAAAAATAAATAAATTTTACTTCATATCAAGGTTGGTCACGGTCAAGTGGCGCGTGTTTATGTTTCAATGAGAATTTAGACGCGTCCTCCCTAATAAACGCACTCCCCCATAAATACGATTCCCAGGCCCTTGACTATACGTTCAACGACATCCAACCGTCCACGGTCCGTGGTGAAAAATCCGGTCTCGAATTTAATTTCAAAAGCTGCTACTTCACGACGTAATGTTCAATAGATTGTGGGTTAACTACCTTAAATTCCTATCAGGATAAGGCTGGTTTCGTCATTTAAAGATCGTTCAACATCTGAAAAACTAGCGCGTCCTAAATCGCGCAATCTTCCGGAAGTGCGAAAGGTTAAAATTTAACACAAAATTAAAACTATTTCTCGTTATTCTTCATAAATCACATGCGAACAAAATCCCCTCTCGTTGTTACGAAAATATTTCTGAAATCATTTCACCTTCTGCAAATATACAAAATATCCGAGTCAAATGATTAAATCCTAGCCACAATTCATACTATTAAAATAGGAAAACCCCCGTAAAATCTCGTGTGTGAATTATTTCAAAAGCGACGTCGCCGCTTGCAAGAATCTGGGGACTTCAAAGGGTGCCGACACGCGGTGACCCAGCTAGCTCCAGACGTGTTGTGTTTTCACTACGAAACCTTTTCATTTCATGTACCGGGTGCATTTACACATCACGAAATTTTAGGATTTAATGCAGGATTATTTATTTCATACGTGAATAGGTAATGATTTATTTAGACCGCTTTGTCCATCGGTAGCGGAACATTGAATATTGCATCGTCTGGAACTCCCTACCTTGTACAAATAATATCAATAATATCAATCTCGGCTTCTGCTAACACAATCACTTGCTTTTGAAAGCTGCAATTAATGGTCGAGGGTGACCGTATTTCGATAGATGACTTTAAATGACAGAATTACAATTCATAAGCTAACATTTTATTTTATTTTTTAAATACCAAAATACGTATTTTTTTAATTAAGTAAAAGAGTCTGAAATAATAGCGCCCCCACGACGTTTTGCATCGCGCTCGGGCGCGTTTAATAGGAAAAATACGGCAGGAACATTCCATTCGTTTGTAAACATGACCTTTCGTAACTTATAAGCAAAGACTTCATTCATAAGAAGGCAGGTAAAATCGTAGTAGGTCATCACTTGTCAATCAGGGGTGTGTAGAAGTTCAAAAGTTCACGACCTCAATAAACACACATTTCCGGCAAATTACTACAAGTTGCAATAGCGAAGGTTTAAATAAAAAACATAGCATCTGTCTATACAGTGTATAGACACAAACTTTGTTTTTGCTCTCAAGTCTCGACAATCTTACGCCGATCAAAAATTCGCTCGTATAGACATTCCAAGATATTTTTGTGTTTTAAAGGGTAATTTTCATTATCTTCACTTGATGAAGAAGGCAAGAAACATGCATTTAACGATACAACCAGTGATTTTGTTGAGAGAAGCCTTTAGAGATACTAAATTGAATCTAAAGAGGTACTGCTTTATTTAAAACCTATTAAGATCCTACACGATTTTCCATGCACAGTATATAACACTGGTGAACGAAAATTTCGTTCACCAAAAACGGGGTCAAAGTTTCTATACCCGGCGCTGGCACATGTCCTTTCCTACATTTGTCTCCTACAATTGGGTTGGTAATGATAAATTTTTTGGTTAGCGGGTGGAATCTAGGGAAGGATTAAATGGTAGAACTTGTGCAAGAAAAAACGAATCTATTGTTAGGTGCTCCAGCCGCCTTGAGCTTACAGTAGATAGGGAACTGACATTCAACCACCTTGAATCGTCAATTACATATGAGCTTACGCGTGAAATTTCCGAAAATTTCACATCTGTGCAAAGCAAATCCTCTGGCCAGCCTGCTATGCACAGTCTGACTAGCGTCTTTACTATGCACTCTGTGCATTTACTATGCACTCTGTGCATATATCAGGTCTTAACACTTCTACAGACGAACAGAGAATAATCTTAAGCATAGGCGTAACTAGGATTTTGAAATTTTCACGCACTCAGAAGGCTTTTACCAAATAATATAGAGGATAGAGGCGATAGGTGGACTGTGGCAAGAGATAAATGTCCTCCGTCAGTTCCCCTTATTATGATTTGAGCCGCTGGTGAATAATCAAAACTTCGTAACTACAGCTTAAATAAGCTGTAGTTTCGATGTTATGATCATTCATCAACGACATTTTTCGAAATAAGATTTATTTTTATTACGCACTTGCGTAATGTGCGTAATGGGAGCTACGCCCTTGTTAAGACATTGTTAATTTATCCAGACTGCTCGAATTTTGTTCCCTGCATGTGTGAGAAATTGTTGGAAATGTCACGCACATGCTTATGCATATACTTAATTATTTTACCAGTCATACAAAAAATGGTCCGATTGGAAAGTGTTCCATAAAACAGACAGGGCGGTTCGCACAGGTTGATCGAGTTCGAAATTTTAGCATCGATCTTTTGCAGTGAAGCCTACTTTACTCGGCCTATTTCGTTCATGGCTGGTCAAAACTTTTCAACTATGGTTTTATTCAAGCTGTGGTGCAACGGTTTGGTGAGTCGCTTTGTTATGAAGTAGTTATTTTCTGGCCTGAGAAATGCCAAGTATCCGTATGTATTGGTGATCCAACCGCCGTCCGATGATATGTATGACTAAAGATAATTTCATTATTAAAGGGCCGTAAAAAGTTAACCCTTTGCACAGGGAGTCGAAACATACCTTTATATGGCTAAATAAATTGATATATGGCAAATTCCCATCATTTAACCAAATGTATGATTTATATTTTTAGTTAGATGATTTAATTTTTGTCAATGAGAAATCAATTTATTTAGACATATTAAGGTATCAGTGTTTCTCCTCCCTGTGACCCAATGCGAACAATGGACGAATCTAGCTGTGGGTAGATTTGTTTTCATCTTTTATTACTCACTAGTAGAAAAGATAATGACGAACACACATTTTTTCGCTGATTAGTAGGAGTGACCTCACTGGAATTTACTTCCGGAGGTCGTTGTATGGTAAAAGTAGATCTTAAAGAAAAAATAGTTCGGCTTTAAAATGGCATTTTGAAGTGGAGAATAGTGATCCACGTGCATATTTATTTGATTTTTTGCTAGTTTTGAATCTCTTCTTTAATATAACGCTCGTTTCGATCTTTTTTGTGCACGATTTCCTTTCCGGGAGGAAGGATAACGGACGGGGGGCGTACCCGAAGTAACTGTCCTCTTCATGGGTGGGAAAAAGACGGTGCCTTTACTCTCGCTTGAATAGCCCAAAAGTTAACCTGATTTGACCAAGGTTCTTTAGTCTCAAAAGATAGATCTTTGAATGTAGATGAAGCGCTAATGACGTAATATGTAAGAGAAGTGTTGTGGAATGCGTTGCAGCACCTGAAAGTTGAGCAATTTTATATAGAACAAAGAAGGCCAAAAATCGGGTGGGGTCTGACCTAGATGGTAAAAAGGCCCGATTTTTTGAAAACGAATTTAGACCACTTCAGATAGTTTCAAATGATTTAATCTTTTGTCAATAGTACCAAAAAGTGTAAAAATTGCAATTTTGTTGATTTTATCGATTTAAAATCGAATAATTATTTTTTTTTAAAAAAATTAGGAAATTATTTGCAAATATTTCTCCTTGCATTTTTTAACTTTTAACAAAGTTAAAATTATCATTAAGTCAGTTTTAGTGCTTTGGGAAGAAAGGATTAGTTTAATTGGTCAAGTGGGTGTAATTAATTATGTAAACAATGCGATATAATGGACTAGAAAACCCCTTACCCCATGTAACACCAGCGATTTGGTGATATGAGACTATCACCCATAGGTGATCGAAAAATCGTTTTTTCAATGCAAATTTTTTATTAACTTTGCTCAGAGTATTTGAAATAGACCTTTATTGGTAGTCAACAGGAAATATGCCCATTTCTCCTAATTCAAAATCCCCTTTCCGACTTGAAATTCAAACCCTTTACGCCAAATTGGCAAGTTTAATATCGAAAGGAGCCTGTTTCAATATCACTTTTCTGACGCTTGTAAAAGTTCGTGGCAAAAAATCTGTGCTAATAAGCTTGAGAAACATTTGTTTTTCAATGTTCATGCAATTAAAGGTGAAATTTTAGTAAGAAATGGTGAGAAAACGCTTAACCCTTGCCCCGATAACGGTTTTTTCATGACTCGGTCGCAGGTGACGGACCCCTTTTAAAAGCGTTTTTTTTGAGAGTCATTTTTAACACATTTTCAAACTGGTTTTCGCAATTGAATAAGAATGTTTTAAAACACTTTTTAAAAGAGCAATTGAGAGACAAAAACATTTGAATCAA
Organism: Fragum whitleyi; assembly: GCA_948146395.1. Taxonomy (NCBI): domain Eukaryota; kingdom Metazoa; phylum Mollusca; class Bivalvia; order Cardiida; family Cardiidae; genus Fragum; species Fragum whitleyi. The sequence continues at coordinate 41,569,828 of OX411546.1, read as the reverse complement.
GTTAATTTGCTAGCGGAGACATAGGGTATTACTAGTCAAAATGGTCAATTATGTAAAATTTGTCCCACTTATCGTGTCAAGTTGTTTCTTGTAAATTGATTGATCTTCCGTTTCTGATTCTAAGATAGTAAATTCGTCATAGCTGAATACCTAAACGTGAATGAAATTCTCGACATAGCTTAAAATGATACAAGAGACCCAATTTCCAACCCTTAACACCCATTTCAGAATGGATATTTATTGAAGTGGGTACCCCCATTCCATGTTGTACAATGCACGATTCTTCTTCCCGTTTCGGTTTCTAATACCCTTTTTTGAGTTGTAATACAACATATCTGTCATGGAACAGAGCTTTCTAAGAGATCTATGACATAAAACTATATTTTAAGAATTTAAAATGAGCGGGCTCTATCAGTTTTTCATTAAATTTCACCCTCAGAATGACTATTTTGACATGTTTTTTGGGGGTTGGTTTTCGTTTTTTCTACACATTATGTAAGTTAACGATGCACAAACTCTTAAACGATGTTTTAGATCCTGAAAAATTTAGCAAAGATTGTGGAATTTTGAATTTCACCCTTTACTCTTTACGAACCCCTTTCCCATTCTGGGGAACGCTGTTATATCATTTGATTCATGGAAGTAGCGATTTTTGAGGCTAAAATGTCTTTTTTATTTTCTCTTTCTCCTGCTATTTGATATCTTTTAACAGAAAACACTCTTTTTGCGCATATTTTTATGATTAAGTTCTAGTTATTGGCATTAAAACGTGAAAATTGCGAAAATTTAGGTCAAAATAACCTCGACCAACAATGATTAACTCCCCTTTTTATTACTTCGAAAAAAAGTTATGTTTATCATTTTTTTCTCAATAAGTAAGGAACGAGTATTAGTTCAAAATTATACTTTCAGCAATAATTCCCAATGGTTTCTTACCAAGAATTATTTGATTAAGTAACCATGGTACATCACAGATAACACTACTCCGAAATCTTGACTTTTTTCGCATAACAGGTCATGTCGTAAAAGCGCCATTTTTCAGTGACAAATGAAAAAAGTATAACTTTATTGACTTAACTTTGTTCATAATACCCCTCAGCACTGACCAAAGTGATTAGAAGTTAGAAGAGTGCAAAAAGCTCTTAAATATAGGAGTGATCTCACTGGAATTTACTTCCGGAGGTCGTTGTATGGTAAAAGTAGATCTTAAAGAAAAAATAGTTCGGCTTTAAAATGGCATTTTGAAGTGGAGAATAGTGATCCACGTGCATATTTATTTGATTTTTTGCTAGTTTTGAATCTCTTCTTTAATATAACGCTCGTTTCGATCTTTTTTGTGCACGATTTCCTTTCCGGGAGGAAGGATAACGGACGGGGGGCGTACCCGAAGTAACTGTCCTCTTCATGGGTGGGAAAAAGACGGTGCCTTTACTCTCGCTTGAATAGCCCAAAAGTTAACCTGATTTGACCAAGGTTCTTTAGTCTCAAAAGATAGATCTTTGAATGTAGATGAAGCGCTAATGACGTAATATGTAAGAGAAGTGTTGTGGAATGCGTTGCAGCACCTGAAAGTTGAGCAATTTTATATAGAACAAAGAAGGCCAAAAATCGGGTGGGGTCTGACCTAGATGGTAAAAAGGCCCGATTTTTTGAAAACGAATTTAGACCACTTCAGATAGTTTCAAATGATTTAATCTTTTGTCAATAGTACCAAAAAGTGTAAAAATTGCAATTTTGTTGATTTTATCGATTTAAAATCGAATAATTAATTTTTTTAAAAAAAATTAGGAAATTATTTGCAAATATTTCTCCTTGCATTTTTTAACTTTTAACAAAGTTAAAATTATCATTAAGTCAGTTTTAGTGCTTTGGGAAGAAAGGATTAGTTTAATTGGTCAAGTGGGTGTAATTAATTATGTAAACAATGCGATATAATGGACTAGAAAACCCCTTACCCCATGTAACACCAGCGATTTGGTGATATGAGACTATCACCCATAGGTGATCGAAAAATCGTTTTTTCAATGCAAATTTTTTATTAACTTTGCTCAGAGTATTTGAAATAGACCTTTATTGGTAGTCAACAGGAAATATGCCCATTTCTCCTAATTCAAAATCCCCTTTCCGACTTGAAATTCAAACCCTTTACGCCAAATTGGTAAGTTTAATATCGAAAGGAGCCTGTTTCAATATCACTTTTCTGACGCTTGTCAAAGTTCGTGGCAAAAAATCTGTGCTAATAAGCTTGAGAAACATTTGTTTTTCAATGTTCATGCAATTAAAGGTGAAATTTTAGTAAGAAATGGTGAGAAAACGCTTAACCCTTGCCCCGATAACGGTTTTTTCATGACTCGGTCGCAGGTGACGGACCCCTTTTAAAAGCGTTTTTTTTTGAGAGTCATTTTTAACACATTTTCAAACTGGTTTTCGCAATTGAATAAGAATGTTTTAAAACACTTTTTAAAAGAGCAATTGAGAGACAAAAACATTTGAATCAAGTTAATTTGCTAGCGGAGACATAGGGTATTACTAGTCAAAATGGTCAATTATGTAAAATTTGTCCCACTTATCGTGTCAAGTTGTTTCTTGTAAATTGATTGATCTTCCGTTTCTGATTCTAAGATAGTAAATTCGTCATAGCTGAATACCTAAACGTGAATGAAATTCTCGACATAGCTTAAAATGATACAAGAGACCCAATTTCCAACCCTTAACACCCATTTCAGAATGGATATTTATTGAAGTGGGTACCCCCATTCCATGTTGTACAATGCACGATTCTTCTTCCCGTTTCGGTTTCTAATACCCTTTTTTGAGTTGTAATACAACATATCTGTCATGGAACAGAGCTTTCTAAGAGATCTATGACATAAAACTATATTTTAAGAATTTAAAATGAGCGGGCTCTATCAGTTTTTCATTAAATTTCACCCTCAGAATGACTATTTTGACATGTTTTTTGGGGGTTGGTTTTCGTTTTTTCTACACATTATGTAAGTTAACGATGCACAAACTCTTAAACGATGTTTTAGATCCTGAAAAATTTAGCAAAGATTGTGGAATTTTGAATTTCACCCTTTACTCTTTACGAACCCCTTTCCCATTCTGGGGAACGCTGTTATATCATTTGATTCATGGAAGTAGCGATTTTTGAGGCTAAAATGTCTTTTTTATTTTCTCTTTCTCCTGCTATTTGATATCTTTTAACAGAAAACACTCTTTTTGCGCATATTTTTATGATTAAGTTCTAGTTATTGGCATTAAAACGTGAAAATTGCGAAAATTTAGGTCAAAATAACCTCGACCAACAATGATTAACTCCCCTTTTTATTACTTCGAAAAAAAGTTATGTTTATCATTTTTTTCTCAATAAGTAAGGAACGAGTATTAGTTCAAAATTATACTTTCAGCAATAATTCCCAATGGTTTCTTACCAAGAATTATTTGATTAAGTAACCATGGTACATCACAGATAACACTACTCCGAAATCTTGACTTTTTTCGCATAACAGGTCATGTCGTAAAAGCGCCATTTTTCAGTGACAAATGAAAAAAGTATAACTTTATTGACTTAACTTTGTTCATAATACCCCTCAGCACTGACCAAAGTGATTAGAAGTTAGAAGAGTGCAAAAAGCTCTTAAATATAGGAGTGATCTCACTGGAATTTACTTCCGGAGGTCGTTGTATGGTAAAAGTAGATCTTAAAGAAAAAATAGTTCGGCTTTAAAATGGCATTTTGAAGTGGAGAATAGTGATCCACGTGCATATTTATTTGATTTTTTGCTAGTTTTGAATCTCTTCTTTAATATAACGCTCGTTTCGATCTTTTTTGTGCACGATTTCCTTTCCGGGAGGAAGGATAACGGACGGGGGGCGTACCCGAAGTAACTGTCCTCTTCATGGGTGGGAAAAAGACGGTGCCTTTACTCTCGCTTGAATAGCCCAAAAGTTAACCTGATTTGACCAAGGTTCTTTAGTCTCAAAAGATAGATCTTTGAATGTAGATGAAGCGCTAATGACGTAATATGTAAGAGAAGTGTTGTGGAATGCGTTGCAGCACCTGAAAGTTGAGCAATTTTATATAGAACAAAGAAGGCCAAAAATCGGGTGGGGTCTGACCTAGATGGTAAAAAGGCCCGATTTTTTGAAAACGAATTTAGACCACTTCAGATAGTTTCAAATGATTTAATCTTTTGTCAATAGTACCAAAAAGTGTAAAAATTGCAATTTTGTTGATTTTATCGATTTAAAATCGAATAATTATTTTTTTTTAAAAAAATTAGGAAATTATTTGCAAATATTTCTCCTTGCATTTTTTAACTTTTAACAAAGTTAAAATTATCATTAAGTCAGTTTTAGTGCTTTGGGAAGAAAGGATTAGTTTAATTGGTCAAGTGGGTGTAATTAATTATGTAAACAATGCGATATAATGGACTAGAAAACCCCTTACCCCATGTAACACCAGCGATTTGGTGATATGAGACTATCACCCATAGGTGATCGAAAAATCGTTTTTTCAATGCAAATTTTTTATTAACTTTGCTCAGAGTATTTGAAATAGACCTTTATTGGTAGTCAACAGGAAATATGCCCATTTCTCCTAATTCAAAATCCCCTTTCCGACTTGAAATTCAAACCCTTTACGCCAAATTGGCAAGTTTAATATCGAAAGGAGCCTGTTTCAATATCACTTTTCTGACGCTTGTAAAAGTTCGTGGCAAAAAATCTGTGCTAATAAGCTTGAGAAACATTTGTTTTTCAATGTTCATGCAATTAAAGGTGAAATTTTAGTAAGAAATGGTGAGAAAACGCTTAACCCTTGCCCCGATAACGGTTTTTTCATGACTCGGTCGCAGGTGACGGACCCCTTTTAAAAGCGTTTTTTTTGAGAGTCATTTTTAACACATTTTCAAACTGGTTTTCGCAATTGAATAAGAATGTTTTAAAACACTTTTTAAAAGAGCAATTGAGAGACAAAAACATTTGAATCAAGTTAATTTGCTAGCGGAGACATAGGGTATTACTAGTCAAAATGGTCAATTATGTAAAATTTGTCCCACTTATCGTGTCAAGTTGTTTCTTGTAAATTGATTGATCTTCCGTTTCTGATTCTAAGATAGTAAATTCGTCATAGCTGAATACCTAAACGTGAATGAAATTCTCGACATAGCTTAAAATGATACAAGAGACCCAATTTCCAACCCTTAACACCCATTTCAGAATGGATATTTATTGAAGTGGGTACCCCCATTCCATGTTGTACAATGCACGATTCTTCTTCCCGTTTCGGTTTCTAATACCCTTTTTTGAGTTGTAATACAACATATCTGTCATGGAACAGAGCTTTCTAAGAGATCTATGACATAAAACTATATTTTAAGAATTTAAAATGAGCGGGCTCTATCAGTTTTTCATTAAATTTCACCCTCAGAATGACTATTTTGACATGTTTTTTGGGGGTTGGTTTTCGTTTTTTCTACACATTATGTAAGTTAACGATGCACAAACTCTTAAACGATGTTTTAGATCCTGAAAAATTTAGCAAAGATTGTGGAATTTTGAATTTCACCCTTTACTCTTTACGAACCCCTTTCCCATTCTGGGGAACGCTGTTATATCATTTGATTCATGGAAGTAGCGATTTTTGAGGCTAAAATGTCTTTTTTATTTTCTCTTTCTCCTGCTATTTGATATCTTTTAACAGAAAACACTCTTTTTGCGCATATTTTTATGATTAAGTTCTAGTTATTGGCATTAAAACGTGAAAATTGCGAAAATTTAGGTCAAAATAACCTCGACCAACAATGATTAACTCCCCTTTTTATTACTTCGAAAAAAAGTTATGTTTATCATTTTTTTCTCAATAAGTAAGGAACGAGTATTAGTTCAAAATTATACTTTCAGCAATAATTCCCAATGGTTTCTTACCAAGAATTATTTGATTAAGTAACCATGGTACATCACAGATAACACTACTCCGAAATCTTGACTTTTTTCGCATAACAGGTCATGTCGTAAAAGCGCCATTTTTCAGTGACAAATGAAAAAAGTATAACTTTATTGACTTAACTTTGTTCATAATACCCCTCAGCACTGACCAAAGTGATTAGAAGTTAGAAGAGTGCAAAAAGCTCTTAAATATAGGAGTGATCTCACTGGAATTTACTTCCGGAGGTCGTTGTATGGTAAAAGTAGATCTTAAAGAAAAAATAGTTCGGCTTTAAAATGGCATTTTGAAGTGGAGAATAGTGATCCACGTGCATATTTATTTGATTTTTTGCTAGTTTTGAATCTCTTCTTTAATATAACGCTCGTTTCGATCTTTTTTGTGCACGATTTCCTTTCCGGGAGGAAGGATAACGGACGGGGGGCGTACCCGAAGTAACTGTCCTCTTCATGGGTGGGAAAAAGACGGTGCCTTTACTCTCGCTTGAATAGCCCAAAAGTTAACCTGATTTGACCAAGGTTCTTTAGTCTCAAAAGATAGATCTTTGAATGTAGATGAAGCGCTAATGACGTAATATGTAAGAGAAGTGTTGTGGAATGCGTTGCAGCACCTGAAAGTTGAGCAATTTTATATAGAACAAAGAAGGCCAAAAATCGGGTGGGGTCTGACCTAGATGGTAAAAAGGCCCGATTTTTTGAAAACGAATTTAGACCACTTCAGATAGTTTCAAATGATTTAATCTTTTGTCAATAGTACCAAAAAGTGTAAAAATTGCAATTTTGTTGATTTTATCGATTTAAAATCGAATAATTAATTTTTTTAAAAAAAATTAGGAAATTATTTGCAAATATTTCTCCTTGCATTTTTTAACTTTTAACAAAGTTAAAATTATCATTAAGTCAGTTTTAGTGCTTTGGGAAGAAAGGATTAGTTTAATTGGTCAAGTGGGTGTAATTAATTATGTAAACAATGCGATATAATGGACTAGAAAACCCCTTACCCCATGTAACACCAGCGATTTGGTGATATGAGACTATCACCCATAGGTGATCGAAAAATCGTTTTTTCAATGCAAATTTTTTATTAACTTTGCTCAGAGTATTTGAAATAGACCTTTATTGGTAGTCAACAGGAAATATGCCCATTTCTCCTAATTCAAAATCCCCTTTCCGACTTGAAATTCAAACCCTTTACGCCAAATTGGTAAGTTTAATATCGAAAGGAGCCTGTTTCAATATCACTTTTCTGACGCTTGTCAAAGTTCGTGGCAAAAAATCTGTGCTAATAAGCTTGAGAAACATTTGTTTTTCAATGTTCATGCAATTAAAGGTGAAATTTTAGTAAGAAATGGTGAGAAAACGCTTAACCCTTGCCCCGATAACGGTTTTTTCATGACTCGGTCGCAGGTGACGGACCCCTTTTAAAAGCGTTTTTTTTTGAGAGTCATTTTTAACACATTTTCAAACTGGTTTTCGCAATTGAATAAGAATGTTTTAAAACACTTTTTAAAAGAGCAATTGAGAGACAAAAACATTTGAATCAAGTTAATTTGCTAGCGGAGACATAGGGTATTACTAGTCAAAATGGTCAATTATGTAAAATTTGTCCCACTTATCGTGTCAAGTTGTTTCTTGTAAATTGATTGATCTTCCGTTTCTGATTCTAAGATAGTAAATTCGTCATAGCTGAATACCTAAACGTGAATGAAATTCTCGACATAGCTTAAAATGATACAAGAGACCCAATTTCCAACCCTTAACACCCATTTCAGAATGGATATTTATTGAAGTGGGTACCCCCATTCCATGTTGTACAATGCACGATTCTTCTTCCCGTTTCGGTTTCTAATACCCTTTTTTGAGTTGTAATACAACATATCTGTCATGGAACAGAGCTTTCTAAGAGATCTATGACATAAAACTATATTTTAAGAATTTAAAATGAGCGGGCTCTATCAGTTTTTCATTAAATTTCACCCTCAGAATGACTATTTTGACATGTTTTTTGGGGGTTGGTTTTCGTTTTTTCTACACATTATGTAAGTTAACGATGCACAAACTCTTAAACGATGTTTTAGATCCTGAAAAATTTAGCAAAGATTGTGGAATTTTGAATTTCACCCTTTACTCTTTACGAACCCCTTTCCCATTCTGGGGAACGCTGTTATATCATTTGATTCATGGAAGTAGCGATTTTTGAGGCTAAAATGTCTTTTTTATTTTCTCTTTCTCCTGCTATTTGATATCTTTTAACAGAAAACACTCTTTTTGCGCATATTTTTATGATTAAGTTCTAGTTATTGGCATTAAAACGTGAAAATTGCGAAAATTTAGGTCAAAATAACCTCGACCAACAATGATTAACTCCCCTTTTTATTACTTCGAAAAAAAGTTATGTTTATCATTTTTTTCTCAATAAGTAAGGAACGAGTATTAGTTCAAAATTATACTTTCAGCAATAATTCCCAATGGTTTCTTACCAAGAATTATTTGATTAAGTAACCATGGTAAATCACAGATAACACTACTCCGAAATCTTGACTTTTTTCGCATAACAGGTCATGTCGTAAAAGCGCCATTTTTCAGTGACAAATGAAAAAAGTATAACTTTATTGACTTAACTTTGTTCATAATACCCCTCAGCACTGACCAAAGTGATTAGAAGTTAGAAGAGTGCAAAAAGCTCTTAAATATAGGAGTGATCTCACCGGAATTTACTTCCGGAGGTCGTTGTATGGTAAAAGTAGATCTTAAAGAAAAAATAGTTCGGCTTTAAAATGGCATTTTGAAGTGGAGAATAGTGATCCACGTGCATATTTATTTGATTTTTTGCTAGTTTTGAATCTCTTCTTTAATATAACGCTCGTTTCGATCTTTTTTGTGCACGATTTCCTTTCCGGGAGGAAGGATAACGGACGGGGGGCGTACCCGAAGTAACTGTCCTCTTCATGGGTGGGAAAAAGACGGTGCCTTTACTCTCGCTTGAATAGCCCAAAAGTTAACCTGATTTGACCAAGGTTCTTTAGTCTCAAAAGATAGATCTTTGAATGTAGATGAAGCGCTAATGACGTAATATGTAAGAGAAGTGTTGTGGAATGCGTTGCAGCACCTGAAAGTTGAGCAATTTTATATAGAACAAAGAAGGCCAAAAATCGGGTGGGGTCTGACCTAGATGGTAAAAAGGCCCGATTTTTTGAAAACGAATTTAGACCACTTCAGATAGTTTCAAATGATTTAATCTTTTGTCAATAGTACCAAAAAGTGTAAAAATTGCAATTTTGTTGATTTTATCGATTTAAAATCGAATAATTAATTTTTTTAAAAAAAATTAGGAAATTATTTGCAAATATTTCTCCTTGCATTTTTTAACTTTTAACAAAGTTAAAATTATCATTAAGTCAGTTTTAGTGCTTTGGGAAGAAAGGATTAGTTTAATTGGTCAAGTGGGTGTAATTAATTATGTAAACAATGCGATATAATGGACTAGAAAACCCCTTACCCCATGTAACACCAGCGATTTGGTGATATGAGACTATCACCCATAGGTGATCGAAAAATCGTTTTTTCAATGCAAATTTTTTATTAACTTTGCTCAGAGTATTTGAAATAGACCTTTATTGGTAGTCAACAGGAAATATGCCCATTTCTCCTAATTCAAAATCCCCTTTCCGACTTGAAATTCAAACCCTTTACGCCAAATTGGTAAGTTTAATATCGAAAGGAGCCTGTTTCAATATCACTTTTCTGACGCTTGTCAAAGTTCGTGGCAAAAAATCTGTGCTAATAAGCTTGAGAAACATTTGTTTTTCAATGTTCATGCAATTAAAGGTGAAATTTTAGTAAGAAATGGTGAGAAAACGCTTAACCCTTGCCCCGATAACGGTTTTTTCATGACTCGGTCGCAGGTGACGGACCCCTTTTAAAAGCGTTTTTTTTTTGAGAGTCATTTTTAACACATTTTCAAACTGGTTTTCGCAATTGAATAAGAATGTTTTAAAACACTTTTTAAAAGAGCAATTGAGAGACAAAAACATTTGAATCAAGTTAATTTGCTAGCGGAGACATAGGGTATTACTAGTCAAAATGGTCAATTATGTAAAATTTGTCCCACTTATCGTGTCAAGTTGTTTCTTGTAAATTGATTGATCTTCCGTTTCTGATTCTAAGATAGTAAATTCGTCATAGCTGAATACCTAAACGTGAATGAAATTCTCGACATAGCTTAAAATGATACAAGAGACCCAATTTCCAACCCTTAACACCCATTTCAGAATGGATATTTATTGAAGTGGGTACCCCCATTCCATGTTGTACAATGCACGATTCTTCTTCCCGTTTCGGTTTCTAATACCCTTTTTTGAGTTGTAATACAACATATCTGTCATGGAACAGAGCTTTCTAAGAGATCTATGACATAAAACTATATTTTAAGAATTTAAAATGAGCGGGCTCTATCAGTTTTTCATTAAATTTCACCCTCAGAATGACTATTTTGACATGTTTTTTGGGGGTTGGTTTTCGTTTTTTCTACACATTATGTAAGTTAACGATGCACAAACTCTTAAACGATGTTTTAGATCCTGAAAAATTTAGCAAAGATTGTGGAATTTTGAATTTCACCCTTTACTCTTTACGAACCCCTTTCCCATTCTGGGGAACGCTGTTATATCATTTGATTCATGGAAGTAGCGATTTTTGAGGCTAAAATGTCTTTTTTATTTTCTCTTTCTCCTGCTATTTGATATCTTTTAACAGAAAACACTCTTTTTGCGCATATTTTTATGATTAAGTTCTAGTTATTGGCATTAAAACGTGAAAATTGCGAAAATTTAGGTCAAAATAACCTCGACCAACAATGATTAACTCCCCTTTTTATTACTTCGAAAAAAAGTTATGTTTATCATTTTTTTCTCAATAAGTAAGGAACGAGTATTAGTTCAAAATTATACTTTCAGCAATAATTCCCAATGGTTTCTTACCAAGAAGTATTTGATTAAGTAACCATGGTACATCACAGATAACACTACTCCGAAATCTTGACTTTTTTCGCATAACAGGTCATGTCGTAAAAGCGCCATTTTTCAGTGACAAATGAAAAAAGTATAACTTTATTGACTTAACTTTGTTCATAATACCCCTCAGCACTGACCAAAGTGATTAGAAGTTAGAAGAGTGCAAAAAGCTCTTAAATATAGGAGTGATCTCACTGGAATTTACTTCCGGAGGTCGTTGTATGGTAAAAGTAGATCTTAAAGAAAAAATAGTTCGGCTTTAAAATGGCATTTTGAAGTGGAGAATAGTGATCCACGTGCATATTTATTTGATTTTTTGCTAGTTTTGAATCTCTTCTTTAATATAACGCTCGTTTCGATCTTTTTTGTGCACGATTTCCTTTCCGGGAGGAAGGATAACGGACGGGGGGCGTACCCGAAGTAACTGTCCTCTTCATGGGTGGGAAAAAGACGGTGCCTTTACTCTCGCTTGAATAGCCCAAAAGTTAACCTGATTTGACCAAGGTTCTTTAGTCTCAAAAGATAGATCTTTGAATGTAGATGAAGCGCTAATGACGTAATATGTAAGAGAAGTGTTGTGGAATGCGTTGCAGCACCTGAAAGTTGAGCAATTTTATATAGAACAAAGAAGGCCAAAAATCGGGTGGGGTCTGACCTAGATGGTAAAAAGGCCCGATTTTTTGAAAACGAATTTAGACCACTTCAGATAGTTTCAAATGATTTAATCTTTTGTCAATAGTACCAAAAAGTGTAAAAATTGCAATTTTGTTGATTTTATCGATTTAAAATCGAATAATTAATTTTTTTTAAAAAAATTAGGAAATTATTTGCAAATATTTCTCCTTGCATTTTTTAACTTTTAACAAAGTTAAAATTATCATTAAGTCAGTTTTAGTGCTTTGGGAAGAAAGGATTAGTTTAATTGGTCAAGTGGGTGTAATTAATTATGTAAACAATGCGATATAATGGACTAGAAAACCCCTTACCCCATGTAACACCAGCGATTTGGTGATATGAGACTATCACCCATAGGTGATCGAAAAATCGTTTTTTCAATGCAAATTTTTTATTAACTTTGCTCAGAGTATTTGAAATAGACCTTTATTGGTAGTCAACAGGAAATATGCCCATTTCTCCTAATTCAAAATCCCCTTTCCGACTTGAAATTCAAACCCTTTACGCCAAATTGGTAAGTTTAATATCGAAAGGAGCCTGTTTCAATATCACTTTTCTGACGCTTGTCAAAGTTCGTGGCAAAAAATCTGTGCTAATAAGCTTGAGAAACATTTGTTTTTCAATGTTCATGCAATTAAAGGTGAAATTTTAGTAAGAAATGGTGAGAAAACGCTTAACCCTTGCCCCGATAACGGTTTTTTCATGACTCGGTCGCAGGTGACGGACCCCTTTTAAAAGCGTTTTTTTTTGAGAGTCATTTTTAACACATTTTCAAACTGGTTTTCGCAATTGAATAAGAATGTTTTAAAACACTTTTTAAAAGAGCAATTGAGAGACAAAAACATTTGAATCAAGTTAATTTGCTAGCGGAGACATAGGGTATTACTAGTCAAAATGGTCAATTATGTAAAATTTGTCCCACTTATCGTGTCAAGTTGTTTCTTGTAAATTGATTGATCTTCCGTTTCTGATTCTAAGATAGTAAATTCGTCATAGCTGAATACCTAAACGTGAATGAAATTCTCGACATAGCTTAAAATGATACAAGAGACCCAATTTCCAACCCTTAACACCCATTTCAGAATGGATATTTATTGAAGTGGGTACCCCCATTCCATGTTGTACAATGCACGATTCTTCTTCCCGTTTCGGTTTCTAATACCCTTTTTTGAGTTGTAATACAACATATCTGTCATGGAACAGAGCTTTCTAAGAGATCTATGACATAAAACTATATTTTAAGAATTTAAAATGAGCGGGCTCTATCAGTTTTTCATTAAATTTCACCCTCAGAATGACTATTTTGACATGTTTTTTGGGGGTTGGTTTTCGTTTTTTCTACACATTATGTAAGTTAACGATGCACAAACTCTTAAACGATGTTTTAGATCCTGAAAAATTTAGCAAAGATTGTGGAATTTTGAATTTCACCCTTTACTCTTTACGAACCCCTTTCCCATTCTGGGGAACGCTGTTATATCATTTGATTCATGGAAGTAGCGATTTTTGAGGCTAAAATGTCTTTTTTATTTTCTCTTTCTCCTGCTATTTGATATCTTTTAACAGAAAACACTCTTTTTGCGCATATTTTTATGATTAAGTTCTAGTTATTGGCATTAAAACGTGAAAATTGCGAAAATTTAGGTCAAAATAACCTCGACCAACAATGATTAACTCCCCTTTTTATTACTTCGAAAAAAAGTTATGTTTATCATTTTTTTCTCAATAAGTAAGGAACGAGTATTAGTTCAAAATTATACTTTCAGCAATAATTCCCAATGGTTTCTTACCAAGAATTATTTGATTAAGTAACCATGGTAAATCACAGATAACACTACTCCGAAATCTTGACTTTTTTCGCATAACAGGTCATGTCGTAAAAGCGCCATTTTTCAGTGACAAATGAAAAAAGTATAACTTTATTGACTTAACTTTGTTCATAATACCCCTCAGCACTGACCAAAGTGATTAGAAGTTAGAAGAGTGCAAAAAGCTCTTAAATATAGGAGTGATCTCACTGGAATTTACTTCCGGAGGTCGTTGTATGGTAAAAGTAGATCTTAAAGAAAAAATAGTTCGGCTTTAAAATGGCATTTTGAAGTGGAGAATAGTGATCCACGTGCATATTTATTTGATTTTTTGCTAGTTTTGAATCTCTTCTTTAATATAACGCTCGTTTCGATCTTTTTTGTGCACGATTTCCTTTCCGGGAGGAAGGATAACGGACGGGGGGCGTACCCGAAGTAACTGTCCTCTTCATGGGTGGGAAAAAGACGGTGCCTTTACTCTCGCTTGAATAGCCCAAAAGTTAACCTGATTTGACCAAGGTTCTTTAGTCTCAAAAGATAGATCTTTGAATGTAGATGAAGCGCTAATGACGTAATATGTAAGAGAAGTGTTGTGGAATGCGTTGCAGCACCTGAAAGTTGAGCAATTTTATATAGAACAAAGAAGGCCAAAAATCGGGTGGGGTCTGACCTAGATGGTAAAAAGGCCCGATTTTTTGAAAACGAATTTAGACCACTTCAGATAGTTTCAAATGATTTAATCTTTTGTCAATAGTACCAAAAAGTGTAAAAATTGCAATTTTGTTGATTTTATCGATTTAAAATCGAATAATTATTTTTTTTTAAAAAAATTAGGAAATTATTTGCAAATATTTCTCCTTGCATTTTTTAACTTTTAACAAAGTTAAAATTATCATTAAGTCAGTTTTAGTGCTTTGGGAAGAAAGGATTAGTTTAATTGGTCAAGTGGGTGTAATTAATTATGTAAACAATGCGATATAATGGACTAGAAAACCCCTTACCCCATGTAACACCAGCGATTTGGTGATATGAGACTATCACCCATAGGTGATCGAAAAATCGTTTTTTCAATGCAAATTTTTTATTAACTTTGCTCAGAGTATTTGAAATAGACCTTTATTGGTAGTCAACAGGAAATATGCCCATTTCTCCTAATTCAAAATCCCCTTTCCGACTTGAAATTCAAACCCTTTACGCCAAATTGGCAAGTTTAATATCGAAAGGAGCCTGTTTCAATATCACTTTTCTGACGCTTGTAAAAGTTCGTGGCAAAAAATCTGTGCTAATAAGCTTGAGAAACATTTGTTTTTCAATGTTCATGCAATTAAAGGTGAAATTTTAGTAAGAAATGGTGAGAAAACGCTTAACCCTTGCCCCGATAACGGTTTTTTCATGACTCGGTCGCAGGTGACGGACCCCTTTTAAAAGCGTTTTTTTTGAGAGTCATTTTTAACACATTTTCAAACTGGTTTTCGCAATTGAATAAGAATGTTTTAAAACACTTTTTAAAAGAGCAATTGAGAGACAAAAACATTTGAATCAAGTTAATTTGCTAGCGGAGACATAGGGTATTACTAGTCAAAATGGTCAATTATGTAAAATTTGTCCCACTTATCGTGTCAAGTTGTTTCTTGTAAATTGATTGATCTTCCGTTTCTGATTCTAAGATAGTAAATTCGTCATAGCTGAATACCTAAACGTGAATGAAATTCTCGACATAGCTTAAAATGATACAAGAGACCCAATTTCCAACCCTTAACACCCATTTCAGAATGGATATTTATTGAAGTGGGTACCCCCATTCCATGTTGTACAATGCACGATTCTTCTTCCCGTTTCGGTTTCTAATACCCTTTTTTGAGTTGTAATACAACATATCTGTCATGGAACAGAGCTTTCTAAGAGATCTATGACATAAAACTATATTTTAAGAATTTAAAATGAGCGGGCTCTATCAGTTTTTCATTAAATTTCACCCTCAGAATGACTATTTTGACATGTTTTTTAGGGGTTGGTTTTCGTTTTTTCTACACATTATGTAAGTTAACGATGCACAAACTCTTAAACGATGTTTTAGATCCTGAAAAATTTAGCAAAGATTGTGGAATTTTGAATTTCACCCTTTACTCTTTACGAACCCCTTTCCCATTCTGGGGAACGCTGTTATATCATTTGATTCATGGAAGTAGCGATTTTTGAGGCTAAAATGTCTTTTTTATTTTCTCTTTCTCCTGCTATTTGATATCTTTTAACAGAAAACACTCTTTTTGCGCATATTTTTATGATTAAGTTCTAGTTATTGGCATTAAAACGTGAAAATTGCGAAAATTTAGGTCAAAATAACCTCGACCAACAATGATTAACTCCCCTTTTTATTACTTCGAAAAAAAGTTATGTTTATCATTTTTTTCTCAATAAGTAAGGAACGAGTATTAGTTCAAAATTATACTTTCAGCAATAATTCCCAATGGTTTCTTACCAAGAATTATTTGATTAAGTAACCATGGTACATCACAGATAACACTACTCCGAAATCTTGACTTTTTTCGCATAACAGGTCATGTCGTAAAAGCGCCATTTTTCAGTGACAAATGAAAAAAGTATAACTTTATTGACTTAACTTTGTTCATAATACCCCTCAGCACTGACCAAAGTGATTAGAAGTTAGAAGAGTGCAAAAAGCTCTTAAATATAGGAGTGATCTCACTGGAATTTACTTCCGGAGGTCGTTGTATGGTAAAAGTAGATCTTAAAGAAAAAATAGTTCGGCTTTAAAATGGCATTTTGAAGTGGAGAATAGTGATCCACGTGCATATTTATTTGATTTTTTGCTAGTTTTGAATCTCTTCTTTAATATAACGCTCGTTTCGATCTTTTTTGTGCACGATTTCCTTTCCGGGAGGAAGGATAACGGACGGGGGGCGTACCCGAAGTAACTGTCCTCTTCATGGGTGGGAAAAAGACGGTGCCTTTACTCTCGCTTGAATAGCCCAAAAGTTAACCTGATTTGACCAAGGTTCTTTAGTCTCAAAAGATAGATCTTTGAATGTAGATGAAGCGCTAATGACGTAATATGTAAGAGAAGTGTTGTGGAATGCGTTGCAGCACCTGAAAGTTGAGCAATTTTATATAGAACAAAGAAGGCCAAAAATCGGGTGGGGTCTGACCTAGATGGTAAAAAGGCCCGATTTTTTGAAAACGAATTTAGACCACTTCAGATAGTTTCAAATGATTTAATCTTTTGTCAATAGTACCAAAAAGTGTAAAAATTGCAATTTTGTTGATTTTATCGATTTAAAATCGAATAATTAATTTTTTTAAAAAAAATTAGGAAATTATTTGCAAATATTTCTCCTTGCATTTTTTAACTTTTAACAAAGTTAAAATTATCATTAAGTCAGTTTTAGTGCTTTGGGAAGAAAGGATTAGTTTAATTGGTCAAGTGGGTGTAATTAATTATGTAAACAATGCGATATAATGGACTAGAAAACCCCTTACCCCATGTAACACCAGCGATTTGGTGATATGAGACTATCACCCATAGGTGATCGAAAAATCGTTTTTTCAATGCAAATTTTTTATTAACTTTGCTCAGAGTATTTGAAATAGACCTTTATTGGTAGTCAACAGGAAATATGCCCATTTCTCCTAATTCAAAATCCCCTTTCCGACTTGAAATTCAAACCCTTTACGCCAAATTGGTAAGTTTAATATCGAAAGGAGCCTGTTTCAATATCACTTTTCTGACGCTTGTCAAAGTTCGTGGCAAAAAATCTGTGCTAATAAGCTTGAGAAACATTTGTTTTTCAATGTTCATGCAATTAAAGGTGAAATTTTAGTAAGAAATGGTGAGAAAACGCTTAACCCTTGCCCCGATAACGGTTTTTTCATGACTCGGTCGCAGGTGACGGACCCCTTTTAAAAGCGTTTTTTTTTGAGAGTCATTTTTAACACATTTTCAAACTGGTTTTCGCAATTGAATAAGAATGTTTTAAAACACTTTTTAAAAGAGCAATTGAGAGACAAAAACATTTGAATCAAGTTAATTTGCTAGCGGAGACATAGGGTATTACTAGTCAAAATGGTCAATTATGTAAAATTTGTCCCACTTATCGTGTCAAGTTGTTTCTTGTAAATTGATTGATCTTCCGTTTCTGATTCTAAGATAGTAAATTCGTCATAGCTGAATACCTAAACGTGAATGAAATTCTCGACATAGCTTAAAATGATACAAGAGACCCAATTTCCAACCCTTAACACCCATTTCAGAATGGATATTTATTGAAGTGGGTACCCCCATTCCATGTTGTACAATGCACGATTCTTCTTCCCGTTTCGGTTTCTAATACCCTTTTTTGAGTTGTAATACAACATATCTGTCATGGAACAGAGCTTTCTAAGAGATCTATGACATAAAACTATATTTTAAGAATTTAAAATGAGCGGGCTCTATCAGTTTTTCATTAAATTTCACCCTCAGAATGACTATTTTGACATGTTTTTTGGGGGTTGGTTTTCGTTTTTTCTACACATTATGTAAGTTAACGATGCACAAACTCTTAAACGATGTTTTAGATCCTGAAAAATTTAGCAAAGATTGTGGAATTTTGAATTTCACCCTTTACTCTTTACGAACCCCTTTCCCATTCTGGGGAACGCTGTTATATCATTTGATTCATGGAAGTAGCGATTTTTGAGGCTAAAATGTCTTTTTTATTTTCTCTTTCTCCTGCTATTTGATATCTTTTAACAGAAAACACTCTTTTTGCGCATATTTTTATGATTAAGTTCTAGTTATTGGCATTAAAACGTGAAAATTGCGAAAATTTAGGTCAAAATAACCTCGACCAACAATGATTAACTCCCCTTTTTATTACTTCGAAAAAAAGTTATGTTTATCATTTTTTTCTCAATAAGTAAGGAACGAGTATTAGTTCAAAATTATACTTTCAGCAATAATTCCCAATGGTTTCTTACCAAGAATTATTTGATTAAGTAACCATGGTAAATCACAGATAACACTACTCCGAAATCTTGACTTTTTTCGCATAACAGGTCATGTCGTAAAAGCGCCATTTTTCAGTGACAAATGAAAAAAGTATAACTTTATTGACTTAACTTTGTTCATAATACCCCTCAGCACTGACCAAAGTGATTAGAAGTTAGAAGAGTGCAAAAAGCTCTTAAATATAGGAGTGATCTCACTGGAATTTACTTCCGGAGGTCGTTGTATGGTAAAAGTAGATCTTAAAGAAAAAATAGTTCGGCTTTAAAATGGCATTTTGAAGTGGAGAATAGTGATCCACGTGCATATTTATTTGATTTTTTGCTAGTTTTGAATCTCTTCTTTAATATAACGCTCGTTTCGATCTTTTTTGTGCACGATTTCCTTTCCGGGAGGAAGGATAACGGACGGGGGGCGTACCCGAAGTAACTGTCCTCTTCATGGGTGGGAAAAAGACGGTGCCTTTACTCTCGCTTGAATAGCCCAAAAGTTAACCTGATTTGACCAAGGTTCTTTAGTCTCAAAAGATAGATCTTTGAATGTAGATGAAGCGCTAATGACGTAATATGTAAGAGAAGTGTTGTGGAATGCGTTGCAGCACCTGAAAGTTGAGCAATTTTATATAGAACAAAGAAGGCCAAAAATCGGGTGGGGTCTGACCTAGATGGTAAAAAGGCCCGATTTTTTGAAAACGAATTTAGACCACTTCAGATAGTTTCAAATGATTTAATCTTTTGTCAATAGTACCAAAAAGTGTAAAAATTGCAATTTTGTTGATTTTATCGATTTAAAATCGAATAATTAATTTTTTTAAAAAAAATTAGGAAATTATTTGCAAATATTTCTCCTTGCATTTTTTAACTTTTAACAAAGTTAAAATTATCATTAAGTCAGTTTTAGTGCTTTGGGAAGAAAGGATTAGTTTAATTGGTCAAGTGGGTGTAATTAATTATGTAAACAATGCGATATAATGGACTAGAAAACCCCTTACCCCATGTAACACCAGCGATTTGGTGATATGAGACTATCACCCATAGGTGATCGAAAAATCGTTTTTTCAATGCAAATTTTTTATTAACTTTGCTCAGAGTATTTGAAATAGACCTTTATTGGTAGTCAACAGGAAATATGCCCATTTCTCCTAATTCAAAATCCCCTTTCCGACTTGAAATTCAAACCCTTTACGCCAAATTGGTAAGTTTAATATCGAAAGGAGCCTGTTTCAATATCACTTTTCTGACGCTTGTCAAAGTTCGTGGCAAAAAATCTGTGCTAATAAGCTTGAGAAACATTTGTTTTTCAATGTTCATGCAATTAAAGGTGAAATTTTAGTAAGAAATGGTGAGAAAACGCTTAACCCTTGCCCCGATAACGGTTTTTTCATGACTCGGTCGCAGGTGACGGACCCCTTTTAAAAGCGTTTTTTTTTGAGAGTCATTTTTAACACATTTTCAAACTGGTTTTCGCAATTGAATAAGAATGTTTTAAAACACTTTTTAAAAGAGCAATTGAGAGACAAAAACATTTGAATCAAGTTAATTTGCTAGCGGAGACATAGGGTATTACTAGTCAAAATGGTCAATTATGTAAAATTTGTCCCACTTATCGTGTCAAGTTGTTTCTTGTAAATTGATTGATCTTCCGTTTCTGATTCTAAGATAGTAAATTCGTCATAGCTGAATACCTAAACGTGAATGAAATTCTCGACATAGCTTAAAATGATACAAGAGACCCAATTTCCAACCCTTAACACCCATTTCAGAATGGATATTTATTGAAGTGGGTACCCCCATTCCATGTTGTACAATGCACGATTCTTCTTCCCGTTTCGGTTTCTAATACCCTTTTTTGAGTTGTAATACAACATATCTGTCATGGAACAGAGCTTTCTAAGAGATCTATGACATAAAACTATATTTTAAGAATTTAAAATGAGCGGGCTCTATCAGTTTTTCATTAAATTTCACCCTCAGAATGACTATTTTGACATGTTTTTTGGGGGTTGGTTTTCGTTTTTTCTACACATTATGTAAGTTAACGATGCACAAACTCTTAAACGATGTTTTAGATCCTGAAAAATTTAGCAAAGATTGTGGAATTTTGAATTTCACCCTTTACTCTTTACGAACCCCTTTCCCATTCTGGGGAACGCTGTTATATCATTTGATTCATGGAAGTAGCGATTTTTGAGGCTAAAATGTCTTTTTTATTTTCTCTTTCTCCTGCTATTTGATATCTTTTAACAGAAAACACTCTTTTTGCGCATATTTTTATGATTAAGTTCTAGTTATTGGCATTAAAACGTGAAAATTGCGAAAATTTAGGTCAAAATAACCTCGACCAACAATGATTAACTCCCCTTTTTATTACTTCGAAAAAAAGTTATGTTTATCATTTTTTTCTCAATAAGTAAGGAACGAGTATTAGTTCAAAATTATACTTTCAGCAATAATTCCCAATGGTTTCTTACCAAGAAGTATTTGATTAAGTAACCATGGTACATCACAGATAACACTACTCCGAAATCTTGACTTTTTTCGCATAACAGGTCATGTCGTAAAAGCGCCATTTTTCAGTGACAAATGAAAAAAGTATAACTTTATTGACTTAACTTTGTTCATAATACCCCTCAGCACTGACCAAAGTGATTAGAAGTTAGAAGAGTGCAAAAAGCTCTTAAATATAGGAGTGATCTCACTGGAATTTACTTCCGGAGGTCGTTGTATGGTAAAAGTAGATCTTAAAGAAAAAATAGTTCGGCTTTAAAATGGCATTTTGAAGTGGAGAATAGTGATCCACGTGCATATTTATTTGATTTTTTGCTAGTTTTGAATCTCTTCTTTAATATAACGCTCGTTTCGATCTTTTTTGTGCACGATTTCCTTTCCGGGAGGAAGGATAACGGACGGGGGGCGTACCCGAAGTAACTGTCCTCTTCATGGGTGGGAAAAAGACGGTGCCTTTACTCTCGCTTGAATAGCCCAAAAGTTAACCTGATTTGACCAAGGTTCTTTAGTCTCAAAAGATAGATCTTTGAATGTAGATGAAGCGCTAATGACGTAATATGTAAGAGAAGTGTTGTGGAATGCGTTGCAGCACCTGAAAGTTGAGCAATTTTATATAGAACAAAGAAGGCCAAAAATCGGGTGGGGTCTGACCTAGATGGTAAAAAGGCCCGATTTTTTGAAAACGAATTTAGACCACTTCAGATAGTTTCAAATGATTTAATCTTTTGTCAATAGTACCAAAAAGTGTAAAAATTGCAATTTTGTTGATTTTATCGATTTAAAATCGAATAATTAATTTTTTTTAAAAAAATTAGGAAATTATTTGCAAATATTTCTCCTTGCATTTTTTAACTTTTAACAAAGTTAAAATTATCATTAAGTCAGTTTTAGTGCTTTGGGAAGAAAGGATTAGTTTAATTGGTCAAGTGGGTGTAATTAATTATGTAAACAATGCGATATAATGGACTAGAAAACCCCTTACCCCATGTAACACCAGCGATTTGGTGATATGAGACTATCACCCATAGGTGATCGAAAAATCGTTTTTTCAATGCAAATTTTTTATTAACTTTGCTCAGAGTATTTGAAATAGACCTTTATTGGTAGTCAACAGGAAATATGCCCATTTCTCCTAATTCAAAATCCCCTTTCCGACTTGAAATTCAAACCCTTTACGCCAAATTGGTAAGTTTAATATCGAAAGGAGCCTGTTTCAATATCACTTTTCTGACGCTTGTCAAAGTTCGTGGCAAAAAATCTGTGCTAATAAGCTTGAGAAACATTTGTTTTTCAATGTTCATGCAATTAAAGGTGAAATTTTAGTAAGAAATGGTGAGAAAACGCTTAACCCTTGCCCCGATAACGGTTTTTTCATGACTCGGTCGCAGGTGACGGACCCCTTTTAAAAGCGTTTTTTTTTGAGAGTCATTTTTAACACATTTTCAAACTGGTTTTCGCAATTGAATAAGAATGTTTTAAAACACTTTTTAAAAGAGCAATTGAGAGACAAAAACATTTGAATCAAGTTAATTTGCTAGCGGAGACATAGGGTATTACTAGTCAAAATGGTCAATTATGTAAAATTTGTCCCACTTATCGTGTCAAGTTGTTTCTTGTAAATTGATTGATCTTCCGTTTCTGATTCTAAGATAGTAAATTCGTCATAGCTGAATACCTAAACGTGAATGAAATTCTCGACATAGCTTAAAATGATACAAGAGACCCAATTTCCAACCCTTAACACCCATTTCAGAATGGATATTTATTGAAGTGGGTACCCCCATTCCATGTTGTACAATGCACGATTCTTCTTCCCGTTTCGGTTTCTAATACCCTTTTTTGAGTTGTAATACAACATATCTGTCATGGAACAGAGCTTTCTAAGAGATCTATGACATAAAACTATATTTTAAGAATTTAAAATGAGCGGGCTCTATCAGTTTTTCATTAAATTTCACCCTCAGAATGACTATTTTGACATGTTTTTTGGGGGTTGGTTTTCGTTTTTTCTACACATTATGTAAGTTAACGATGCACAAACTCTTAAACGATGTTTTAGATCCTGAAAAATTTAGCAAAGATTGTGGAATTTTGAATTTCACCCTTTACTCTTTACGAACCCCTTTCCCATTCTGGGGAACGCTGTTATATCATTTGATTCATGGAAGTAGCGATTTTTGAGGCTAAAATGTCTTTTTTATTTTCTCTTTCTCCTGCTATTTGATATCTTTTAACAGAAAACACTCTTTTTGCGCATATTTTTATGATTAAGTTCTAGTTATTGGCATTAAAACGTGAAAATTGCGAAAATTTAGGTCAAAATAACCTCGACCAACAATGATTAACTCCCCTTTTTATTACTTCGAAAAAAAGTTATGTTTATCATTTTTTTCTCAATAAGTAAGGAACGAGTATTAGTTCAAAATTATACTTTCAGCAATAATTCCCAATGGTTTCTTACCAAGAATTATTTGATTAAGTAACCATGGTACATCACAGATAACACTACTCCGAAATCTTGACTTTTTTCGCATAACAGGTCATGTCGTAAAAGCGCCATTTTTCAGTGACAAATGAAAAAAGTATAACTTTATTGACTTAACTTTGTTCATAATACCCCTCAGCACTGACCAAAGTGATTAGAAGTTAGAAGAGTGCAAAAAGCTCTTAAATATAGGAGTGACCTCACTGGAATTTACTTCCGGAGGTCGTTGTATGGTAAAAGTAGATCTTAAAGAAAAAATAGTTCGGCTTTAAAATGGCATTTTGAAGTGGAGAATAGTGATCCACGTGCATATTTATTTGATTTTTTGCTAGTTTTGAATCTCTTCTTTAATATAACGCTCGTTTCGATCTTTTTTGTGCACGATTTCCTTTCCGGGAGGAAGGATAACGGACGGGGGGCGTACCCGAAGTAACTGTCCTCTTCATGGGTGGGAAAAAGACGGTGCCTTTACTCTCGCTTGAATAGCCCAAAAGTTAACCTGATTTGACCAAGGTTCTTTAGTCTCAAAAGATAGATCTTTGAATGTAGATGAAGCGCTAATGACGTAATATGTAAGAGAAGTGTTGTGGAATGCGTTGCAGCACCTGAAAGTTGAGCAATTTTATATAGAACAAAGAAGGCCAAAAATCGGGTGGGGTCTGACCTAGATGGTAAAAAGGCCCGATTTTTTGAAAACGAATTTAGACCACTTCAGATAGTTTCAAATGATTTAATCTTTTGTCAATAGTACCAAAAAGTGTAAAAATTGCAATTTTGTTGATTTTATCGATTTAAAATCGAATAATTAATTTTTTTTAAAAAAATTAGGAAATTATTTGCAAATATTTCTCCTTGCATTTTTTAACTTTTAACAAAGTTAAAATTATCATTAAGTCAGTTTTAGTGCTTTGGGAAGAAAGGATTAGTTTAATTGGTCAAGTGGGTGTAATTAATTATGTAAACAATGCGATATAATGGACTAGAAAACCCCTTACCCCATGTAACACCAGCGATTTGGTGATATGAGACTATCACCCATAGGTGATCGAAAAATCGTTTTTTCAATGCAAATTTTTTATTAACTTTGCTCAGAGTATTTGAAATAGACCTTTATTGGTAGTCAACAGGAAATATGCCCATTTCTCCTAATTCAAAATCCCCTTTCCGACTTGAAATTCAAACCCTTTACGCCAAATTGGTAAGTTTAATATCGAAAGGAGCCTGTTTCAATATCACTTTTCTGACGCTTGTCAAAGTTCGTGGCAAAAAATCTGTGCTAATAAGCTTGAGAAACATTTGTTTTTCAATGTTCATGCAATTAAAGGTGAAATTTTAGTAAGAAATGGTGAGAAAACGCTTAACCCTTGCCCCGATAACGGTTTTTTCATGACTCGGTCGCAGGTGACGGACCCCTTTTAAAAGCGTTTTTTTTTTGAGAGTCATTTTTAACACATTTTCAAACTGGTTTTCGCAATTGAATAAGAATGTTTTAAAACACTTTTTAAAAGAGCAATTGAGAGACAAAAACATTTGAATCAAGTTAATTTGCTAGCGGAGACATAGGGTATTACTAGTCAAAATGGTCAATTATGTAAAATTTGTCCCACTTATCGTGTCAAGTTGTTTCTTGTAAATTGATTGATCTTCCGTTTCTGATTCTAAGATAGTAAATTCGTCATAGCTGAATACCTAAACGTGAATGAAATTCTCGACATAGCTTAAAATGATACAAGAGACCCAATTTCCAACCCTTAACACCCATTTCAGAATGGATATTTATTGAAGTGGGTACCCCCATTCCATGTTGTACAATGCACGATTCTTCTTCCCGTTTCGGTTTCTAATACCCTTTTTTGAGTTGTAATACAACATATCTGTCATGGAACAGAGCTTTCTAAGAGATCTATGACATAAAACTATATTTTAAGAATTTAAAATGAGCGGGCTCTATCAGTTTTTCATTAAATTTCACCCTCAGAATGACTATTTTGACATGTTTTTTGGGGGTTGGTTTTCGTTTTTTCTACACATTATGTAAGTTAACGATGCACAAACTCTTAAACGATGTTTTAGATCCTGAAAAATTTAGCAAAGATTGTGGAATTTTGAATTTCACCCTTTACTCTTTACGAACCCCTTTCCCATTCTGGGGAACGCTGTTATATCATTTGATTCATGGAAGTAGCGATTTTTGAGGCTAAAATGTCTTTTTTATTTTCTCTTTCTCCTGCTATTTGATATCTTTTAACAGAAAACACTCTTTTTGCGCATATTTTTATGATTAAGTTCTAGTTATTGGCATTAAAACGTGAAAATTGCGAAAATTTAGGTCAAAATAACCTCGACCAACAATGATTAACTCCCCTTTTTATTACTTCGAAAAAAAGTTATGTTTATCATTTTTTTCTCAATAAGTAAGGAACGAGTATTAGTTCAAAATTATACTTTCAGCAATAATTCCCAATGGTTTCTTACCAAGAATTATTTGATTAAGTAACCATGGTACATCACAGATAACACTACTCCGAAATCTTGACTTTTTTCGCATAACAGGTCATGTCGTAAAAGCGCCATTTTTCAGTGACAAATGAAAAAAGTATAACTTTATTGACTTAACTTTGTTCATAATACCCCTCAGCACTGACCAAAGTGATTAGAAGTTAGAAGAGTGCAAAAAGCTCTTAAATATAGGAGTGATCTCACTGGAATTTACTTCCGGAGGTCGTTGTATGGTAAAAGTAGATCTTAAAGAAAAAATAGTTCGGCTTTAAAATGGCATTTTGAAGTGGAGAATAGTGATCCACGTGCATATTTATTTGATTTTTTGCTAGTTTTGAATCTCTTCTTTAATATAACGCTCGTTTCGATCTTTTTTGTGCACGATTTCCTTTCCGGGAGGAAGGATAACGGACGGGGGGCGTACCCGAAGTAACTGTCCTCTTCATGGGTGGGAAAAAGACGGTGCCTTTACTCTCGCTTGAATAGCCCAAAAGTTAACCTGATTTGACCAAGGTTCTTTAGTCTCAAAAGATAGATCTTTGAATGTAGATGAAGCGCTAATGACGTAATATGTAAGAGAAGTGTTGTGGAATGCGTTGCAGCACCTGAAAGTTGAGCAATTTTATATAGAACAAAGAAGGCCAAAAATCGGGTGGGGTCTGACCTAGATGGTAAAAAGGCCCGATTTTTTGAAAACGAATTTAGACCACTTCAGATAGTTTCAAATGATTTAATCTTTTGTCAATAGTACCAAAAAGTGTAAAAATTGCAATTTTGTTGATTTTATCGATTTAAAATCGAATAATTAATTTTTTTTAAAAAAATTAGGAAATTATTTGCAAATATTTCTCCTTGCATTTTTTAACTTTTAACAAAGTTAAAATTATCATTAAGTCAGTTTTAGTGCTTTGGGAAGAAAGGATTAGTTTAATTGGTCAAGTGGGTGTAATTAATTATGTAAACAATGCGATATAATGGACTAGAAAACCCCTTACCCCATGTAACACCAGCGATTTGGTGATATGAGACTATCACCCATAGGTGATCGAAAAATCGTTTTTTCAATGCAAATTTTTTATTAACTTTGCTCAGAGTATTTGAAATAGACCTTTATTGGTAGTCAACAGGAAATATGCCCATTTCTCCTAATTCAAAATCCCCTTTCCGACTTGAAATTCAAACCCTTTACGCCAAATTGGCAAGTTTAATATCGAAAGGAGCCTGTTTCAATATCACTTTTCTGACGCTTGTCAAAGTTCGTGGCAAAAAATCTGTGCTAATAAGCTTGAGAAACATTTGTTTTTCAATGTTCATGCAATTAAAGGTGAAATTTTAGTAAGAAATGGTGAGAAAACGCTTAACCCTTGCCCCGATAACGGTTTTTTCATGACTCGGTCGCAGGTGACGGACCCCTTTTAAAAGCGTTTTTTTTGAGAGTCATTTTTAACACATTTTCAAACTGGTTTTCGCAATTGAATAAGAATGTTTTAAAACACTTTTTAAAAGAGCAATTGAGAGACAAAAACATTTGAATCAAGTTAATTTGCTAGCGGAGACATAGGGTATTACTAGTCAAAATGGTCAATTATGTAAAATTTGTCCCACTTATCGTGTCAAGTTGTTTCTTGTAAATTGATTGATCTTCCGTTTCTGATTCTAAGATAGTAAATTCGTCATAGCTGAATACCTAAACGTGAATGAAATTCTCGACATAGCTTAAAATGATACAAGAGACCCAATTTCCAACCCTTAACACCCATTTCAGAATGGATATTTATTGAAGTGGGTACCCCCATTCCATGTTGTACAATGCACGATTCTTCTTCCCGTTTCGGTTTCTAATACCCTTTTTTGAGTTGTAATACAACATATCTGTCATGGAACAGAGCTTTCTAAGAGATCTATGACATAAAACTATATTTTAAGAATTTAAAATGAGCGGGCTCTATCAGTTTTTCATTAAATTTCACCCTCAGAATGACTATTTTGACATGTTTTTTGGGGGTTGGTTTTCGTTTTTTCTACACATTATGTAAGTTAACGATGCACAAACTCTTAAACGATGTTTTAGATCCTGAAAAATTTAGCAAAGATTGTGGAATTTTGAATTTCACCCTTTACTCTTTACGAACCCCTTTCCCATTCTGGGGAACGCTGTTATATCATTTGATTCATGGAAGTAGCGATTTTTGAGGCTAAAATGTCTTTTTTATTTTCTCTTTCTCCTGCTATTTGATATCTTTTAACAGAAAACACTCTTTTTGCGCATATTTTTATGATTAAGTTCTAGTTATTGGCATTAAAACGTGAAAATTGCGAAAATTTAGGTCAAAATAACCTCGACCAACAATGATTAACTCCCCTTTTTATTACTTCGAAAAAAAGTTATGTTTATCATTTTTTTCTCAATAAGTAAGGAACGAGTATTAGTTCAAAATTATACTTTCAGCAATAATTCCCAATGGTTTCTTACCAAGAATTATTTGATTAAGTAACCATGGTACATCACAGATAACACTACTCCGAAATCTTGACTTTTTTCGCATAACAGGTCATGTCGTAAAAGCGCCATTTTTCAGTGACAAATGAAAAAAGTATAACTTTATTGACTTAACTTTGTTCATAATACCCCTCAGCACTGACCAAAGTGATTAGAAGTTAGAAGAGTGCAAAAAGCTCTTAAATATAGGAGTGATCTCACTGGAATTTACTTCCGGAGGTCGTTGTATGGTAAAAGTAGATCTTAAAGAAAAAATAGTTCGGCTTTAAAATGGCATTTTGAAGTGGAGAATAGTGATCCACGTGCATATTTATTTGATTTTTTGCTAGTTTTGAATCTCTTCTTTAATATAACGCTCGTTTCGATCTTTTTTGTGCACGATTTCCTTTCCGGGAGGAAGGATAACGGACGGGGGGCGTACCCGAAGTAACTGTCCTCTTCATGGGTGGGAAAAAGACGGTGCCTTTACTCTCGCTTGAATAGCCCAAAAGTTAACCTGATTTGACCAAGGTTCTTTAGTCTCAAAAGATAGATCTTTGAATGTAGATGAAGCGCTAATGACGTAATATGTAAGAGAAGTGTTGTGGAATGCGTTGCAGCACCTGAAAGTTGAGCAATTTTATATAGAACAAAGAAGGCCAAAAATCGGGTGGGGTCTGACCTAGATGGTAAAAAGGCCCGATTTTTTGAAAACGAATTTAGACCACTTCAGATAGTTTCAAATGATTTAATCTTTTGTCAATAGTACCAAAAAGTGTAAAAATTGCAATTTTGTTGATTTTATCGATTTAAAATCGAATAATTATTTTTTTTTAAAAAAATTAGGAAATTATTTGCAAATATTTCTCCTTGCATTTTTTAACTTTTAACAAAGTTAAAATTATCATTAAGTCAGTTTTAGTGCTTTGGGAAGAAAGGATTAGTTTAATTGGTCAAGTGGGTGTAATTAATTATGTAAACAATGCGATATAATGGACTAGAAAACCCCTTACCCCATGTAACACCAGCGATTTGGTGATATGAGACTATCACCCATAGGTGATCGAAAAATCGTTTTTTCAATGCAAATTTTTTATTAACTTTGCTCAGAGTATTTGAAATAGACCTTTATTGGTAGTCAACAGGAAATATGCCCATTTCTCCTAATTCAAAATCCCCTTTCCGACTTGAAATTCAAACCCTTTACGCCAAATTGGCAAGTTTAATATCGAAAGGAGCCTGTTTCAATATCACTTTTCTGACGCTTGTAAAAGTTCGTGGCAAAAAATCTGTGCTAATAAGCTTGAGAAACATTTGTTTTTCAATGTTCATGCAATTAAAGGTGAAATTTTAGTAAGAAATGGTGAGAAAACGCTTAACCCTTGCCCCGATAACGGTTTTTTCATGACTCGGTCGCAGGTGACGGACCCCTTTTAAAAGCGTTTTTTTTGAGAGTCATTTTTAACACATTTTCAAACTGGTTTTCGCAATTGAATAAGAATGTTTTAAAACACTTTTTAAAAGAGCAATTGAGAGACAAAAACATTTGAATCAAGTTAATTTGCTAGCGGAGACATAGGGTATTACTAGTCAAAATGGTCAATTATGTAAAATTTGTCCCACTTATCGTGTCAAGTTGTTTCTTGTAAATTGATTGATCTTCCGTTTCTGATTCTAAGATAGTAAATTCGTCATAGCTGAATACCTAAACGTGAATGAAATTCTCGACATAGCTTAAAATGATACAAGAGACCCAATTTCCAACCCTTAACACCCATTTCAGAATGGATATTTATTGAAGTGGGTACCCCCATTCCATGTTGTACAATGCACGATTCTTCTTCCCGTTTCGGTTTCTAATACCCTTTTTTGAGTTGTAATACAACATATCTGTCATGGAACAGAGCTTTCTAAGAGATCTATGACATAAAACTATATTTTAAGAATTTAAAATGAGCGGGCTCTATCAGTTTTTCATTAAATTTCACCCTCAGAATGACTATTTTGACATGTTTTTTGGGGGTTGGTTTTCGTTTTTTCTACACATTATGTAAGTTAACGATGCACAAACTCTTAAACGATGTTTTAGATCCTGAAAAATTTAGCAAAGATTGTGGAATTTTGAATTTCACCCTTTACTCTTTACGAACCCCTTTCCCATTCTGGGGAACGCTGTTATATCATTTGATTCATGGAAGTAGCGATTTTTGAGGCTAAAATGTCTTTTTTATTTTCTCTTTCTCCTGCTATTTGATATCTTTTAACAGAAAACACTCTTTTTGCGCATATTTTTATGATTAAGTTCTAGTTATTGGCATTAAAACGTGAAAATTGCGAAAATTTAGGTCAAAATAACCTCGACCAACAATGATTAACTCCCCTTTTTATTACTTCGAAAAAAAGTTATGTTTATCATTTTTTTCTCAATAAGTAAGGAACGAGTATTAGTTCAAAATTATACTTTCAGCAATAATTCCCAATGGTTTCTTACCAAGAATTATTTGATTAAGTAACCATGGTACATCACAGATAACACTACTCCGAAATCTTGACTTTTTTCGCATAACAGGTCATGTCGTAAAAGCGCCATTTTTCAGTGACAAATGAAAAAAGTATAACTTTATTGACTTAACTTTGTTCATAATACCCCTCAGCACTGACCAAAGTGATTAGAAGTTAGAAGAGTGCAAAAAGCTCTTAAATATAGGAGTGATCTCACTGGAATTTACTTCCGGAGGTCGTTGTATGGTAAAAGTAGATCTTAAAGAAAAAATAGTTCGGCTTTAAAATGGCATTTTGAAGTGGAGAATAGTGATCCACGTGCATATTTATTTGATTTTTTGCTAGTTTTGAATCTCTTCTTTAATATAACGCTCGTTTCGATCTTTTTTGTGCACGATTTCCTTTCCGGGAGGAAGGATAACGGACGGGGGGCGTACCCGAAGTAACTGTCCTCTTCATGGGTGGGAAAAAGACGGTGCCTTTACTCTCGCTTGAATAGCCCAAAAGTTAACCTGATTTGACCAAGGTTCTTTAGTCTCAAAAGATAGATCTTTGAATGTAGATGAAGCGCTAATGACGTAATATGTAAGAGAAGTGTTGTGGAATGCGTTGCAGCACCTGAAAGTTGAGCAATTTTATATAGAACAAAGAAGGCCAAAAATCGGGTGGGGTCTGACCTAGATGGTAAAAAGGCCCGATTTTTTGAAAACGAATTTAGACCACTTCAGATAGTTTCAAATGATTTAATCTTTTGTCAATAGTACCAAAAAGTGTAAAAATTGCAATTTTGTTGATTTTATCGATTTAAAATCGAATAATTAATTTTTTTAAAAAAAATTAGGAAATTATTTGCAAATATTTCTCCTTGCATTTTTTAACTTTTAACAAAGTTAAAATTATCATTAAGTCAGTTTTAGTGCTTTGGGAAGAAAGGATTAGTTTAATTGGTCAAGTGGGTGTAATTAATTATGTAAACAATGCGATATAATGGACTAGAAAACCCCTTACCCCATGTAACACCAGCGATTTGGTGATATGAGACTATCACCCATAGGTGATCGAAAAATCGTTTTTTCAATGCAAATTTTTTATTAACTTTGCTCAGAGTATTTGAAATAGACCTTTATTGGTAGTCAACAGGAAATATGCCCATTTCTCCTAATTCAAAATCCCCTTTCCGACTTGAAATTCAAACCCTTTACGCCAAATTGGTAAGTTTAATATCGAAAGGAGCCTGTTTCAATATCACTTTTCTGACGCTTGTCAAAGTTCGTGGCAAAAAATCTGTGCTAATAAGCTTGAGAAACATTTGTTTTTCAATGTTCATGCAATTAAAGGTGAAATTTTAGTAAGAAATGGTGAGAAAACGCTTAACCCTTGCCCCGATAACGGTTTTTTCATGACTCGGTCGCAGGTGACGGACCCCTTTTAAAAGCGTTTTTTTTTGAGAGTCATTTTTAACACATTTTCAAACTGGTTTTCGCAATTGAATAAGAATGTTTTAAAACACTTTTTAAAAGAGCAATTGAGAGACAAAAACATTTGAATCAAGTTAATTTGCTAGCGGAGACATAGGGTATTACTAGTCAAAATGGTCAATTATGTAAAATTTGTCCCACTTATCGTGTCAAGTTGTTTCTTGTAAATTGATTGATCTTCCGTTTCTGATTCTAAGATAGTAAATTCGTCATAGCTGAATACCTAAACGTGAATGAAATTCTCGACATAGCTTAAAATGATACAAGAGACCCAATTTCCAACCCTTAACACCCATTTCAGAATGGATATTTATTGAAGTGGGTACCCCCATTCCATGTTGTACAATGCACGATTCTTCTTCCCGTTTCGGTTTCTAATACCCTTTTTTGAGTTGTAATACAACATATCTGTCATGGAACAGAGCTTTCTAAGAGATCTATGACATAAAACTATATTTTAAGAATTTAAAATGAGCGGGCTCTATCAGTTTTTCATTAAATTTCACCCTCAGAATGACTATTTTGACATGTTTTTTGGGGGTTGGTTTTCGTTTTTTCTACACATTATGTAAGTTAACGATGCACAAACTCTTAAACGATGTTTTAGATCCTGAAAAATTTAGCAAAGATTGTGGAATTTTGAATTTCACCCTTTACTCTTTACGAACCCCTTTCCCATTCTGGGGAACGCTGTTATATCATTTGATTCATGGAAGTAGCGATTTTTGAGGCTAAAATGTCTTTTTTATTTTCTCTTTCTCCTGCTATTTGATATCTTTTAACAGAAAACACTCTTTTTGCGCATATTTTTATGATTAAGTTCTAGTTATTGGCATTAAAACGTGAAAATTGCGAAAATTTAGGTCAAAATAACCTCGACCAACAATGATTAACTCCCCTTTTTATTACTTCGAAAAAAAGTTATGTTTATCATTTTTTTCTCAATAAGTAAGGAACGAGTATTAGTTCAAAATTATACTTTCAGCAATAATTCCCAATGGTTTCTTACCAAGAATTATTTGATTAAGTAACCATGGTACATCACAGATAACACTACTCCGAAATCTTGACTTTTTTCGCATAACAGGTCATGTCGTAAAAGCGCCATTTTTCAGTGACAAATGAAAAAAGTATAACTTTATTGACTTAACTTTGTTCATAATACCCCTCAGCACTGACCAAAGTGATTAGAAGTTAGAAGAGTGCAAAAAGCTCTTAAATATAGGAGTGATCTCACTGGAATTTACTTCCGGAGGTCGTTGTATGGTAAAAGTAGATCTTAAAGAAAAAATAGTTCGGCTTTAAAATGGCATTTTGAAGTGGAGAATAGTGATCCACGTGCATATTTATTTGATTTTTTGCTAGTTTTGAATCTCTTCTTTAATATAACGCTCGTTTCGATCTTTTTTGTGCACGATTTCCTTTCCGGGAGGAAGGATAACGGACGGGGGGCGTACCCGAAGTAACTGTCCTCTTCATGGGTGGGAAAAAGACGGTGCCTTTACTCTCGCTTGAATAGCCCAAAAGTTAACCTGATTTGACCAAGGTTCTTTAGTCTCAAAAGATAGATCTTTGAATGTAGATGAAGCGCTAATGACGTAATATGTAAGAGAAGTGTTGTGGAATGCGTTGCAGCACCTGAAAGTTGAGCAATTTTATATAGAACAAAGAAGGCCAAAAATCGGGTGGGGTCTGACCTAGATGGTAAAAAGGCCCGATTTTTTGAAAACGAATTTAGACCACTTCAGATAGTTTCAAATGATTTAATCTTTTGTCAATAGTACCAAAAAGTGTAAAAATTGCAATTTTGTTGATTTTATCGATTTAAAATCGAATAATTAATTTTTTTAAAAAAAATTAGGAAATTATTTGCAAATATTTCTCCTTGCATTTTTTAACTTTTAACAAAGTTAAAATTATCATTAAGTCAGTTTTAGTGCTTTGGGAAGAAAGGATTAGTTTAATTGGTCAAGTGGGTGTAATTAATTATGTAAACAATGCGATATAATGGACTAGAAAACCCCTTACCCCATGTAACACCAGCGATTTGGTGATATGAGACTATCACCCATAGGTGATCGAAAAATCGTTTTTTCAATGCAAATTTTTTATTAACTTTGCTCAGAGTATTTGAAATAGACCTTTATTGGTAGTCAACAGGAAATATGCCCATTTCTCCTAATTCAAAATCCCCTTTCCGACTTGAAATTCAAACCCTTTACGCCAAATTGGTAAGTTTAATATCGAAAGGAGCCTGTTTCAATATCACTTTTCTGACGCTTGTCAAAGTTCGTGGCAAAAAATCTGTGCTAATAAGCTTGAGAAACATTTGTTTTTCAATGTTCATGCAATTAAAGGTGAAATTTTAGTAAGAAATGGTGAGAAAACGCTTAACCCTTGCCCCGATAACGGTTTTTTCATGACTCGGTCGCAGGTGACGGACCCCTTTTAAAAGCGTTTTTTTTTGAGAGTCATTTTTAACACATTTTCAAACTGGTTTTCGCAATTGAATAAGAATGTTTTAAAACACTTTTTAAAAGAGCAATTGAGAGACAAAAACATTTGAATCAAGTTAATTTGCTAGCGGAGACATAGGGTATTACTAGTCAAAATGGTCAATTATGTAAAATTTGTCCCACTTATCGTGTCAAGTTGTTTCTTGTAAATTGATTGATCTTCCGTTTCTGATTCTAAGATAGTAAATTCGTCATAGCTGAATACCTAAACGTGAATGAAATTCTCGACATAGCTTAAAATGATACAAGAGACCCAATTTCCAACCCTTAACACCCATTTCAGAATGGATATTTATTGAAGTGGGTACCCCCATTCCATGTTGTACAATGCACGATTCTTCTTCCCGTTTCGGTTTCTAATACCCTTTTTTGAGTTGTAATACAACATATCTGTCATGGAACAGAGCTTTCTAAGAGATCTATGACATAAAACTATATTTTAAGAATTTAAAATGAGCGGGCTCTATCAGTTTTTCATTAAATTTCACCCTCAGAATGACTATTTTGACATGTTTTTTGGGGGTTGGTTTTCGTTTTTTCTACACATTATGTAAGTTAACGATGCACAAACTCTTAAACGATGTTTTAGATCCTGAAAAATTTAGCAAAGATTGTGGAATTTTGAATTTCACCCTTTACTCTTTACGAACCCCTTTCCCATTCTGGGGAACGCTGTTATATCATTTGATTCATGGAAGTAGCGATTTTTGAGGCTAAAATGTCTTTTTTATTTTCTCTTTCTCCTGCTATTTGATATCTTTTAACAGAAAACACTCTTTTTGCGCATATTTTTATGATTAAGTTCTAGTTATTGGCATTAAAACGTGAAAATTGCGAAAATTTAGGTCAAAATAACCTCGACCAACAATGATTAACTCCCCTTTTTATTACTTCGAAAAAAAGTTATGTTTATCATTTTTTTCTCAATAAGTAAGGAACGAGTATTAGTTCAAAATTATACTTTCAGCAATAATTCCCAATGGTTTCTTACCAAGAATTATTTGATTAAGTAACCATGGTACATCACAGATAACACTACTCCGAAATCTTGACTTTTTTCGCATAACAGGTCATGTCGTAAAAGCGCCATTTTTCAGTGACAAATGAAAAAAGTATAACTTTATTGACTTAACTTTGTTCATAATACCCCTCAGCACTGACCAAAGTGATTAGAAGTTAGAAGAGTGCAAAAAGCTCTTAAATATAGGAGTGATCTCACTGGAATTTACTTCCGGAGGTCGTTGTATGGTAAAAGTAGATCTTAAAGAAAAAATAGTTCGGCTTTAAAATGGCATTTTGAAGTGGAGAATAGTGATCCACGTGCATATTTATTTGATTTTTTGCTAGTTTTGAATCTCTTCTTTAATATAACGCTCGTTTCGATCTTTTTTGTGCACGATTTCCTTTCCGGGAGGAAGGATAACGGACGGGGGGCGTACCCGAAGTAACTGTCCTCTTCATGGGTGGGAAAAAGACGGTGCCTTTACTCTCGCTTGAATAGCCCAAAAGTTAACCTGATTTGACCAAGGTTCTTTAGTCTCAAAAGATAGATCTTTGAATGTAGATGAAGCGCTAATGACGTAATATGTAAGAGAAGTGTTGTGGAATGCGTTGCAGCACCTGAAAGTTGAGCAATTTTATATAGAACAAAGAAGGCCAAAAATCGGGTGGGGTCTGACCTAGATGGTAAAAAGGCCCGATTTTTTGAAAACGAATTTAGACCACTTCAGATAGTTTCAAATGATTTAATCTTTTGTCAATAGTACCAAAAAGTGTAAAAATTGCAATTTTGTTGATTTTATCGATTTAAAATCGAATAATTAATTTTTTTTAAAAAAATTAGGAAATTATTTGCAAATATTTCTCCTTGCATTTTTTAACTTTTAACAAAGTTAAAATTATCATTAAGTCAGTTTTAGTGCTTTGGGAAGAAAGGATTAGTTTAATTGGTCAAGTGGGTGTAATTAATTATGTAAACAATGCGATATAATGGACTAGAAAACCCCTTACCCCATGTAACACCAGCGATTTGGTGATATGAGACTATCACCCATAGGTGATCGAAAAATCGTTTTTTCAATGCAAATTTTTTATTAACTTTGCTCAGAGTATTTGAAATAGACCTTTATTGGTAGTCAACAGGAAATATGCCCATTTCTCCTAATTCAAAATCCCCTTTCCGACTTGAAATTCAAACCCTTTACGCCAAATTGGTAAGTTTAATATCGAAAGGAGCCTGTTTCAATATCACTTTTCTGACGCTTGTCAAAGTTCGTGGCAAAAAATCTGTGCTAATAAGCTTGAGAAACATTTGTTTTTCAATGTTCATGCAATTAAAGGTGAAATTTTAGTAAGAAATGGTGAGAAAACGCTTAACCCTTGCCCCGATAACGGTTTTTTCATGACTCGGTCGCAGGTGACGGACCCCTTTTAAAAGCGTTTTTTTTTTGAGAGTCATTTTTAACACATTTTCAAACTGGTTTTCGCAATTGAATAAGAATGTTTTAAAACACTTTTTAAAAGAGCAATTGAGAGACAAAAACATTTGAATCAAGTTAATTTGCTAGCGGAGACATAGGGTATTACTAGTCAAAATGGTCAATTATGTAAAATTTGTCCCACTTATCGTGTCAAGTTGTTTCTTGTAAATTGATTGATCTTCCGTTTCTGATTCTAAGATAGTAAATTCGTCATAGCTGAATACCTAAACGTGAATGAAATTCTCGACATAGCTTAAAATGATACAAGAGACCCAATTTCCAACCCTTAACACCCATTTCAGAATGGATATTTATTGAAGTGGGTACCCCCATTCCATGTTGTACAATGCACGATTCTTCTTCCCGTTTCGGTTTCTAATACCCTTTTTTGAGTTGTAATACAACATATCTGTCATGGAACAGAGCTTTCTAAGAGATCTATGACATAAAACTATATTTTAAGAATTTAAAATGAGCGGGCTCTATCAGTTTTTCATTAAATTTCACCCTCAGAATGACTATTTTGACATGTTTTTTGGGGGTTGGTTTTCGTTTTTTCTACACATTATGTAAGTTAACGATGCACAAACTCTTAAACGATGTTTTAGATCCTGAAAAATTTAGCAAAGATTGTGGAATTTTGAATTTCACCCTTTACTCTTTACGAACCCCTTTCCCATTCTGGGGAACGCTGTTATATCATTTGATTCATGGAAGTAGCGATTTTTGAGGCTAAAATGTCTTTTTTATTTTCTCTTTCTCCTGCTATTTGATATCTTTTAACAGAAAACACTCTTTTTGCGCATATTTTTATGATTAAGTTCTAGTTATTGGCATTAAAACGTGAAAATTGCGAAAATTTAGGTCAAAATAACCTCGACCAACAATGATTAACTCCCCTTTTTATTACTTCGAAAAAAAGTTATGTTTATCATTTTTTTCTCAATAAGTAAGGAACGAGTATTAGTTCAAAATTATACTTTCAGCAATAATTCCCAATGGTTTCTTACCAAGAATTATTTGATTAAGTAACCATGGTACATCACAGATAACACTACTCCGAAATCTTGACTTTTTTCGCATAACAGGTCATGTCGTAAAAGCGCCATTTTTCAGTGACAAATGAAAAAAGTATAACTTTATTGACTTAACTTTGTTCATAATACCCCTCAGCACTGACCAAAGTGATTAGAAGTTAGAAGAGTGCAAAAAGCTCTTAAATATAGGAGTGATCTCACTGGAATTTACTTCCGGAGGTCGTTGTATGGTAAAAGTAGATCTTAAAGAAAAAATAGTTCGGCTTTAAAATGGCATTTTGAAGTGGAGAATAGTGATCCACGTGCATATTTATTTGATTTTTTGCTAGTTTTGAATCTCTTCTTTAATATAACGCTCGTTTCGATCTTTTTTGTGCACGATTTCCTTTCCGGGAGGAAGGATAACGGACGGGGGGCGTACCCGAAGTAACTGTCCTCTTCATGGGTGGGAAAAAGACGGTGCCTTTACTCTCGCTTGAATAGCCCAAAAGTTAACCTGATTTGACCAAGGTTCTTTAGTCTCAAAAGATAGATCTTTGAATGTAGATGAAGCGCTAATGACGTAATATGTAAGAGAAGTGTTGTGGAATGCGTTGCAGCACCTGAAAGTTGAGCAATTTTATATAGAACAAAGAAGGCCAAAAATCGGGTGGGGTCTGACCTAGATGGTAAAAAGGCCCGATTTTTTGAAAACGAATTTAGACCACTTCAGATAGTTTCAAATGATTTAATCTTTTGTCAATAGTACCAAAAAGTGTAAAAATTGCAATTTTGTTGATTTTATCGATTTAAAATCGAATAATTAATTTTTTTTAAAAAAATTAGGAAATTATTTGCAAATATTTCTCCTTGCATTTTTTAACTTTTAACAAAGTTAAAATTATCATTAAGTCAGTTTTAGTGCTTTGGGAAGAAAGGATTAGTTTAATTGGTCAAGTGGGTGTAATTAATTATGTAAACAATGCGATATAATGGACTAGAAAACCCCTTACCCCATGTAACACCAGCGATTTGGTGATATGAGACTATCACCCATAGGTGATCGAAAAATCGTTTTTTCAATGCAAATTTTTTATTAACTTTGCTCAGAGTATTTGAAATAGACCTTTATTGGTAGTCAACAGGAAATATGCCCATTTCTCCTAATTCAAAATCCCCTTTCCGACTTGAAATTCAAACCCTTTACGCCAAATTGGCAAGTTTAATATCGAAAGGAGCCTGTTTCAATATCACTTTTCTGACGCTTGTCAAAGTTCGTGGCAAAAAATCTGTGCTAATAAGCTTGAGAAACATTTGTTTTTCAATGTTCATGCAATTAAAGGTGAAATTTTAGTAAGAAATGGTGAGAAAACGCTTAACCCTTGCCCCGATAACGGTTTTTTCATGACTCGGTCGCAGGTGACGGACCCCTTTTAAAAGCGTTTTTTTTGAGAGTCATTTTTAACACATTTTCAAACTGGTTTTCGCAATTGAATAAGAATGTTTTAAAACACTTTTTAAAAGAGCAATTGAGAGACAAAAACATTTGAATCAAGTTAATTTGCTAGCGGAGACATAGGGTATTACTAGTCAAAATGGTCAATTATGTAAAATTTGTCCCACTTATCGTGTCAAGTTGTTTCTTGTAAATTGATTGATCTTCCGTTTCTGATTCTAAGATAGTAAATTCGTCATAGCTGAATACCTAAACGTGAATGAAATTCTCGACATAGCTTAAAATGATACAAGAGACCCAATTTCCAACCCTTAACACCCATTTCAGAATGGATATTTATTGAAGTGGGTACCCCCATTCCATGTTGTACAATGCACGATTCTTCTTCCCGTTTCGGTTTCTAATACCCTTTTTTGAGTTGTAATACAACATATCTGTCATGGAACAGAGCTTTCTAAGAGATCTATGACATAAAACTATATTTTAAGAATTTAAAATGAGCGGGCTCTATCAGTTTTTCATTAAATTTCACCCTCAGAATGACTATTTTGACATGTTTTTTGGGGGTTGGTTTTCGTTTTTTCTACACATTATGTAAGTTAACGATGCACAAACTCTTAAACGATGTTTTAGATCCTGAAAAATTTAGCAAAGATTGTGGAATTTTGAATTTCACCCTTTACTCTTTACGAACCCCTTTCCCATTCTGGGGAACGCTGTTATATCATTTGATTCATGGAAGTAGCGATTTTTGAGGCTAAAATGTCTTTTTTATTTTCTCTTTCTCCTGCTATTTGATATCTTTTAACAGAAAACACTCTTTTTGCGCATATTTTTATGATTAAGTTCTAGTTATTGGCATTAAAACGTGAAAATTGCGAAAATTTAGGTCAAAATAACCTCGACCAACAATGATTAACTCCCCTTTTTATTACTTCGAAAAAAAGTTATGTTTATCATTTTTTTCTCAATAAGTAAGGAACGAGTATTAGTTCAAAATTATACTTTCAGCAATAATTCCCAATGGTTTCTTACCAAGAATTATTTGATTAAGTAACCATGGTACATCACAGATAACACTACTCCGAAATCTTGACTTTTTTCGCATAACAGGTCATGTCGTAAAAGCGCCATTTTTCAGTGACAAATGAAAAAAGTATAACTTTATTGACTTAACTTTGTTCATAATACCCCTCAGCACTGACCAAAGTGATTAGAAGTTAGAAGAGTGCAAAAAGCTCTTAAATATAGGAGTGATCTCACTGGAATTTACTTCCGGAGGTCGTTGTATGGTAAAAGTAGATCTTAAAGAAAAAAATAGTTCGGCTTTAAAATGGCATTTTGAAGTGGAGAATAGTGATCCACGTGCATATTTATTTGATTTTTTGCTAGTTTTGAATCTCTTCTTTAATATAACGCTCGTTTCGATCTTTTTTGTGCACGATTTCCTTTCCGGGAGGAAGGATAACGGACGGGGGGCGTACCCGAAGTAACTGTCCTCTTCATGGGTGGGAAAAAGACGGTGCCTTTACTCTCGCTTGAATAGCCCAAAAGTTAACCTGATTTGACCAAGGTTCTTTAGTCTCAAAAGATAGATCTTTGAATGTAGATGAAGCGCTAATGACGTAATATGTAAGAGAAGTGTTGTGGAATGCGTTGCAGCACCTGAAAGTTGAGCAATTTTATATAGAACAAAGAAGGCCAAAAATCGGGTGGGGTCTGACCTAGATGGTAAAAAGGCCCGATTTTTTGAAAACGAATTTAGACCACTTCAGATAGTTTCAAATGATTTAATCTTTTGTCAATAGTACCAAAAAGTGTAAAAATTGCAATTTTGTTGATTTTATCGATTTAAAATCGAATAATTAATTTTTTTTAAAAAAATTAGGAAATTATTTGCAAATATTTCTCCTTGCATTTTTTAACTTTTAACAAAGTTAAAATTATCATTAAGTCAGTTTTAGTGCTTTGGGAAGAAAGGATTAGTTTAATTGGTCAAGTGGGTGTAATTAATTATGTAAACAATGCGATATAATGGACTAGAAAACCCCTTACCCCATGTAACACCAGCGATTTGGTGATATGAGACTATCACCCATAGGTGATCGAAAAATCGTTTTTTCAATGCAAATTTTTTATTAACTTTGCTCAGAGTATTTGAAATAGACCTTTATTGGTAGTCAACAGGAAATATGCCCATTTCTCCTAATTCAAAATCCCCTTTCCGACTTGAAATTCAAACCCTTTACGCCAAATTGGCAAGTTTAATATCGAAAGGAGCCTGTTTCAATATCACTTTTCTGACGCTTGTCAAAGTTCGTGGCAAAAAATCTGTGCTAATAAGCTTGAGAAACATTTGTTTTTCAATGTTCATGCAATTAAAGGTGAAATTTTAGTAAGAAATGGTGAGAAAACGCTTAACCCTTGCCCCGATAACGGTTTTTTCATGACTCGGTCGCAGGTGACGGACCCCTTTTAAAAGCGTTTTTTTTGAGAGTCATTTTTAACACATTTTCAAACTGGTTTTCGCAATTGAATAAGAATGTTTTAAAACACTTTTTAAAAGAGCAATTGAGAGACAAAAACATTTGAATCAAGTTAATTTGCTAGCGGAGACATAGGGTATTACTAGTCAAAATGGTCAATTATGTAAAATTTGTCCCACTTATCGTGTCAAGTTGTTTCTTGTAAATTGATTGATCTTCCGTTTCTGATTCTAAGATAGTAAATTCGTCATAGCTGAATACCTAAACGTGAATGAAATTCTCGACATAGCTTAAAATGATACAAGAGACCCAATTTCCAACCCTTAACACCCATTTCAGAATGGATATTTATTGAAGTGGGTACCCCCATTCCATGTTGTACAATGCACGATTCTTCTTCCCGTTTCGGTTTCTAATACCCTTTTTTGAGTTGTAATACAACATATCTGTCATGGAACAGAGCTTTCTAAGAGATCTATGACATAAAACTATATTTTAAGAATTTAAAATGAGCGGGCTCTATCAGTTTTTCATTAAATTTCACCCTCAGAATGACTATTTTGACATGTTTTTTGGGGGTTGGTTTTCGTTTTTTCTACACATTATGTAAGTTAACGATGCACAAACTCTTAAACGATGTTTTAGATCCTGAAAAATTTAGCAAAGATTGTGGAATTTTGAATTTCACCCTTTACTCTTTACGAACCCCTTTCCCATTCTGGGGAACGCTGTTATATCATTTGATTCATGGAAGTAGCGATTTTTGAGGCTAAAATGTCTTTTTTATTTTCTCTTTCTCCTGCTATTTGATATCTTTTAACAGAAAACACTCTTTTTGCGCATATTTTTATGATTAAGTTCTAGTTATTGGCATTAAAACGTGAAAATTGCGAAAATTTAGGTCAAAATAACCTCGACCAACAATGATTAACTCCCCTTTTTATTACTTCGAAAAAAAGTTATGTTTATCATTTTTTTCTCAATAAGTAAGGAACGAGTATTAGTTCAAAATTATACTTTCAGCAATAATTCCCAATGGTTTCTTACCAAGAATTATTTGATTAAGTAACCATGGTACATCACAGATAACACTACTCCGAAATCTTGACTTTTTTCGCATAACAGGTCATGTCGTAAAAGCGCCATTTTTCAGTGACAAATGAAAAAAGTATAACTTTATTGACTTAACTTTGTTCATAATACCCCTCAGCACTGACCAAAGTGATTAGAAGTTAGAAGAGTGCAAAAAGCTCTTAAATATAGGAGTGATCTCACTGGAATTTACTTCCGGAGGTCGTTGTATGGTAAAAGTAGATCTTAAAGAAAAAATAGTTCGGCTTTAAAATGGCATTTTGAAGTGGAGAATAGTGATCCACGTGCATATTTATTTGATTTTTTGCTAGTTTTGAATCTCTTCTTTAATATAACGCTCGTTTCGATCTTTTTTGTGCACGATTTCCTTTCCGGGAGGAAGGATAACGGACGGGGGGCGTACCCGAAGTAACTGTCCTCTTCATGGGTGGGAAAAAGACGGTGCCTTTACTCTCGCTTGAATAGCCCAAAAGTTAACCTGATTTGACCAAGGTTCTTTAGTCTCAAAAGATAGATCTTTGAATGTAGATGAAGCGCTAATGACGTAATATGTAAGAGAAGTGTTGTGGAATGCGTTGCAGCACCTGAAAGTTGAGCAATTTTATATAGAACAAAGAAGGCCAAAAATCGGGTGGGGTCTGACCTAGATGGTAAAAAGGCCCGATTTTTTGAAAACGAATTTAGACCACTTCAGATAGTTTCAAATGATTTAATCTTTTGTCAATAGTACCAAAAAGTGTAAAAATTGCAATTTTGTTGATTTTATCGATTTAAAATCGAATAATTAATTTTTTTAAAAAAAATTAGGAAATTATTTGCAAATATTTCTCCTTGCATTTTTTAACTTTTAACAAAGTTAAAATTATCATTAAGTCAGTTTTAGTGCTTTGGGAAGAAAGGATTAGTTTAATTGGTCAAGTGGGTGTAATTAATTATGTAAACAATGCGATATAATGGACTAGAAAACCCCTTACCCCATGTAACACCAGCGATTTGGTGATATGAGACTATCACCCATAGGTGATCGAAAAATCGTTTTTTCAATGCAAATTTTTTATTAACTTTGCTCAGAGTATTTGAAATAGACCTTTATTGGTAGTCAACAGGAAATATGCCCATTTCTCCTAATTCAAAATCCCCTTTCCGACTTGAAATTCAAACCCTTTACGCCAAAT
The DNA here is from genome assembly GCA_948146395.1 of Fragum whitleyi. Lineage (NCBI taxonomy): Eukaryota > Metazoa > Mollusca > Bivalvia > Cardiida > Cardiidae > Fragum > Fragum whitleyi. The sequence goes on along the minus strand of OX411546.1, from coordinate 41,525,208 downwards.
TGGTAAGTTTAATATCGAAAGGAGCCTGTTTCAATATCACTTTTCTGACGCTTGTCAAAGTTCGTGGCAAAAAATCTGTGCTAATAAGCTTGAGAAACATTTGTTTTTCAATGTTCATGCAATTAAAGGTGAAATTTTAGTAAGAAATGGTGAGAAAACGCTTAACCCTTGCCCCGATAACGGTTTTTTCATGACTCGGTCGCAGGTGACGGACCCCTTTTAAAAGCGTTTTTTTTTGAGAGTCATTTTTAACACATTTTCAAACTGGTTTTCGCAATTGAATAAGAATGTTTTAAAACACTTTTTAAAAGAGCAATTGAGAGACAAAAACATTTGAATCAAGTTAATTTGCTAGCGGAGACATAGGGTATTACTAGTCAAAATGGTCAATTATGTAAAATTTGTCCCACTTATCGTGTCAAGTTGTTTCTTGTAAATTGATTGATCTTCCGTTTCTGATTCTAAGATAGTAAATTCGTCATAGCTGAATACCTAAACGTGAATGAAATTCTCGACATAGCTTAAAATGATACAAGAGACCCAATTTCCAACCCTTAACACCCATTTCAGAATGGATATTTATTGAAGTGGGTACCCCCATTCCATGTTGTACAATGCACGATTCTTCTTCCCGTTTCGGTTTCTAATACCCTTTTTTGAGTTGTAATACAACATATCTGTCATGGAACAGAGCTTTCTAAGAGATCTATGACATAAAACTATATTTTAAGAATTTAAAATGAGCGGGCTCTATCAGTTTTTCATTAAATTTCACCCTCAGAATGACTATTTTGACATGTTTTTTGGGGGTTGGTTTTCGTTTTTTCTACACATTATGTAAGTTAACGATGCACAAACTCTTAAACGATGTTTTAGATCCTGAAAAATTTAGCAAAGATTGTGGAATTTTGAATTTCACCCTTTACTCTTTACGAACCCCTTTCCCATTCTGGGGAACGCTGTTATATCATTTGATTCATGGAAGTAGCGATTTTTGAGGCTAAAATGTCTTTTTTATTTTCTCTTTCTCCTGCTATTTGATATCTTTTAACAGAAAACACTCTTTTTGCGCATATTTTTATGATTAAGTTCTAGTTATTGGCATTAAAACGTGAAAATTGCGAAAATTTAGGTCAAAATAACCTCGACCAACAATGATTAACTCCCCTTTTTATTACTTCGAAAAAAAGTTATGTTTATCATTTTTTTCTCAATAAGTAAGGAACGAGTATTAGTTCAAAATTATACTTTCAGCAATAATTCCCAATGGTTTCTTACCAAGAATTATTTGATTAAGTAACCATGGTACATCACAGATAACACTACTCCGAAATCTTGACTTTTTTCGCATAACAGGTCATGTCGTAAAAGCGCCATTTTTCAGTGACAAATGAAAAAAGTATAACTTTATTGACTTAACTTTGTTCATAATACCCCTCAGCACTGACCAAAGTGATTAGAAGTTAGAAGAGTGCAAAAAGCTCTTAAATATAGGAGTGATCTCACTGGAATTTACTTCCGGAGGTCGTTGTATGGTAAAAGTAGATCTTAAAGAAAAAATAGTTCGGCTTTAAAATGGCATTTTGAAGTGGAGAATAGTGATCCACGTGCATATTTATTTGATTTTTTGCTAGTTTTGAATCTCTTCTTTAATATAACGCTCGTTTCGATCTTTTTTGTGCACGATTTCCTTTCCGGGAGGAAGGATAACGGACGGGGGGCGTACCCGAAGTAACTGTCCTCTTCATGGGTGGGAAAAAGACGGTGCCTTTACTCTCGCTTGAATAGCCCAAAAGTTAACCTGATTTGACCAAGGTTCTTTAGTCTCAAAAGATAGATCTTTGAATGTAGATGAAGCGCTAATGACGTAATATGTAAGAGAAGTGTTGTGGAATGCGTTGCAGCACCTGAAAGTTGAGCAATTTTATATAGAACAAAGAAGGCCAAAAATCGGGTGGGGTCTGACCTAGATGGTAAAAAGGCCCGATTTTTTGAAAACGAATTTAGACCACTTCAGATAGTTTCAAATGATTTAATCTTTTGTCAATAGTACCAAAAAGTGTAAAAATTGCAATTTTGTTGATTTTATCGATTTAAAATCGAATAATTAATTTTTTTTTAAAAAATTAGGAAATTATTTGCAAATATTTCTCCTTGCATTTTTTAACTTTTAACAAAGTTAAAATTATCATTAAGTCAGTTTTAGTGCTTTGGGAAGAAAGGATTAGTTTAATTGGTCAAGTGGGTGTAATTAATTATGTAAACAATGCGATATAATGGACTAGAAAACCCCTTACCCCATGTAACACCAGCGATTTGGTGATATGAGACTATCACCCATAGGTGATCGAAAAATCGTTTTTTCAATGCAAATTTTTTATTAACTTTGCTCAGAGTATTTGAAATAGACCTTTATTGGTAGTCAACAGGAAATATGCCCATTTCTCCTAATTCAAAATCCCCTTTCCGACTTGAAATTCAAACCCTTTACGCCAAATTGGTAAGTTTAATATCGAAAGGAGCCTGTTTCAATATCACTTTTCTGACGCTTGTCAAAGTTCGTGGCAAAAAATCTGTGCTAATAAGCTTGAGAAACATTTGTTTTTCAATGTTCATGCAATTAAAGGTGAAATTTTAGTAAGAAATGGTGAGAAAACGCTTAACCCTTGCCCCGATAACGGTTTTTTCATGACTCGGTCGCAGGTGACGGACCCCTTTTAAAAGCGTTTTTTTTGAGAGTCATTTTTAACACATTTTCAAACTGGTTTTCGCAATTGAATAAGAATGTTTTAAAACACTTTTTAAAAGAGCAATTGAGAGACAAAAACATTTGAATCAAGTTAATTTGCTAGCGGAGACATAGGGTATTACTAGTCAAAATGGTCAATTATGTAAAATTTGTCCCACTTATCGTGTCAAGTTGTTTCTTGTAAATTGATTGATCTTCCGTTTCTGATTCTAAGATAGTAAATTCGTCATAGCTGAATACCTAAACGTGAATGAAATTCTCGACATAGCTTAAAATGATACAAGAGACCCAATTTCCAACCCTTAACACCCATTTCAGAATGGATATTTATTGAAGTGGGTACCCCCATTCCATGTTGTACAATGCACGATTCTTCTTCCCGTTTCGGTTTCTAATACCCTTTTTTGAGTTGTAATACAACATATCTGTCATGGAACAGAGCTTTCTAAGAGATCTATGACATAAAACTATATTTTAAGAATTTAAAATGAGCGGGCTCTATCAGTTTTTCATTAAATTTCACCCTCAGAATGACTATTTTGACATGTTTTTTGGGGGTTGGTTTTCGTTTTTTCTACACATTATGTAAGTTAACGATGCACAAACTCTTAAACGATGTTTTAGATCCTGAAAAATTTAGCAAAGATTGTGGAATTTTGAATTTCACCCTTTACTCTTTACGAACCCCTTTCCCATTCTGGGGAACGCTGTTATATCATTTGATTCATGGAAGTAGCGATTTTTGAGGCTAAAATGTCTTTTTTATTTTCTCTTTCTCCTGCTATTTGATATCTTTTAACAGAAAACACTCTTTTTGCGCATATTTTTATGATTAAGTTCTAGTTATTGGCATTAAAACGTGAAAATTGCGAAAATTTAGGTCAAAATAACCTCGACCAACAATGATTAACTCCCCTTTTTATTACTTCGAAAAAAAGTTATGTTTATCATTTTTTTCTCAATAAGTAAGGAACGAGTATTAGTTCAAAATTATACTTTCAGCAATAATTCCCAATGGTTTCTTACCAAGAATTATTTGATTAAGTAACCATGGTACATCACAGATAACACTACTCCGAAATCTTGACTTTTTTCGCATAACAGGTCATGTCGTAAAAGCGCCATTTTTCAGTGACAAATGAAAAAAGTATAACTTTATTGACTTAACTTTGTTCATAATACCCCTCAGCACTGACCAAAGTGATTAGAAGTTAGAAGAGTGCAAAAAGCTCTTAAATATAGGAGTGACCTCACTGGAATTTACTTCCGGAGGTCGTTGTATGGTAAAAGTAGATCTTAAAGAAAAAATAGTTCGGCTTTAAAATGGCATTTTGAAGTGGAGAATAGTGATCCACGTGCATATTTATTTGATTTTTTGCTAGTTTTGAATCTCTTCTTTAATATAACGCTCGTTTCGATCTTTTTTGTGCACGATTTCCTTTCCGGGAGGAAGGATAACGGACGGGGGGCGTACCCGAAGTAACTGTCCTCTTCATGGGTGGGAAAAAGACGGTGCCTTTACTCTCGCTTGAATAGCCCAAAAGTTAACCTGATTTGACCAAGGTTCTTTAGTCTCAAAAGATAGATCTTTGAATGTAGATGAAGCGCTAATGACGTAATATGTAAGAGAAGTGTTGTGGAATGCGTTGCAGCACCTGAAAGTTGAGCAATTTTATATAGAACAAAGAAGGCCAAAAATCGGGTGGGGTCTGACCTAGATGGTAAAAAGGCCCGATTTTTTGAAAACGAATTTAGACCACTTCAGATAGTTTCAAATGATTTAATCTTTTGTCAATAGTACCAAAAAGTGTAAAAATTGCAATTTTGTTGATTTTATCGATTTAAAATCGAATAATTAATTTTTTTTAAAAAAATTAGGAAATTATTTGCAAATATTTCTCCTTGCATTTTTTAACTTTTAACAAAGTTAAAATTATCATTAAGTCAGTTTTAGTGCTTTGGGAAGAAAGGATTAGTTTAATTGGTCAAGTGGGTGTAATTAATTATGTAAACAATGCGATATAATGGACTAGAAAACCCCTTACCCCATGTAACACCAGCGATTTGGTGATATGAGACTATCACCCATAGGTGATCGAAAAATCGTTTTTTCAATGCAAATTTTTTATTAACTTTGCTCAGAGTATTTGAAATAGACCTTTATTGGTAGTCAACAGGAAATATGCCCATTTCTCCTAATTCAAAATCCCCTTTCCGACTTGAAATTCAAACCCTTTACGCCAAATTGGTAAGTTTAATATCGAAAGGAGCCTGTTTCAATATCACTTTTCTGACGCTTGTCAAAGTTCGTGGCAAAAAATCTGTGCTAATAAGCTTGAGAAACATTTGTTTTTCAATGTTCATGCAATTAAAGGTGAAATTTTAGTAAGAAATGGTGAGAAAACGCTTAACCCTTGCCCCGATAACGGTTTTTTCATGACTCGGTCGCAGGTGACGGACCCCTTTTAAAAGCGTTTTTTTTTGAGAGTCATTTTTAACACATTTTCAAACTGGTTTTCGCAATTGAATAAGAATGTTTTAAAACACTTTTTAAAAGAGCAATTGAGAGACAAAAACATTTGAATCAAGTTAATTTGCTAGCGGAGACATAGGGTATTACTAGTCAAAATGGTCAATTATGTAAAATTTGTCCCACTTATCGTGTCAAGTTGTTTCTTGTAAATTGATTGATCTTCCGTTTCTGATTCTAAGATAGTAAATTCGTCATAGCTGAATACCTAAACGTGAATGAAATTCTCGACATAGCTTAAAATGATACAAGAGACCCAATTTCCAACCCTTAACACCCATTTCAGAATGGATATTTATTGAAGTGGGTACCCCCATTCCATGTTGTACAATGCACGATTCTTCTTCCCGTTTCGGTTTCTAATACCCTTTTTTGAGTTGTAATACAACATATCTGTCATGGAACAGAGCTTTCTAAGAGATCTATGACATAAAACTATATTTTAAGAATTTAAAATGAGCGGGCTCTATCAGTTTTTCATTAAATTTCACCCTCAGAATGACTATTTTGACATGTTTTTTGGGGGTTGGTTTTCGTTTTTTCTACACATTATGTAAGTTAACGATGCACAAACTCTTAAACGATGTTTTAGATCCTGAAAAATTTAGCAAAGATTGTGGAATTTTGAATTTCACCCTTTACTCTTTACGAACCCCTTTCCCATTCTGGGGAACGCTGTTATATCATTTGATTCATGGAAGTAGCGATTTTTGAGGCTAAAATGTCTGTTTTATTTTCTCTTTCTCCTGCTATTTGATATCTTTTAACAGAAAACACTCTTTTTGCGCATATTTTTATGATTAAGTTCTAGTTATTGGCATTAAAACGTGAAAATTGCGAAAATTTAGGTCAAAATAACCTCGACCAACAATGATTAACTCCCCTTTTTATTACTTCGAAAAAAAGTTATGTTTATCATTTTTTTCTCAATAAGTAAGGAACGAGTATTAGTTCAAAATTATACTTTCAGCAATAATTCCCAATGGTTTCTTACCAAGAATTATTTGATTAAGTAACCATGGTACATCACAGATAACACTACTCCGAAATCTTGACTTTTTTCGCATAACAGGTCATGTCGTAAAAGCGCCATTTTTCAGTGACAAATGAAAAAAGTATAACTTTATTGACTTAACTTTGTTCATAATACCCCTCAGCACTGACCAAAGTGATTAGAAGTTAGAAGAGTGCAAAAAGCTCTTAAATATAGGAGTGACCTCACTGGAATTTACTTCCGGAGGTCGTTGTATGGTAAAAGTAGATCTTAAAGAAAAAATAGTTCGGCTTTAAAATGGCATTTTGAAGTGGAGAATAGTGATCCACGTGCATATTTATTTGATTTTTTTGCTAGTTTTGAATCTCTTCTTTAATATAACGCTCGTTTCGATCTTTTTTGTGCACGATTTCCTTTCCGGGAGGAAGGATAACGGACGGGGGGCGTACCCGAAGTAACTGTCCTCTTCATGGGTGGGAAAAAGACGGTGCCTTTACTCTCGCTTGAATAGCCCAAAAGTTAACCTGATTTGACCAAGGTTCTTTAGTCTCAAAAGATAGATCTTTGAATGTAGATGAAGCGCTAATGACGTAATATGTAAGAGAAGTGTTGTGGAATGCGTTGCAGCACCTGAAAGTTGAGCAATTTTATATAGAACAAAGAAGGCCAAAAATCGGGTGGGGTCTGACCTAGATGGTAAAAAGGCCCGATTTTTTGAAAACGAATTTAGACCACTTCAGATAGTTTCAAATGATTTAATCTTTTGTCAATAGTACCAAAAAGTGTAAAAATTGCAATTTTGTTGATTTTATCGATTTAAAATCGAATAATTAATTTTTTTTAAAAAAATTAGGAAATTATTTGCAAATATTTCTCCTTGCATTTTTTAACTTTTAACAAAGTTAAAATTATCATTAAGTCAGTTTTAGTGCTTTGGGAAGAAAGGATTAGTTTAATTGGTCAAGTGGGTGTAATTAATTATGTAAACAATGCGATATAATGGACTAGAAAACCCCTTACCCCATGTAACACCAGCGATTTGGTGATATGAGACTATCACCCATAGGTGATCGAAAAATCGTTTTTTCAATGCAAATTTTTTATTAACTTTGCTCAGAGTATTTGAAATAGACCTTTATTGGTAGTCAACAGGAAATATGCCCATTTCTCCTAATTCAAAATCCCCTTTCCGACTTGAAATTCAAACCCTTTACGCCAAATTGGTAAGTTTAATATCGAAAGGAGCCTGTTTCAATATCACTTTTCTGACGCTTGTCAAAGTTCGTGGCAAAAAATCTGTGCTAATAAGCTTGAGAAACATTTGTTTTTCAATGTTCATGCAATTAAAGGTGAAATTTTAGTAAGAAATGGTGAGAAAACGCTTAACCCTTGCCCCGATAACGGTTTTTTCATGACTCGGTCGCAGGTGACGGACCCCTTTTAAAAGCGTTTCTTTTTTGAGAGTCATTTTTAACACATTTTCAAACTGGTTTTCGCAATTGAATAAGAATGTTTTAAAACACTTTTTAAAAGAGCAATTGAGAGACAAAAACATTTGAATCAAGTTAATTTGCTAGCGGAGACATAGGGTATTACTAGTCAAAATGGTCAATTATGTAAAATTTGTCCCACTTATCGTGTCAAGTTGTTTCTTGTAAATTGATTGATCTTCCGTTTCTGATTCTAAGATAGTAAATTCGTCATAGCTGAATACCTAAACGTGAATGAAATTCTCGACATAGCTTAAAATGATACAAGAGACCCAATTTCCAACCCTTAACACCCATTTCAGAATGGATATTTATTGAAGTGGGTACCCCCATTCCATGTTGTACAATGCACGATTCTTCTTCCCGTTTCGGTTTCTAATACCCTTTTTTGAGTTGTAATACAACATATCTGTCATGGAACAGAGCTTTCTAAGAGATCTATGACATAAAACTATATTTTAAGAATTTAAAATGAGCGGGCTCTATCAGTTTTTCATTAAATTTCACCCTCAGAATGACTATTTTGACATGTTTTTTGGGGGTTGGTTTTCGTTTTTTCTACACATTATGTAAGTTAACGATGCACAAACTCTTAAACGATGTTTTAGATCCTGAAAAATTTAGCAAAGATTGTGGAATTTTGAATTTCACCCTTTACTCTTTACGAACCCCTTTCCCATTCTGGGGAACGCTGTTATATCATTTGATTCATGGAAGTAGCGATTTTTGAGGCTAAAATGTCTTTTTTATTTTCTCTTTCTCCTGCTATTTGATATCTTTTAACAGAAAACACTCTTTTTGCGCATATTTTTATGATTAAGTTCTAGTTATTGGCATTAAAACGTGAAAATTGCGAAAATTTAGGTCAAAATAACCTCGACCAACAATGATTAACTCCCCTTTTTATTACTTCGAAAAAAAGTTATGTTTATCATTTTTTTCTCAATAAGTAAGGAACGAGTATTAGTTCAAAATTATACTTTCAGCAATAATTCCCAATGGTTTCTTACCAAGAATTATTTGATTAAGTAACCATGGTACATCACAGATAACACTACTCCGAAATCTTGACTTTTTTCGCATAACAGGTCATGTCGTAAAAGCGCCATTTTTCAGTGACAAATGAAAAAAGTATAACTTTATTGACTTAACTTTGTTCATAATACCCCTCAGCACTGACCAAAGTGATTAGAAGTTAGAAGAGTGCAAAAAGCTCTTAAATATAGGAGTGACCTCACTGGAATTTACTTCCGGAGGTCGTTGTATGGTAAAAGTAGATCTTAAAGAAAAAATAGTTCGGCTTTAAAATGGCATTTTGAAGTGGAGAATAGTGATCCACGTGCATATTTATTTGATTTTTTGCTAGTTTTGAATCTCTTCTTTAATATAACGCTCGTTTCGATCTTTTTTGTGCACGATTTCCTTTCCGGGAGGAAGGATAACGGACGGGGGGCGTACCCGAAGTAACTGTCCTCTTCATGGGTGGGAAAAAGACGGTGCCTTTACTCTCGCTTGAATAGCCCAAAAGTTAACCTGATTTGACCAAGGTTCTTTAGTCTCAAAAGATAGATCTTTGAATGTAGATGAAGCGCTAATGACGTAATATGTAAGAGAAGTGTTGTGGAATGCGTTGCAGCACCTGAAAGTTGAGCAATTTTATATAGAACAAAGAAGGCCAAAAATCGGGTGGGGTCTGACCTAGATGGTAAAAAGGCCCGATTTTTTGAAAACGAATTTAGACCACTTCAGATAGTTTCAAATGATTTAATCTTTTGTCAATAGTACCAAAAAGTGTAAAAATTGCAATTTTGTTGATTTTATCGATTTAAAATCGAATAATTAATTTTTTTTAAAAAAATTAGGAAATTATTTGCAAATATTTCTCCTTGCATTTTTTAACTTTTAACAAAGTTAAAATTATCATTAAGTCAGTTTTAGTGCTTTGGGAAGAAAGGATTAGTTTAATTGGTCAAGTGGGTGTAATTAATTATGTAAACAATGCGATATAATGGACTAGAAAACCCCTTACCCCATGTAACACCAGCGATTTGGTGATATGAGACTATCACCCATAGGTGATCGAAAAATCGTTTTTTCAATGCAAATTTTTTATTAACTTTGCTCAGAGTATTTGAAATAGACCTTTATTGGTAGTCAACAGGAAATATGCCCATTTCTCCTAATTCAAAATCCCCTTTCCGACTTGAAATTCAAACCCTTTACGCCAAATTGGTAAGTTTAATATCGAAAGGAGCCTGTTTCAATATCACTTTTCTGACGCTTGTCAAAGTTCGTGGCAAAAATCTGTGCCAATAAGCTTGAGAAACATTTGTTTTTCAATGTTCATGCAATTAAAGGTGAAATTTTAGTAAGAAATGGTGAGAAAACGCTTAACCCTTGCCCCGATAACGGTTTTTTCATGACTCGGTCGCAGGTGACGGACCCCTTTTAAAAGCGTTTTTTTTTTGAGAGTCATTTTTAACACATTTTCAAACTGGTTTTCGCAATTGAATAAGAATGTTTTAAAACACTTTTTAAAAGAGCAATTGAGAGACAAAAACATTTGAATCAAGTTAATTTGCTAGCGGAGACATAGGGTATTACTAGTCAAAATGGTCAATTATGTAAAATTTGTCCCACTTATCGTGTCAAGTTGTTTCTTGTAAATTGATTGATCTTCCGTTTCTGATTCTAAGATAGTAAATTCGTCATAGCTGAATACCTAAACGTGAATGAAATTCTCGACATAGCTTAAAATGATACAAGAGACCCAATTTCCAACCCTTAACACCCATTTCAGAATGGATATTTATTGAAGTGGGTACCCCCATTCCATGTTGTACAATGCACGATTCTTCTTCCCGTTTCGGTTTCTAATACCCTTTTTTGAGTTGTAATACAACATATCTGTCATGGAACAGAGCTTTCTAAGAGATCTATGACATAAAACTATATTTTAAGAATTTAAAATGAGCGGGCTCTATCAGTTTTTCATTAAATTTCACCCTCAGAATGACTATTTTGACATGTTTTTTGGGGGTTGGTTTTCGTTTTTTCTACACATTATGTAAGTTAACGATGCACAAACTCTTAAACGATGTTTTAGATCCTGAAAAATTTAGCAAAGATTGTGGAATTTTGAATTTCACCCTTTACTCTTTACGAACCCCTTTCCCATTCTGGGGAACGCTGTTATATCATTTGATTCATGGAAGTAGCGATTTTTGAGGCTAAAATGTCTGTTTTATTTTCTCTTTCTCCTGCTATTTGATATCTTTTAACAGAAAACACTCTTTTTGCGCATATTTTTATGATTAAGTTCTAGTTATTGGCATTAAAACGTGAAAATTGCGAAAATTTAGGTCAAAATAACCTCGACCAACAATGATTAACTCCCCTTTTTATTACTTCGAAAAAAAGTTATGTTTATCATTTTTTTCTCAATAAGTAAGGAACGAGTATTAGTTCAAAATTATACTTTCAGCAATAATTCCCAATGGTTTCTTACCAAGAATTATTTGATTAAGTAACCATGGTACATCACAGATAACACTACTCCGAAATCTTGACTTTTTTCGCATAACAGGTCATGTCGTAAAAGCGCCATTTTTCAGTGACAAATGAAAAAAGTATAACTTTATTGACTTAACTTTGTTCATAATACCCCTCAGCACTGACCAAAGTGATTAGAAGTTAGAAGAGTGCAAAAAGCTCTTAAATATAGGAGTGACCTCACTGGAATTTACTTCCGGAGGTCGTTGTATGGTAAAAGTAGATCTTAAAGAAAAAATAGTTCGGCTTTAAAATGGCATTTTGAAGTGGAGAATAGTGATCCACGTGCATATTTATTTGATTTTTTTGCTAGTTTTGAATCTCTTCTTTAATATAACGCTCGTTTCGATCTTTTTTGTGCACGATTTCCTTTCCGGGAGGAAGGATAACGGACGGGGGGCGTACCCGAAGTAACTGTCCTCTTCATGGGTGGGAAAAAGACGGTGCCTTTACTCTCGCTTGAATAGCCCAAAAGTTAACCTGATTTGACCAAGGTTCTTTAGTCTCAAAAGATAGATCTTTGAATGTAGATGAAGCGCTAATGACGTAATATGTAAGAGAAGTGTTGTGGAATGCGTTGCAGCACCTGAAAGTTGAGCAATTTTATATAGAACAAAGAAGGCCAAAAATCGGGTGGGGTCTGACCTAGATGGTAAAAAGGCCCGATTTTTTGAAAACGAATTTAGACCACTTCAGATAGTTTCAAATGATTTAATCTTTTGTCAATAGTACCAAAAAGTGTAAAAATTGCAATTTTGTTGATTTTATCGATTTAAAATCGAATAATTAATTTTTTTTAAAAAAATTAGGAAATTATTTGCAAATATTTCTCCTTGCATTTTTTAACTTTTAACAAAGTTAAAATTATCATTAAGTCAGTTTTAGTGCTTTGGGAAGAAAGGATTAGTTTAATTGGTCAAGTGGGTGTAATTAATTATGTAAACAATGCGATATAATGGACTAGAAAACCCCTTACCCCATGTAACACCAGCGATTTGGTGATATGAGACTATCACCCATAGGTGATCGAAAAATCGTTTTTTCAATGCAAATTTTTTATTAACTTTGCTCAGAGTATTTGAAATAGACCTTTATTGGTAGTCAACAGGAAATATGCCCATTTCTCCTAATTCAAAATCCCCTTTCCGACTTGAAATTCAAACCCTTTACGCCAAATTGGTAAGTTTAATATCGAAAGGAGCCTGTTTCAATATCACTTTTCTGACGCTTGTCAAAGTTCGTGGCAAAAAATCTGTGCTAATAAGCTTGAGAAACATTTGTTTTTCAATGTTCATGCAATTAAAGGTGAAATTTTAGTAAGAAATGGTGAGAAAACGCTTAACCCTTGCCCCGATAACGGTTTTTTCATGACTCGGTCGCAGGTGACGGACCCCTTTTAAAAGCGTTTTTTTTGAGAGTCATTTTTAACACATTTTCAAACTGGTTTTCGCAATTGAATAAGAATGTTTTAAAACACTTTTTAAAAGAGCAATTGAGAGACAAAAACATTTGAATCAAGTTAATTTGCTAGCGGAGACATAGGGTATTACTAGTCAAAATGGTCAATTATGTAAAATTTGTCCCACTTATCGTGTCAAGTTGTTTCTTGTAAATTGATTGATCTTCCGTTTCTGATTCTAAGATAGTAAATTCGTCATAGCTGAATACCTAAACGTGAATGAAATTCTCGACATAGCTTAAAATGATACAAGAGACCCAATTTCCAACCCTTAACACCCATTTCAGAATGGATATTTATTGAAGTGGGTACCCCCATTCCATGTTGTACAATGCACGATTCTTCTTCCCGTTTCGGTTTCTAATACCCTTTTTTGAGTTGTAATACAACATATCTGTCATGGAACAGAGCTTTCTAAGAGATCTATGACATAAAACTATATTTTAAGAATTTAAAATGAGCGGGCTCTATCAGTTTTTCATTAAATTTCACCCTCAGAATGACTATTTTGACATGTTTTTTGGGGGTTGGTTTTCGTTTTTTCTACACATTATGTAAGTTAACGATGCACAAACTCTTAAACGATGTTTTAGATCCTGAAAAATTTAGCAAAGATTGTGGAATTTTGAATTTCACCCTTTACTCTTTACGAACCCCTTTCCCATTCTGGGGAACGCTGTTATATCATTTGATTCATGGAAGTAGCGATTTTTGAGGCTAAAATGTCTTTTTTATTTTCTCTTTCTCCTGCTATTTGATATCTTTTAACAGAAAACACTCTTTTTGCGCATATTTTTATGATTAAGTTCTAGTTATTGGCATTAAAACGTGAAAATTGCGAAAATTTAGGTCATAATAACCTCGACCAACAATGATTAACTCCCCTTTTTATTACTTCGAAAAAAAGTTATGTTTATCATTTTTTTCTCAATAAGTAAGGAACGAGTATTAGTTCAAAATTATACTTTCAGCAATAATTCCCAATGGTTTCTTACCAAGAATTATTTGATTAAGTAACCATGGTACATCACAGATAACACTACTCCGAAATCTTGACTTTTTTCGCATAACAGGTCATGTCGTAAAAGCGCCATTTTTCAGTGACAAATGAAAAAAGTATAACTTTATTGACTTAACTTTGTTCATAATACCCCTCAGCACTGACCAAAGTGATTAGAAGTTAGAAGAGTGCAAAAAGCTCTTAAATATAGGAGTGATCTCACTGGAATTTACTTCCGGAGGTCGTTGTATGGTAAAAGTAGATCTTAAAGAAAAAATAGTTCGGCTTTAAAATGGCATTTTGAAGTGGAGAATAGTGATCCACGTGCATATTTATTTGATTTTTTGCTAGTTTTGAATCTCTTCTTTAATATAACGCTCGTTTCGATCTTTTTTGTGCACGATTTCCTTTCCGGGAGGAAGGATAACGGACGGGGGGCGTACCCGAAGTAACTGTCCTCTTCATGGGTGGGAAAAAGACGGTGCCTTTACTCTCGCTTGAATAGCCCAAAAGTTAACCTGATTTGACCAAGGTTCTTTAGTCTCAAAAGATAGATCTTTGAATGTAGATGAAGCGCTAATGACGTAATATGTAAGAGAAGTGTTGTGGAATGCGTTGCAGCACCTGAAAGTTGAGCAATTTTATATAGAACAAAGAAGGCCAAAAATCGGGTGGGGTCTGACCTAGATGGTAAAAAGGCCCGATTTTTTGAAAACGAATTTAGACCACTTCAGATAGTTTCAAATGATTTAATCTTTTGTCAATAGTACCAAAAAGTGTAAAAATTGCAATTTTGTTGATTTTATCGATTTAAAATCGAATAATTAATTTTTTTAAAAAAAATTAGGAAATTATTTGCAAATATTTCTCCTTGCATTTTTTAACTTTTAACAAAGTTAAAATTATCATTAAGTCAGTTTTAGTGCTTTGGGAAGAAAGGATTAGTTTAATTGGTCAAGTGGGTGTAATTAATTATGTAAACAATGCGATATAATGGACTAGAAAACCCCTTACCCCATGTAACACCAGCGATTTGGTGATATGAGACTATCACCCATAGGTGATCGAAAAATCGTTTTTTCAATGCAAATTTTTTATTAACTTTGCTCAGAGTATTTGAAATAGACCTTTATTGGTAGTCAACAGGAAATATGCCCATTTCTCCTAATTCAAAATCCCCTTTCCGACTTGAAATTCAAACCCTTTACGCCAAATTGGTAAGTTTAATATCGAAAGGAGCCTGTTTCAATATCACTTTTCTGACGCTTGTCAAAGTTCGTGGCAAAAAATCTGTGCTAATAAGCTTGAGAAACATTTGTTTTTCAATGTTCATGCAATTAAAGGTGAAATTTTAGTAAGAAATGGTGAGAAAACGCTTAACCCTTGCCCCGATAACGGTTTTTTCATGACTCGGTCGCAGGTGACGGACCCCTTTTAAAAGCGTTTTTTTTTGAGAGTCATTTTTAACACATTTTCAAACTGGTTTTCGCAATTGAATAAGAATGTTTTAAAACACTTTTTAAAAGAGCAATTGAGAGACAAAAACATTTGAATCAAGTTAATTTGCTAGCGGAGACATAGGGTATTACTAGTCAAAATGGTCAATTATGTAAAATTTGTCCCACTTATCGTGTCAAGTTGTTTCTTGTAAATTGATTGATCTTCCGTTTCTGATTCTAAGATAGTAAATTCGTCATAGCTGAATACCTAAACGTGAATGAAATTCTCGACATAGCTTAAAATGATACAAGAGACCCAATTTCCAACCCTTAACACCCATTTCAGAATGGATATTTATTGAAGTGGGTACCCCCATTCCATGTTGTACAATGCACGATTCTTCTTCCCGTTTCGGTTTCTAATACCCTTTTTTGAGTTGTAATACAACATATCTGTCATGGAACAGAGCTTTCTAAGAGATCTATGACATAAAACTATATTTTAAGAATTTAAAATGAGCGGGCTCTATCAGTTTTTCATTAAATTTCACCCTCAGAATGACTATTTTGACATGTTTTTTGGGGGTTGGTTTTCGTTTTTTCTACACATTATGTAAGTTAACGATGCACAAACTCTTAAACGATGTTTTAGATCCTGAAAAATTTAGCAAAGATTGTGGAATTTTGAATTTCACCCTTTACTCTTTACGAACCCCTTTCCCATTCTGGGGAACGCTGTTATATCATTTGATTCATGGAAGTAGCGATTTTTGAGGCTAAAATGTCTTTTTTATTTTCTCTTTCTCCTGCTATTTGATATCTTTTAACAGAAAACACTCTTTTTGCGCATATTTTTATGATTAAGTTCTAGTTATTGGCATTAAAACGTGAAAATTGCGAAAATTTAGGTCATAATAACCTCGACCAACAATGATTAACTCCCCTTTTTATTACTTCGAAAAAAAGTTATGTTTATCATTTTTTTCTCAATAAGTAAGGAACGAGTATTAGTTCAAAATTATACTTTCAGCAATAATTCCCAATGGTTTCTTACCAAGAATTATTTGATTAAGTAACCATGGTACATCACAGATAACACTACTCCGAAATCTTGACTTTTTTCGCATAACAGGTCATGTCGTAAAAGCGCCATTTTTCAGTGACAAATGAAAAAAGTATAACTTTATTGACTTAACTTTGTTCATAATACCCCTCAGCACTGACCAAAGTGATTAGAAGTTAGAAGAGTGCAAAAAGCTCTTAAATATAGGAGTGATCTCACTGGAATTTACTTCCGGAGGTCGTTGTATGGTAAAAGTAGATCTTAAAGAAAAAATAGTTCGGCTTTAAAATGGCATTTTGAAGTGGAGAATAGTGATCCACGTGCATATTTATTTGATTTTTTGCTAGTTTTGAATCTCTTCTTTAATATAACGCTCGTTTCGATCTTTTTTGTGCACGATTTCCTTTCCGGGAGGAAGGATAACGGACGGGGGGCGTACCCGAAGTAACTGTCCTCTTCATGGGTGGGAAAAAGACGGTGCCTTTACTCTCGCTTGAATAGCCCAAAAGTTAACCTGATTTGACCAAGGTTCTTTAGTCTCAAAAGATAGATCTTTGAATGTAGATGAAGCGCTAATGACGTAATATGTAAGAGAAGTGTTGTGGAATGCGTTGCAGCACCTGAAAGTTGAGCAATTTTATATAGAACAAAGAAGGCCAAAAATCGGGTGGGGTCTGACCTAGATGGTAAAAAGGCCCGATTTTTTGAAAACGAATTTAGACCACTTCAGATAGTTTCAAATGATTTAATCTTTTGTCAATAGTACCAAAAAGTGTAAAAATTGCAATTTTGTTGATTTTATCGATTTAAAATCGAATAATTAATTTTTTTAAAAAAAATTAGGAAATTATTTGCAAATATTTCTCCTTGCATTTTTTAACTTTTAACAAAGTTAAAATTATCATTAAGTCAGTTTTAGTGCTTTGGGAAGAAAGGATTAGTTTAATTGGTCAAGTGGGTGTAATTAATTATGTAAACAATGCGATATAATGGACTAGAAAACCCCTTACCCCATGTAACACCAGCGATTTGGTGATATGAGACTATCACCCATAGGTGATCGAAAAATCGTTTTTTCAATGCAAATTTTTTATTAACTTTGCTCAGAGTATTTGAAATAGACCTTTATTGGTAGTCAACAGGAAATATGCCCATTTCTCCTAATTCAAAATCCCCTTTCCGACTTGAAATTCAAACCCTTTACGCCAAATTGGTAAGTTTAATATCGAAAGGAGCCTGTTTCAATATCACTTTTCTGACGCTTGTCAAAGTTCGTGGCAAAAAATCTGTGCTAATAAGCTTGAGAAACATTTGTTTTTCAATGTTCATGCAATTAAAGGTGAAATTTTAGTAAGAAATGGTGAGAAAACGCTTAACCCTTGCCCCGATAACGGTTTTTTCATGACTCGGTCGCAGGTGACGGACCCCTTTTAAAAGCGTTTTTTTTTTGAGAGTCATTTTTAACACATTTTCAAACTGGTTTTCGCAATTGAATAAGAATGTTTTAAAACACTTTTTAAAAGAGCAATTGAGAGACAAAAACATTTGAATCAAGTTAATTTGCTAGCGGAGACATAGGGTATTACTAGTCAAAATGGTCAATTATGTAAAATTTGTCCCACTTATCGTGTCAAGTTGTTTCTTGTAAATTGATTGATCTTCCGTTTCTGATTCTAAGATAGTAAATTCGTCATAGCTGAATACCTAAACGTGAATGAAATTCTCGACATAGCTTAAAATGATACAAGAGACCCAATTTCCAACCCTTAACACCCATTTCAGAATGGATATTTATTGAAGTGGGTACCCCCATTCCATGTTGTACAATGCACGATTCTTCTTCCCGTTTCGGTTTCTAATACCCTTTTTTGAGTTGTAATACAACATATCTGTCATGGAACAGAGCTTTCTAAGAGATCTATGACATAAAACTATATTTTAAGAATTTAAAATGAGCGGGCTCTATCAGTTTTTCATTAAATTTCACCCTCAGAATGACTATTTTGACATGTTTTTTGGGGGTTGGTTTTCGTTTTTTCTACACATTATGTAAGTTAACGATGCACAAACTCTTAAACGATGTTTTAGATCCTGAAAAATTTAGCAAAGATTGTGGAATTTTGAATTTCACCCTTTACTCTTTACGAACCCCTTTCCCATTCTGGGGAACGCTGTTATATCATTTGATTCATGGAAGTAGCGATTTTTGAGGCTAAAATGTCTTTTTTATTTTCTCTTTCTCCTGCTATTTGATATCTTTTAACAGAAAACACTCTTTTTGCGCATATTTTTATGATTAAGTTCTAGTTATTGGCATTAAAACGTGAAAATTGCGAAAATTTAGGTCAAAATAACCTCGACCAACAATGATTAACTCCCCTTTTTATTACTTCGAAAAAAAGTTATGTTTATCATTTTTTTCTCAATAAGTAAGGAACGAGTATTAGTTCAAAATTATACTTTCAGCAATAATTCCCAATGGTTTCTTACCAAGAATTATTTGATTAAGTAACCATGGTACATCACAGATAACACTACTCCGAAATCTTGACTTTTTTCGCATAACAGGTCATGTCGTAAAAGCGCCATTTTTCAGTGACAAATGAAAAAAGTATAACTTTATTGACTTAACTTTGTTCATAATACCCCTCAGCACTGACCAAAGTGATTAGAAGTTAGAAGAGTGCAAAAAGCTCTTAAATATAGGAGTGATCTCACTGGAATTTACTTCCGGAGGTCGTTGTATGGTAAAAGTAGATCTTAAAGAAAAAATAGTTCGGCTTTAAAATGGCATTTTGAAGTGGAGAATAGTGATCCACGTGCATATTTATTTGATTTTTTGCTAGTTTTGAATCTCTTCTTTAATATAACGCTCGTTTCGATCTTTTTTGTGCACGATTTCCTTTCCGGGAGGAAGGATAACGGACGGGGGGCGTACCCGAAGTAACTGTCCTCTTCATGGGTGGGAAAAAGACGGTGCCTTTACTCTCGCTTGAATAGCCCAAAAGTTAACCTGATTTGACCAAGGTTCTTTAGTCTCAAAAGATAGATCTTTGAATGTAGATGAAGCGCTAATGACGTAATATGTAAGAGAAGTGTTGTGGAATGCGTTGCAGCACCTGAAAGTTGAGCAATTTTATATAGAACAAAGAAGGCCAAAAATCGGGTGGGGTCTGACCTAGATGGTAAAAAGGCCCGATTTTTTGAAAACGAATTTAGACCACTTCAGATTGTTTCAAATGATTTAATCTTTTGTCAATAGTACCAAAAAGTGTAAAAATTGCAATTTTGTTGATTTTATCGATTTAAAATCGAATAATTAATTTTTTTTTAAAAAATTAGGAAATTATTTGCAAATATTTCTCCTTGCATTTTTTAACTTTTAACAAAGTTAAAATTATCATTAAGTCAGTTTTAGTGCTTTGGGAAGAAAGGATTAGTTTAATTGGTCAAGTGGGTGTAATTAATTATGTAAACAATGCGATATAATGGACTAGAAAACCCCTTACCCCATGTAACACCAGCGATTTGGTGATATGAGACTATCACCCATAGGTGATCGAAAAATCGTTTTTTCAATGCAAATTTTTTATTAACTTTGCTCAGAGTATTTGAAATAGACCTTTATTGGTAGTCAACAGGAAATATGCCCATTTCTCCTAATTCAAAATCCCCTTTCCGACTTGAAATTCAAACCCTTTACGCCAAATTGGTAAGTTTAATATCGAAAGGAGCCTGTTTCAATATCACTTTTCTGACGCTTGTCAAAGTTCGTGGCAAAAAATCTGTGCTAATAAGCTTGAGAAACATTTGTTTTTCAATGTTCATGCAATTAAAGGTGAAATTTTAGTAAGAAATGGTGAGAAAACGCTTAACCCTTGCCCCGATAACGGTTTTTTCATGACTCGGTCGCAGGTGACGGACCCCTTTTAAAAGCGTTTTTTTTTGAGAGTCATTTTTAACACATTTTCAAACTGGTTTTCGCAATTGAATAAGAATGTTTTAAAACACTTTTTAAAAGAGCAATTGAGAGACAAAAACATTTGAATCAAGTTAATTTGCTAGCGGAGACATAGGGTATTACTAGTCAAAATGGTCAATTATGTAAAATTTGTCCCACTTATCGTGTCAAGTTGTTTCTTGTAAATTGATTGATCTTCCGTTTCTGATTCTAAGATAGTAAATTCGTCATAGCTGAATACCTAAACGTGAATGAAATTCTCGACATAGCTTAAAATGATACAAGAGACCCAATTTCCAACCCTTAACACCCATTTCAGAATGGATATTTATTGAAGTGGGTACCCCCATTCCATGTTGTACAATGCACGATTCTTCTTCCCGTTTCGGTTTCTAATACCCTTTTTTGAGTTGTAATACAACATATCTGTCATGGAACAGAGCTTTCTAAGAGATCTATGACATAAAACTATATTTTAAGAATTTAAAATGAGCGGGCTCTATCAGTTTTTCATTAAATTTCACCCTCAGAATGACTATTTTGACATGTTTTTTGGGGGTTGGTTTTCGTTTTTTCTACACATTATGTAAGTTAACGATGCACAAACTCTTAAACGATGTTTTAGATCCTGAAAAATTTAGCAAAGATTGTGGAATTTTGAATTTCACCCTTTACTCTTTACGAACCCCTTTCCCATTCTGGGGAACGCTGTTATATCATTTGATTCATGGAAGTAGCGATTTTTGAGGCTAAAATGTCTTTTTTATTTTCTCTTTCTCCTGCTATTTGATATCTTTTAACAGAAAACACTCTTTTTGCGCATATTTTTATGATTAAGTTCTAGTTATTGGCATTAAAACGTGAAAATTGCGAAAATTTAGGTCAAAATAACCTCGACCAACAATGATTAACTCCCCTTTTTATTACTTCGAAAAAAAGTTATGTTTATCATTTTTTTCTCAATAAGTAAGGAACGAGTATTAGTTCAAAATTATACTTTCAGCAATAATTCCCAATGGTTTCTTACCAAGAATTATTTGATTAAGTAACCATGGTACATCACAGATAACACTACTCCGAAATCTTGACTTTTTTCGCATAACAGGTCATGTCGTAAAAGCGCCATTTTTCAGTGACAAATGAAAAAAGTATAACTTTATTGACTTAACTTTGTTCATAATACCCCTCAGCACTGACCAAAGTGATTAGAAGTTAGAAGAGTGCAAAAAGCTCTTAAATATAGGAGTGACCTCACTGGAATTTACTTCCGGAGGTCGTTGTATGGTAAAAGTAGATCTTAAAGAAAAAATAGTTCGGCTTTAAAATGGCATTTTGAAGTGGAGAATAGTGATCCACGTGCATATTTATTTGATTTTTTGCTAGTTTTGAATCTCTTCTTTAATATAACGCTCGTTTCGATCTTTTTTGTGCACGATTTCCTTTCCGGGAGGAAGGATAACGGACGGGGGGCGTACCCGAAGTAACTGTCCTCTTCATGGGTGGGAAAAAGACGGTGCCTTTACTCTCGCTTGAATAGCCCAAAAGTTAACCTGATTTGACCAAGGTTCTTTAGTCTCAAAAGATAGATCTTTGAATGTAGATGAAGCGCTAATGACGTAATATGTAAGAGAAGTGTTGTGGAATGCGTTGCAGCACCTGAAAGTTGAGCAATTTTATATAGAACAAAGAAGGCCAAAAATCGGGTGGGGTCTGACCTAGATGGTAAAAAGGCCCGATTTTTTGAAAACGAATTTAGACCACTTCAGATAGTTTCAAATGATTTAATCTTTTGTCAATAGTACCAAAAAGTGTAAAAATTGCAATTTTGTTGATTTTATCGATTTAAAATCGAATAATTAATTTTTTTTAAAAAAATTAGGAAATTATTTGCAAATATTTCTCCTTGCATTTTTTAACTTTTAACAAAGTTAAAATTATCATTAAGTCAGTTTTAGTGCTTTGGGAAGAAAGGATTAGTTTAATTGGTCAAGTGGGTGTAATTAATTATGTAAACAATGCGATATAATGGACTAGAAAACCCCTTACCCCATGTAACACCAGCGATTTGGTGATATGAGACTATCACCCATAGGTGATCGAAAAATCGTTTTTTCAATGCAAATTTTTTATTAACTTTGCTCAGAGTATTTGAAATAGACCTTTATTGGTAGTCAACAGGAAATATGCCCATTTCTCCTAATTCAAAATCCCCTTTCCGACTTGAAATTCAAACCCTTTACGCCAAATTGGCAAGTTTAATATCGAAAGGAGCCTGTTTCAATATCACTTTTCTGACGCTTGTCAAAGTTCGTGGCAAAAAATCTGTGCTAATAAGCTTGAGAAACATTTGTTTTTCAATGTTCATGCAATTAAAGGTGAAATTTTAGTAAGAAATGGTGAGAAAACGCTTAACCCTTGCCCCGATAACGGTTTTTTCATGACTCGGTCGCAGGTGACGGACCCCTTTTAAAAGCGTTTTTTTTGAGAGTCATTTTTAACACATTTTCAAACTGGTTTTCGCAATTGAATAAGAATGTTTTAAAACACTTTTTAAAAGAGCAATTGAGAGACAAAAACATTTGAATCAAGTTAATTTGCTAGCGGAGACATAGGGTATTACTAGTCAAAATGGTCAATTATGTAAAATTTGTCCCACTTATCGTGTCAAGTTGTTTCTTGTAAATTGATTGATCTTCCGTTTCTGATTCTAAGATAGTAAATTCGTCATAGCTGAATACCTAAACGTGAATGAAATTCTCGACATAGCTTAAAATGATACAAGAGACCCAATTTCCAACCCTTAACACCCATTTCAGAATGGATATTTATTGAAGTGGGTACCCCCATTCCATGTTGTACAATGCACGATTCTTCTTCCCGTTTCGGTTTCTAATACCCTTTTTTGAGTTGTAATACAACATATCTGTCATGGAACAGAGCTTTCTAAGAGATCTATGACATAAAACTATATTTTAAGAATTTAAAATGAGCGGGCTCTATCAGTTTTTCATTAAATTTCACCCTCAGAATGACTATTTTGACATGTTTTTTGGGGGTTGGTTTTCGTTTTTTCTACACATTATGTAAGTTAACGATGCACAAACTCTTAAACGATGTTTTAGATCCTGAAAAATTTAGCAAAGATTGTGGAATTTTGAATTTCACCCTTTACTCTTTACGAACCCCTTTCCCATTCTGGGGAACGCTGTTATATCATTTGATTCATGGAAGTAGCGATTTTTGAGGCTAAAATGTCTTTTTTATTTTCTCTTTCTCCTGCTATTTGATATCTTTTAACAGAAAACACTCTTTTTGCGCATATTTTTATGATTAAGTTCTAGTTATTGGCATTAAAACGTGAAAATTGCGAAAATTTAGGTCAAAATAACCTCGACCAACAATGATTAACTCCCCTTTTTATTACTTCGAAAAAAAGTTATGTTTATCATTTTTTTCTCAATAAGTAAGGAACGAGTATTAGTTCAAAATTATACTTTCAGCAATAATTCCCAATGGTTTCTTACCAAGAATTATTTGATTAAGTAACCATGGTACATCACAGATAACACTACTCCGAAATCTTGACTTTTTTCGCATAACAGGTCATGTCGTAAAAGCGCCATTTTTCAGTGACAAATGAAAAAAGTATAACTTTATTGACTTAACTTTGTTCATAATACCCCTCAGCACTGACCAAAGTGATTAGAAGTTAGAAGAGTGCAAAAAGCTCTTAAATATAGGAGTGACCTCACTGGAATTTACTTCCGGAGGTCGTTGTATGGTAAAAGTAGATCTTAAAGAAAAAATAGTTCGGCTTTAAAATGGCATTTTGAAGTGGAGAATAGTGATCCACGTGCATATTTATTTGATTTTTTGCTAGTTTTGAATCTCTTCTTTAATATAACGCTCGTTTCGATCTTTTTTGTGCACGATTTCCTTTCCGGGAGGAAGGATAACGGACGGGGGGCGTACCCGAAGTAACTGTCCTCTTCATGGGTGGGAAAAAGACGGTGCCTTTACTCTCGCTTGAATAGCCCAAAAGTTAACCTGATTTGACCAAGGTTCTTTAGTCTCAAAAGATAGATCTTTGAATGTAGATGAAGCGCTAATGACGTAATATGTAAGAGAAGTGTTGTGGAATGCGTTGCAGCACCTGAAAGTTGAGCAATTTTATATAGAACAAAGAAGGCCAAAAATCGGGTGGGGTCTGACCTAGATGGTAAAAAGGCCCGATTTTTTGAAAACGAATTTAGACCACTTCAGATAGTTTCAAATGATTTAATCTTTTGTCAATAGTACCAAAAAGTGTAAAAATTGCAATTTTGTTGATTTTATCGATTTAAAATCGAATAATTAATTTTTTTTAAAAAAATTAGGAAATTATTTGCAAATATTTCTCCTTGCATTTTTTAACTTTTAACAAAGTTAAAATTATCATTAAGTCAGTTTTAGTGCTTTGGGAAGAAAGGATTAGTTTAATTGGTCAAGTGGGTGTAATTAATTATGTAAACAATGCGATATAATGGACTAGAAAACCCCTTACCCCATGTAACACCAGCGATTTGGTGATATGAGACTATCACCCATAGGTGATCGAAAAATCGTTTTTTCAATGCAAATTTTTTATTAACTTTGCTCAGAGTATTTGAAATAGACCTTTATTGGTAGTCAACAGGAAATATGCCCATTTCTCCTAATTCAAAATCCCCTTTCCGACTTGAAATTCAAACCCTTTAAAAAATTTTCAAATTGGCAAGTTTAATATCGAAAGGAGCCTGTTTCAATATCACTTTTCTGACGCTTGTCAAAGTTCGTGGCAAAAAATCTGTGCTAATAAGCTTGAGAAACATTTGTTTTTCAATGTTCATGCAATTAAAGGTGAAATTTTAGTAAGAAATGGTGAGAAAACGCTTAACCCTTGCCCCGATAACGGTTTTTTCATGACTCGGTCGCAGGTGACGGACCCCTTTTAAAAGCGTTTTTTTTGAGAGTCATTTTTAACACATTTTCAAACTGGTTTTCGCAATTGAATAAGAATGTTTTAAAACACTTTTTAAAAGAGCAATTGAGAGACAAAAACATTTGAATCAAGTTAATTTGCTAGCGGAGACATAGGGTATTACTAGTCAAAATGGTCAATTATGTAAAATTTGTCCCACTTATCGTGTCAAGTTGTTTCTTGTAAATTGATTGATCTTCCGTTTCTGATTCTAAGATAGTAAATTCGTCATAGCTGAATACCTAAACGTGAATGAAATTCTCGACATAGCTTAAAATGATACAAGAGACCCAATTTCCAACCCTTAACACCCATTTCAGAATGGATATTTATTGAAGTGGGTACCCCCATTCCATGTTGTACAATGCACGATTCTTCTTCCCGTTTCGGTTTCTAATACCCTTTTTTGAGTTGTAATACAACATATCTGTCATGGAACAGAGCTTTCTAAGAGATCTATGACATAAAACTATATTTTAAGAATTTAAAATGAGCGGGCTCTATCAGTTTTTCATTAAATTTCACCCTCAGAATGACTATTTTGACATGTTTTTTGGGGGTTGGTTTTCGTTTTTTCTACACATTATGTAAGTTAACGATGCACAAACTCTTAAACGATGTTTTAGATCCTGAAAAATTTAGCAAAGATTGTGGAATTTTGAATTTCACCCTTTACTCTTTACGAACCCCTTTCCCATTCTGGGGAACGCTGTTATATCATTTGATTCATGGAAGTAGCGATTTTTGAGGCTAAAATGTCTTTTTTATTTTCTCTTTCTCCTGCTATTTGATATCTTTTAACAGAAAACACTCTTTTTGCGCATATTTTTATGATTAAGTTCTAGTTATTGGCATTAAAACGTGAAAATTGCGAAAATTTAGGTCAAAATAACCTCGACCAACAATGATTAACTCCCCTTTTTATTACTTCGAAAAAAAGTTATGTTTATCATTTTTTTCTCAATAAGTAAGGAACGAGTATTAGTTCAAAATTATACTTTCAGCAATAATTCCCAATGGTTTCTTACCAAGAATTATTTGATTAAGTAACCATGGTACATCACAGATAACACTACTCCGAAATCTTGACTTTTTTCGCATAACAGGTCATGTCGTAAAAGCGCCATTTTTCAGTGACAAATGAAAAAAGTATAACTTTATTGACTTAACTTTGTTCATAATACCCCTCAGCACTGACCAAAGTGATTAGAAGTTAGAAGAGTGCAAAAAGCTCTTAAATATAGGAGTGACCTCACTGGAATTTACTTCCGGAGGTCGTTGTATGGTAAAAGCAGATCTTAAAGAAAAAATAGTTCGGCTTTAAAATGGCATTTTGAAGTGGAGAATAGTGATCCACGTGCATATTTATTTGATTTTTTTGCTAGTTTTGAATCTCTTCTTTAATATAACGCTCGTTTCGATCTTTTTTGTGCACGATTTCCTTTCCGGGAGGAAGGATAACGGACGGGGGGCGTACCCGAAGTAACTGTCCTCTTCATGGGTGGGAAAAAGACGGTGCCTTTACTCTCGCTTGAATAGCCCAAAAGTTAACCTGATTTGACCAAGGTTCTTTAGTCTCAAAAGATAGATCTTTGAATGTAGATGAAGCGCTAATGACGTAATATGTAAGAGAAGTGTTGTGGAATGCGTTGCAGCACCTGAAAGTTGAGCAATTTTATATAGAACAAAGAAGGCCAAAAATCGGGTGGGGTCTGACCTAGATGGTAAAAAGGCCCGATTTTTTGAAAACGAATTTAGACCACTTCAGATAGTTTCAAATGATTTAATCTTTTGTCAATAGTACCAAAAAGTTTAAAAATTGCAATTTTGTTGATTTTATCGATTTAAAATCGAATAATTAATTTTTTTTAAAAAAATTAGGAAATTATTTGCAAATATTTCTCCTTGCATTTTTTAACTTTTAACAAAGTTAAAATTATCATTAAGTCAGTTTTAGTGCTTTGGGAAGAAAGGATTAGTTTAATTGGTCAAGTGGGTGTAATTAATTATGTAAACAATGCGATATAATGGACTAGAAAACCCCTTACCCCATGTAACACCAGCGATTTGGTGATATGAGACTATCACCCATAGGTGATCGAAAAATCGTTTTTTCAATGCAAATTTTTTATTAACTTTGCTCAGAGTATTTGAAATAGACCTTTATTGGTAGTCAACAGGAAATATGCCCATTTCTCCTAATTCAAAATCCCCTTTCCGACTTGAAATTCAAACCCTTTACGCCAAATTGGTAAGTTTAATATCGAAAGGAGCCTGTTTCAATATCACTTTTCTGACGCTTGTCAAAGTTCGTGGCAAAAAATCTGTGCTAATAAGCTTGAGAAACATTTGTTTTTCAATGTTCATGCAATTAAAGGTGAAATTTTAGTAAGAAATGGTGAGAAAACGCTTAACCCTTGCCCCGATAACGGTTTTTTCATGACTCGGTCGCAGGTGACGGACCCCTTTTAAAAGCGTTTTTTTTGAGAGTCATTTTTAACACATTTTCAAACTGGTTTTCGCAATTGAATAAGAATGTTTTAAAACACTTTTTAAAAGAGCAATTGAGAGACAAAAACATTTGAATCAAGTTAATTTGCTAGCGGAGACATAGGGTATTACTAGTCAAAATGGTCAATTATGTAAAATTTGTCCCACTTATCGTGTCAAGTTGTTTCTTGTAAATTGATTGATCTTCCGTTTCTGATTCTAAGATAGTAAATTCGTCATAGCTGAATACCTAAACGCGAATGAAATTCTCGACATAGCTTAAAATGATACAAGAGACCCAATTTCCAACCCTTAACACCCATTTCAGAATGGATATTTATTGAAGTGGGTACCCCCATTCCATGTTGTACAATGCACGATTCTTCTTCCCGTTTCGGTTTCTAATACCCTTTTTTGAGTTGTAATACAACATATCTGTCATGGAACAGAGCTTTCTAAGAGATCTATGACATAAAACTATATTTTAAGAATTTAAAATGAGCGGGCTCTATCAGTTTTTCATTAAATTTCACCCTCAGAATGACTATTTTGACATGTTTTTTGGGGGTTGGTTTTCGTTTTTTCTACACATTATGTAAGTTAACGATGCACAAACTCTTAAACGATGTTTTAGATCCTGAAAAATTTAGCAAAGATTGTGGAATTTTGAATTTCACCCTTTACTCTTTACGAACCCCTTTCCCATTCTGGGGAACGCTGTTATATCATTTGATTCATGGAAGTAGCGATTTTTGAGGCTAAAATGTCTGTTTTATTTTCTCTTTCTCCTGCTATTTGATATCTTTTAACAGAAAACACTCTTTTTGCGCATATTTTTATGATTAAGTTCTAGTTATTGGCATTAAAACGTGAAAATTGCGAAAATTTAGGTCAAAATAACCTCGACCAACAATGATTAACTCCCCTTTTTATTACTTCGAAAAAAAGTTATGTTTATCATTTTTTTCTCAATAAGTAAGGAACGAGTATTAGTTCAAAATTATACTTTCAGCAATAATTCCCAATGGTTTCTTACCAAGAATTATTTGATTAAGTAACCATGGTACATCACAGATAACACTACTCCGAAATCTTGACTTTTTTCGCATAACAGGTCATGTCGTAAAAGCGCCATTTTTCAGTGACAAATGAAAAAAGTATAACTTTATTGACTTAACTTTGTTCATAATACCCCTCAGCACTGACCAAAGTGATTAGAAGTTAGAAGAGTGCAAAAAGCTCTTAAATATAGGAGTGACCTCACTGGAATTTACTTCCGGAGGTCGTTGTATGGTAAAAGTAGATCTTAAAGAAAAAATAGTTCGGCTTTAAAATGGCATTTTGAAGTGGAGAATAGTGATCCACGTGCATATTTATTTGATTTTTTGCTAGTTTTGAATCTCTTCTTTAATATAACGCTCGTTTCGATCTTTTTTGTGTACGATTTCCTTTCCGGGAGGAAGGATAACGGACGGGGGGCGTACCCGAAGTAACTGTCCTCTTCATGGGTGGGAAAAAGACGGTGCCTTTACTCTCGCTTGAATAGCCCAAAAGTTAACCTGATTTGACCAAGGTTCTTTAGTCTCAAAAGATAGATCTTTGAATGTAGATGAAGCGCTAATGACGTAATATGTAAGAGAAGTGTTGTGGAATGCGTTGCAGCACCTGAAAGTTGAGCAATTTTATATAGAACAAAGAAGGCCAAAAATCGGGTGGGGTCTGACCTAGATGGTAAAAAGGCCCGATTTTTGAAAACGAATTTAGACCACTTCAGATAGTTTCAAATGATTTAATCTTTTGTCAATAGTACCAAAAAGTGTAAAAATTGCAATTTTGTTGATTTTATCGATTTAAAATCGAATAATTAATTTTTTTTAAAAAAATTAGGAAATTATTTGCAAATATTTCTCCTTGCATTTTTTAACTTTTAACAAAGTTAAAATTATCATTAAGTCAGTTTTAGTGCTTTGGGAAGAAAGGATTAGTTTAATTGGTCAAGTGGGTGTAATTAATTATGTAAACAATGCGATATAATGGACTAGAAAACCCCTTACCCCATGTAACACCAGCGATTTGGTGATATGAGACTATCACCCATAGGTGATCGAAAAATCGTTTTTTCAATGCAAATTTTTTATTAACTTTGCTCAGAGTATTTGAAATAGACCTTTATTGGTAGTCAACAGGAAATATGCCCATTTCTCCTAATTCAAAATCCCCTTTCCGACTTGAAATTCAAACCCTTTACGCCAAATTGGTAAGTTTAATATCGAAAGGAGCCTGTTTCAATATCACTTTTCTGACGCTTGTCAAAGTTCGTGGCAAAAAATCTGTGCTAATAAGCTTGAGAAACATTTGTTTTTCAATGTTCATGCAATTAAAGGTGAAATTTTAGTAAGAAATGGTGAGAAAACGCTTAACCCTTGCCCCGATAACGGTTTTTTCATGACTCGGTCGCAGGTGACGGACCCCTTTTAAAAGCGTTTTTTTTTGAGAGTCATTTTTAACACATTTTCAAACTGGTTTTCGCAATTGAATAAGAATGTTTTAAAACACTTTTTAAAAGAGCAATTGAGAGACAAAAACATTTGAATCAAGTTAATTTGCTAGCGGAGACATAGGGTATTACTAGTCAAAATGGTCAATTATGTAAAATTTGTCCCACTTATCGTGTCAAGTTGTTTCTTGTAAATTGATTGATCTTCCGTTTCTGATTCTAAGATAGTAAATTCGTCATAGCTGAATACCTAAACGTGAATGAAATTCTCGACATAGCTTAAAATGATACAAGAGACCCAATTTCCAACCCTTAACACCCATTTCAGAATGGATATTTATTGAAGTGGGTACCCCCATTCCATGTTGTACAATGCACGATTCTTCTTCCCGTTTCGGTTTCTAATACCCTTTTTTGAGTTGTAATACAACATATCTGTCATGGAACAGAGCTTTCTAAGAGATCTATGACATAAAACTATATTTTAAGAATTTAAAATGAGCGGGCTCTATCAGTTTTTCATTAAATTTCACCCTCAGAATGACTATTTTGACATGTTTTTTGGGGGTTGGTTTTCGTTTTTTCTACACATTATGTAAGTTAACGATGCACAAACTCTTAAACGATGTTTTAGATCCTGAAAAATTTAGCAAAGATTGTGGAATTTTGAATTTCACCCTTTACTCTTTACGAACCCCTTTCCCATTCTGGGGAACGCTGTTATATCATTTGATTCATGGAAGTAGCGATTTTTGAGGCTAAAATGTCTGTTTTATTTTCTCTTTCTCCTGCTATTTGATATCTTTTAACAGAAAACACTCTTTTTGCGCATATTTTTATGATTAAGTTCTAGTTATTGGCATTAAAACGTGAAAATTGCGAAAATTTAGGTCAAAATAACCTCGACCAACAATGATTAACTCCCCTTTTTATTACTTCGAAAAAAAGTTATGTTTATCATTTTTTTCTCAATAAGTAAGGAACGAGTATTAGTTCAAAATTATACTTTCAGCAATAATTCCCAATGGTTTCTTACCAAGAATTATTTGATTAAGTAACCATGGTACATCACAGATAACACTACTCCGAAATCTTGACTTTTTTCGCATAACAGGTCATGTCGTAAAAGCGCCATTTTTCAGTGACAAATGAAAAAAGTATAACTTTATTGACTTAACTTTGTTCATAATACCCCTCAGCACTGACCAAAGTGATTAGAAGTTAGAAGAGTGCAAAAAGCTCTTAAATATAGGAGTGACCTCACTGGAATTTACTTCCGGAGGTCGTTGTATGGTAAAAGTAGATCTTAAAGAAAAAATAGTTCGGCTTTAAAATGGCATTTTGAAGTGGAGAATAGTGATCCACGTGCATATTTATTTGATTTTTTGCTAGTTTTGAATCTCTTCTTTAATATAACGCTCGTTTCGATCTTTTTTGTGCACGATTTCCTTTCCGGGAGGAAGGATAACGGACGGGGGGCGTACCCGAAGTAACTGTCCTCTTCATGGGTGGGAAAAAGACGGTGCCTTTACTCTCGCTTGAATAGCCCAAAAGTTAACCTGATTTGACCAAGGTTCTTTAGTCTCAAAAGATAGATCTTTGAATGTAGATGAAGCGCTAATGACGTAATATGTAAGAGAAGTGTTGTGGAATGCGTTGCAGCACCTGAAAGTTGAGCAATTTTATATAGAACAAAGAAGGCCAAAAATCGGGTGGGGTCTGACCTAGATGGTAAAAAGGCCCGATTTTTTGAAAACGAATTTAGACCACTTCAGATAGTTTCAAATGATTTAATCTTTTGTCAATAGTACCAAAAAGTGTAAAAATTGCAATTTTGTTGATTTTATCGATTTAAAATCGAATAATTAATTTTTTTTAAAAAAATTAGGAAATTATTTGCAAATATTTCTCCTTGCATTTTTTAACTTTTAACAAAGTTAAAATTATCATTAAGTCAGTTTTAGTGCTTTGGGAAGAAAGGATTAGTTTAATTGGTCAAGTGGGTGTAATTAATTATGTAAACAATGCGATATAATGGACTAGAAAACCCCTTACCCCATGTAACACCAGCGATTTGGTGATATGAGACTATCACCCATAGGTGATCGAAAAATCGTTTTTTCAATGCAAATTTTTTATTAACTTTGCTCAGAGTATTTGAAATAGACCTTTATTGGTAGTCAACAGGAAATATACCCATTTCTCCTAATTCAAAATCCCCTTTCCGACTTGAAATTCAAACCCTTTACGCCAAATTGGTAAGTTTAATATCGAAAGGAGCCTGTTTCAATATCACTTTTCTGACGCTTGTCAAAGTTCGTGGCAAAAAATCTGTGCTAATAAGCTTGAGAAACATTTGTTTTTCAATGTTCATGCAATTAAAGGTGAAATTTTAGTAAGAAATGGTGAGAAAACGCTTAACCCTTGCCCCGATAACGGTTTTTTCATGACTCGGTCGCAGGTGACGGACCCCTTTTAAAAGCGTTTTTTTTTGAGAGTCATTTTTAACACATTTTCAAACTGGTTTTCGCAATTGAATAAGAATGTTTTAAAACACTTTTTAAAAGAGCAATTGAGAGACAAAAACATTTGAATCAAGTTAATTTGCTAGCGGAGACATAGGGTATTACTAGTCAAAATGGTCAATTATGTAAAATTTGTCCCACTTATCGTGTCAAGTTGTTTCTTGTAAATTGATTGATCTTCCGTTTCTGATTCTAAGATAGTAAATTCGTCATAGCTGAATACCTAAACGTGAATGAAATTCTCGACATAGCTTAAAATGATACAAGAGACCCAATTTCCAACCCTTAACACCCATTTCAGAATGGATATTTATTGAAGTGGGTACCCCCATTCCATGTTGTACAATGCACGATTCTTCTTCCCGTTTCGGTTTCTAATACCCTTTTTTGAGTTGTAATACAACATATCTGTCATGGAACAGAGCTTTCTAAGAGATCTATGACATAAAACTATATTTTAAGAATTTAAAATGAGCGGGCTCTATCAGTTTTTCATTAAATTTCACCCTCAGAATGACTATTTTGACATGTTTTTTGGGGGTTGGTTTTCGTTTTTTCTACACATTATGTAAGTTAACGATGCACAAACTCTTAAACGATGTTTTAGATCCTGAAAAATTTAGCAAAGATTGTGGAATTTTGAATTTCACCCTTTACTCTTTACGAACCCCTTTCCCATTCTGGGGAACGCTGTTATATCATTTGATTCATGGAAGTAGCGATTTTTGAGGCTAAAATGTCTGTTTTATTTTCTCTTTCTCCTGCTATTTGATATCTTTTAACAGAAAACACTCTTTTTGCGCATATTTTTATGATTAAGTTCTAGTTATTGGCATTAAAACGTGAAAATTGCGAAAATTTAGGTCAAAATAACCTCGACCAACAATGATTAACTCCCCTTTTTATTACTTCGAAAAAAAGTTATGTTTATCATTTTTTTCTCAATAAGTAAGGAACGAGTATTAGTTCAAAATTATACTTTCAGCAATAATTCCCAATGGTTTCTTACCAAGAATTATTTGATTAAGTAACCATGGTACATCACAGATAACACTACTCCGAAATCTTGACTTTTTTCGCATAACAGGTCATGTCGTAAAAGCGCCATTTTTCAGTGACAAATGAAAAAAGTATAACTTTATTGACTTAACTTTGTTCATAATACCCCTCAGCACTGACCAAAGTGATTAGAAGTTAGAAGAGTGCAAAAAGCTCTTAAATATAGGAGTGACCTCACTGGAATTTACTTCCGGAGGTCGTTGTATGGTAAAAGTAGATCTTAAAGAAAAAATAGTTCGGCTTTAAAATGGCATTTTGAAGTGGAGAATAGTGATCCACGTGCATATTTATTTGATTTTTTGCTAGTTTTGAATCTCTTCTTTAATATAACGCTCGTTTCGATCTTTTTTGTGCACGATTTCCTTTCCGGGAGGAAGGATAACGGACGGGGGGCGTACCCGAAGTAACTGTCCTCTTCATGGGTGGGAAAAAGACGGTGCCTTTACTCTCGCTTGAATAGCCCAAAAGTTAACCTGATTTGACCAAGGTTCTTTAGTCTCAAAAGATAGATCTTTGAATGTAGATGAAGCGCTAATGACGTAATATGTAAGAGAAGTGTTGTGGAATGCGTTGCAGCACCTGAAAGTTGAGCAATTTTATATAGAACAAAGAAGGCCAAAAATCGGGTGGGGTCTGACCTAGATGGTAAAAAGGCCCGATTTTTTGAAAACGAATTTAGACCACTTCAGATAGTTTCAAATGATTTAATCTTTTGTCAATAGTACCAAAAAGTGTAAAAATTGCAATTTTGTTGATTTTATCGATTTAAAATCGAATAATTAATTTTTTTTAAAAAAATTAGGAAATTATTTGCAAATATTTCTCCTTGCATTTTTTAACTTTTAACAAAGTTAAAATTATCATTAAGTCAGTTTTAGTGCTTTGGGAAGAAAGGATTAGTTTAATTGGTCAAGTGGGTGTAATTAATTATGTAAACAATGCGATATAATGGACTAGAAAACCCCTTACCCCATGTAACACCAGCGATTTGGTGATATGAGACTATCACCCATAGGTGATCGAAAAATCGTTTTTTCAATGCAAATTTTTTATTAACTTTGCTCAGAGTATTTGAAATAGACCTTTATTGGTAGTCAACAGGAAATATGCCCATTTCTCCTAATTCAAAATCCCCTTTCCGACTTGAAATTCAAACCCTTTACGCCAAATTGGTAAGTTTAATATCGAAAGGAGCCTGTTTCAATATCACTTTTCTGACGCTTGTCAAAGTTCGTGGCAAAAAATCTGTGCTAATAAGCTTGAGAAACATTTGTTTTTCAATGTTCATGCAATTAAAGGTGAAATTTTAGTAAGAAATGGTGAGAAAACGCTTAACCCTTGCCCCGATAACGGTTTTTTCATGACTCGGTCGCAGGTGACGGACCCCTTTTAAAAGCGTTTTTTTTTGAGAGTCATTTTTAACACATTTTCAAACTGGTTTTCGCAATTGAATAAGAATGTTTTTAAACACTTTTTAAAAGAGCAATTGAGAGACAAAAACATTTGAATCAAGTTAATTTGCTAGCGGAGACATAGGGTATTACTAGTCAAAATGGTCAATTATGTAAAATTTGTCCCACTTATCGTGTCAAGTTGTTTCTTGTAAATTGATTGATCTTCCGTGTCTGATTCTAAGATAGTAAATTCGTCATAGCTGAATACCTAAACGTGAATGAAATTCTCGACATAGCTTAAAATGATACAAGAGACCCAATTTCCAACCCTTAACACCCATTTCAGAATGGATATTTATTGAAGTGGGTACCCCCATTCCATGTTGTACAATGCACGATTCTTCTTCCCGTTTCGGTTTCTAATACCCTTTTTTGAGTTGTAATACAACATATCTGTCATGGAACAGAGCTTTCTAAGAGATCTATGACATAAAACTATATTTTAAGAATTTAAAATGAGCGGGCTCTATCAGTTTTTCATTAAATTTCACCCTCAGAATGACTATTTTGACATGTTTTTTGGGGGTTGGTTTTCGTTTTTTCTACACATTATGTAAGTTAACGATGCACAAACTCTTAAACGATGTTTTAGATCCTGAAAAATTTAGCAAAGATTGTGGAATTTTGAATTTCACCCTTTACTCTTTACGAACCCCTTTCCCATTCTGGGGAACGCTGTTATATCATTTGATTCATGGAAGTAGCGATTTTTGAGGCTAAAATGTCTGTTTTATTTTCTCTTTCTCCTGCTATTTGATATCTTTTAACAGAAAACACTCTTTTTGCGCATATTTTTATGATTAAGTTCTAGTTATTGGCATTAAAACGTGAAAATTGCGAAAATTTAGGTCAAAATAACCTCGACCAACAATGATTAACTCCCCTTTTTATTACTTCGAAAAAAAGTTATGTTTATCATTTTTTTCTCAATAAGTAAGGAACGAGTATTAGTTCAAAATTATACTTTCAGCAATAATTCCCAATGGTTTCTTACCAAGAATTATTTGATTAAGTAACCATGGTACATCACAGATAACACTACTCCGAAATCTTGACTTTTTTCGCATAACAGGTCATGTCGTAAAAGCGCCATTTTTCAGTGACAAATGAAAAAAGTATAACTTTATTGACTTAACTTTGTTCATAATACCCCTCAGCACTGACCAAAGTGATTAGAAGTTAGAAGAGTGCAAAAAGCTCTTAAATATAGGAGTGACCTCACTGGAATTTACTTCCGGAGGTCGTTGTATGGTAAAAGTAGATCTTAAAGAAAAAATAGTTCGGCTTTAAAATGGCATTTTGAAGTGGAGAATAGTGATCCACGTGCATATTTATTTGATTTTTTGCTAGTTTTGAATCTCTTCTTTAATATAACGCTCGTTTCGATCTTTTTTGTGCACGATTTCCTTTCCGGGAGGAAGGATAACGGACGGGGGGCGTACCCGAAGTAACTGTCCTCTTCATGGGTGGGAAAAAGACGGTGCCTTTACTCTCGCTTGAATAGCCCAAAAGTTAACCTGATTTGACCAAGGTTCTTTAGTCTCAAAAGATAGATCTTTGAATGTAGATGAAGCGCTAATGACGTAATATGTAAGAGAAGTGTTGTGGAATGCGTTGCAGCACCTGAAAGTTGAGCAATTTTATATAGAACAAAGAAGGCCAAAAATCGGGTGGGGTCTGACCTAGATGGTAAAAAGGCCCGATTTTTTGAAAACGAATTTAGACCACTTCAGATAGTTTCAAATGATTTAATCTTTTGTCAATAGTACCAAAAAGTGTAAAAATTGCAATTTTGTTGATTTTATCGATTTAAAATCGAATAATTAATTTTTTTTAAAAAAATTAGGAAATTATTTGCAAATATTTCTCCTTGCATTTTTTAACTTTTAACAAAGTTAAAATTATCATTAAGTCAGTTTTAGTGCTTTGGGAAGAAAGGATTAGTTTAATTGGTCAAGTGGGTGTAATTAATTATGTAAACAATGCGATATAATGGACTAGAAAACCCCTTACCCCATGTAACACCAGCGATTTGGTGATATGAGACTATCACCCATAGGTGATCGAAAAATCGTTTTTTCAATGCAAATTTTTTATTAACTTTGCTCAGAGTATTTGAAATAGACCTTTATTGGTAGTCAACAGGAAATATGCCCATTTCTCCTAATTCAAAATCCCCTTTCCGACTTGAAATTCAAACCCTTTACGCCAAATTGGTAAGTTTAATATCGAAAGGAGCCTGTTTCAATATCACTTTTCTGACGCTTGTCAAAGTTCGTGGCAAAAAATCTGTGCTAATAAGCTTGAGAAACATTTGTTTTTCAATGTTCATGCAATTAAAGGTGAAATTTTAGTAAGAAATGGTGAGAAAACGCTTAACCCTTGCCCCGATAACGGTTTTTTCATGACTCGGTCGCAGGTGACGGACCCCTTTTAAAAGCGTTTTTTTTTGAGAGTCATTTTTAACACATTTTCAAACTGGTTTTCGCAATTGAATAAGAATGTTTTTAAACACTTTTTAAAAGAGCAATTGAGAGACAAAAACATTTGAATCAAGTTAATTTGCTAGCGGAGACATAGGGTATTACTAGTCAAAATGGTCAATTATGTAAAATTTGTCCCACTTATCGTGTCAAGTTGTTTCTTGTAAATTGATTGATCTTCCGTGTCTGATTCTAAGATAGTAAATTCGTCATAGCTGAATACCTAAACGTGAATGAAATTCTCGACATAGCTTAAAATGATACAAGAGACCCAATTTCCAACCCTTAACACCCATTTCAGAATGGATATTTATTGAAGTGGGTACCCCCATTCCATGTTGTACAATGCACGATTCTTCTTCCCGTTTCGGTTTCTAATACCCTTTTTTGAGTTGTAATACAACATATCTGTCATGGAACAGAGCTTTCTAAGAGATCTATGACATAAAACTATATTTTAAGAATTTAAAATGAGCGGGCTCTATCAGTTTTTCATTAAATTTCACCCTCAGAATGACTATTTTGACATGTTTTTTGGGGGTTGGTTTTCGTTTTTTCTACACATTATGTAAGTTAACGATGCACAAACTCTTAAACGATGTTTTAGATCCTGAAAAATTTAGCAAAGATTGTGGAATTTTGAATTTCACCCTTTACTCTTTACGAACCCCTTTCCCATTCTGGGGAACGCTGTTATATCATTTGATTCATGGAAGTAGCGATTTTTGAGGCTAAAATGTCTGTTTTATTTTCTCTTTCTCCTGCTATTTGATATCTTTTAACAGAAAACACTCTTTTTGCGCATATTTTTATGATTAAGTTCTAGTTATTGGCATTAAAACGTGAAAATTGCGAAAATTTAGGTCAAAATAACCTCGACCAACAATGATTAACTCCCCTTTTTATTACTTCGAAAAAAAGTTATGTTTATCATTTTTTTCTCAATAAGTAAGGAACGAGTATTAGTTCAAAATTATACTTTCAGCAATAATTCCCAATGGTTTCTTACCAAGAATTATTTGATTAAGTAACCATGGTACATCACAGATAACACTACTCCGAAATCTTGACTTTTTTCGCATAACAGGTCATGTCGTAAAAGCGCCATTTTTCAGTGACAAATGAAAAAAGTATAACTTTATTGACTTAACTTTGTTCATAATACCCCTCAGCACTGACCAAAGTGATTAGAAGTTAGAAGAGTGCAAAAAGCTCTTAAATATAGGAGTGACCTCACTGGAATTTACTTCCGGAGGTCGTTGTATGGTAAAAGTAGATCTTAAAGAAAAAATAGTTCGGCTTTAAAATGGCATTTTGAAGTGGAGAATAGTGATCCACGTGCATATTTATTTGATTTTTTTGCTAGTTTTGAATCTCTTCTTTAATATAACGCTCGTTTCGATCTTTTTTGTGCACGATTTCCTTTCCGGGAGGAAGGATAACGGACGGGGGGCGTACCCGAAGTAACTGTCCTCTTCATGGGTGGGAAAAAGACGGTGCCTTTACTCTCGCTTGAATAGCCCAAAAGTTAACCTGATTTGACCAAGGTTCTTTAGTCTCAAAAGATAGATCTTTGAATGTAGATGAAGCGCTAATGACGTAATATGTAAGAGAAGTGTTGTGGAATGCGTTGCAGCACCTGAAAGTTGAGCAATTTTATATAGAACAAAGAAGGCCAAAAATCGGGTGGGGTCTGACCTAGATGGTAAAAAGGCCCGATTTTTTGAAAACGAATTTAGACCACTTCAGATAGTTTCAAATGATTTAATCTTTTGTCAATAGTACCAAAAAGTGTAAAAATTGCAATTTTGTTGATTTTATCGATTTAAAATCGAATAATTAATTTTTTTTAAAAAAATTAGGAAATTATTTGCAAATATTTCTCCTTGCATTTTTTAACTTTTAACAAAGTTAAAATTATCATTAAGTCAGTTTTAGTGCTTTGGGAAGAAAGGATTAGTTTAATTGGTCAAGTGGGTGTAATTAATTATGTAAACAATGCGATATAATGGACTAGAAAACCCCTTACCCCATGTAACACCAGCGATTTGGTGATATGAGACTATCACCCATAGGTGATCGAAAAATCGTTTTTTCAATGCAAATTTTTTATTAACTTTGCTCAGAGTATTTGAAATAGACCTTTATTGGTAGTCAACAGGAAATATGCCCATTTCTCCTAATTCAAAATCCCCTTTCCGACTTGAAATTCAAACCCTTTACGCCAAATTGGTAAGTTTAATATCGAAAGGAGCCTGTTTCAATATCACTTTTCTGACGCTTGTCAAAGTTCGTGGCAAAAAATCTGTGCTAATAAGCTTGAGAAACATTTGTTTTTCAATGTTCATGCAATTAAAGGTGAAATTTTAGTAAGAAATGGTGAGAAAACGCTTAACCCTTGCCCCGATAACGGTTTTTTCATGACTCGGTCGCAGGTGACGGACCCCTTTTAAAAGCGTTTTTTTTTGAGAGTCATTTTTAACACATTTTCAAACTGGTTTTCGCAATTGAATAAGAATGTTTTAAAACACTTTTTAAAAGAGCAATTGAGAGACAAAAACATTTGAATCAAGTTAATTTGCTAGCGGAGACATAGGGTATTACTAGTCAAAATGGTCAATTATGTAAAATTTGTCCCACTTATCGTGTCAAGTTGTTTCTTGTAAATTGATTGATCTTCCGTTTCTGATTCTAAGATAGTAAATTCGTCATAGCTGAATACCTAAACGTGAATGAAATTCTCGACATAGCTTAAAATGATACAAGAGACCCAATTTCCAACCCTTAACACCCATTTCAGAATGGATATTTATTGAAGTGGGTACCCCCATTCCATGTTGTACAATGCACGATTCTTCTTCCCGTTTCGGTTTCTAATACCCTTTTTTGAGTTGTAATACAACATATCTGTCATGGAACAGAGCTTTCTAAGAGATCTATGACATAAAACTATATTTTAAGAATTTAAAATGAGCGGGCTCTATCAGTTTTTCATTAAATTTCACCCTCAGAATGACTATTTTGACATGTTTTTTGGGGGTTGGTTTTCGTTTTTTCTACACATTATGTAAGTTAACGATGCACAAACTCTTAAACGATGTTTTAGATCCTGAAAAATTTAGCAAAGATTGTGGAATTTTGAATTTCACCCTTTACTCTTTACGAACCCCTTTCCCATTCTGGGGAACGCTGTTATATCATTTGATTCATGGAAGTAGCGATTTTTGAGGCTAAAATGTCTGTTTTATTTTCTCTTTCTCCTGCTATTTGATATCTTTTAACAGAAAACACTCTTTTTGCGCATATTTTTATGATTAAGTTCTAGTTATTGGCATTAAAACGTGAAAATTGCGAAAATTTAGGTCAAAATAACCTCGACCAACAATGATTAACTCCCCTTTTTATTACTTCGAAAAAAAGTTATGTTTATCATTTTTTTCTCAATAAGTAAGGAACGAGTATTAGTTCAAAATTATACTTTCAGCAATAATTCCCAATGGTTTCTTACCAAGAATTATTTGATTAAGTAACCATGGTACATCACAGATAACACTACTCCGAAATCTTGACTTTTTTCGCATAACAGGTCATGTCGTAAAAGCGCCATTTTTCAGTGACAAATGAAAAAAGTATAACTTTATTGACTTAACTTTGTTCATAATACCCCTCAGCACTGACCAAAGTGATTAGAAGTTAGAAGAGTGCAAAAAGCTCTTAAATATAGGAGTGACCTCACTGGAATTTACTTCCGGAGGTCGTTGTATGGTAAAAGTAGATCTTAAAGAAAAAATAGTTCGGCTTTAAAATGGCATTTTGAAGTGGAGAATAGTGATCCACGTGCATATTTATTTGATTTTTTGCTAGTTTTGAATCTCTTCTTTAATATAACGCTCGTTTCGATCTTTTTTGTGCACGATTTCCTTTCCGGGAGGAAGGATAACGGACGGGGGGCGTACCCGAAGTAACTGTCCTCTTCATGGGTGGGAAAAAGACGGTGCCTTTACTCTCGCTTGAATAGCCCAAAAGTTAACCTGATTTGACCAAGGTTCTTTAGTCTCAAAAGATAGATCTTTGAATGTAGATGAAGCGCTAATGACGTAATATGTAAGAGAAGTGTTGTGGAATGCGTTGCAGCACCTGAAAGTTGAGCAATTTTATATAGAACAAAGAAGGCCAAAAATCGGGTGGGGTCTGACCTAGATGGTAAAAAGGCCCGATTTTTTGAAAACGAATTTAGACCACTTCAGATAGTTTCAAATGATTTAATCTTTTGTCAATAGTACCAAAAAGTGTAAAAATTGCAATTTTGTTGATTTTATCGATTTAAAATCGAATAATTAATTTTTTTTAAAAAAATTAGGAAATTATTTGCAAATATTTCTCCTTGCATTTTTTAACTTTTAACAAAGTTAAAATTATCATTAAGTCAGTTTTAGTGCTTTGGGAAGAAAGGATTAGTTTAATTGGTCAAGTGGGTGTAATTAATTATGTAAACAATGCGATATAATGGACTAGAAAACCCCTTACCCCATGTAACACCAGCGATTTGGTGATATGAGACTATCACCCATAGGTGATCGAAAAATCGTTTTTTCAATGCAAATTTTTTATTAACTTTGCTCAGAGTATTTGAAATAGACCTTTATTGGTAGTCAACAGGAAATATACCCATTTCTCCTAATTCAAAATCCCCTTTCCGACTTGAAATTCAAACCCTTTACGCCAAATTGGTAAGTTTAATATCGAAAGGAGCCTGTTTCAATATCACTTTTCTGACGCTTGTCAAAGTTCGTGGCAAAAAATCTGTGCTAATAAGCTTGAGAAACATTTGTTTTTCAATGTTCATGCAATTAAAGGTGAAATTTTAGTAAGAAATGGTGAGAAAACGCTTAACCCTTGCCCCGATAACGGTTTTTTCATGACTCGGTCGCAGGTGACGGACCCCTTTTAAAAGCGTTTTTTTTTGAGAGTCATTTTTAACACATTTTCAAACTGGTTTTCGCAATTGAATAAGAATGTTTTAAAACACTTTTTAAAAGAGCAATTGAGAGACAAAAACATTTGAATCAAGTTAATTTGCTAGCGGAGACATAGGGTATTACTAGTCAAAATGGTCAATTATGTAAAATTTGTCCCACTTATCGTGTCAAGTTGTTTCTTGTAAATTGATTGATCTTCCGTTTCTGATTCTAAGATAGTAAATTCGTCATAGCTGAATACCTAAACGTGAATGAAATTCTCGACATAGCTTAAAATGATACAAGAGACCCAATTTCCAACCCTTAACACCCATTTCAGAATGGATATTTATTGAAGTGGGTACCCCCATTCCATGTTGTACAATGCACGATTCTTCTTCCCGTTTCGGTTTCTAATACCCTTTTTTGAGTTGTAATACAACATATCTGTCATGGAACAGAGCTTTCTAAGAGATCTATGACATAAAACTATATTTTAAGAATTTAAAATGAGCGGGCTCTATCAGTTTTTCATTAAATTTCACCCTCAGAATGACTATTTTGACATGTTTTTTGGGGGTTGGTTTTCGTTTTTTCTACACATTATGTAAGTTAACGATGCACAAACTCTTAAACGATGTTTTAGATCCTGAAAAATTTAGCAAAGATTGTGGAATTTTGAATTTCACCCTTTACTCTTTACGAACCCCTTTCCCATTCTGGGGAACGCTGTTATATCATTTGATTCATGGAAGTAGCGATTTTTGAGGCTAAAATGTCTGTTTTATTTTCTCTTTCTCCTGCTATTTGATATCTTTTAACAGAAAACACTC
Source organism: Fragum whitleyi (assembly GCA_948146395.1). NCBI lineage: Eukaryota > Metazoa > Mollusca > Bivalvia > Cardiida > Cardiidae > Fragum > Fragum whitleyi. The sequence continues at coordinate 41,481,673 of OX411546.1, read as the reverse complement.
TTTTTGCGCATATTTTTATGATTAAGTTCTAGTTATTGGCATTAAAACGTGAAAATTGCGAAAATTTAGGTCAAAATAACCTCGACCAACAATGATTAACTCCCCTTTTTATTACTTCGAAAAAAAGTTATGTTTATCATTTTTTTCTCAATAAGTAAGGAACGAGTATTAGTTCAAAATTATACTTTCAGCAATAATTCCCAATGGTTTCTTACCAAGAATTATTTGATTAAGTAACCATGGTACATCACAGATAACACTACTCCGAAATCTTGACTTTTTTCGCATAACAGGTCATGTCGTAAAAGCGCCATTTTTCAGTGACAAATGAAAAAAGTATAACTTTATTGACTTAACTTTGTTCATAATACCCCTCAGCACTGACCAAAGTGATTAGAAGTTAGAAGAGTGCAAAAAGCTCTTAAATATAGGAGTGACCTCACTGGAATTTACTTCCGGAGGTCGTTGTATGGTAAAAGTAGATCTTAAAGAAAAAATAGTTCGGCTTTAAAATGGCATTTTGAAGTGGAGAATAGTGATCCACGTGCATATTTATTTGATTTTTTGCTAGTTTTGAATCTCTTCTTTAATATAACGCTCGTTTCGATCTTTTTTGTGCACGATTTCCTTTCCGGGAGGAAGGATAACGGACGGGGGGCGTACCCGAAGTAACTGTCCTCTTCATGGGTGGGAAAAAGACGGTGCCTTTACTCTCGCTTGAATAGCCCAAAAGTTAACCTGATTTGACCAAGGTTCTTTAGTCTCAAAAGATAGATCTTTGAATGTAGATGAAGCGCTAATGACGTAATATGTAAGAGAAGTGTTGTGGAATGCGTTGCAGCACCTGAAAGTTGAGCAATTTTATATAGAACAAAGAAGGCCAAAAATCGGGTGGGGTCTGACCTAGATGGTAAAAAGGCCCGATTTTTTGAAAACGAATTTAGACCACTTCAGATAGTTTCAAATGATTTAATCTTTTGTCAATAGTACCAAAAAGTGTAAAAATTGCAATTTTGTTGATTTTATCGATTTAAAATCGAATAATTAATTTTTTTTAAAAAAATTAGGAAATTATTTGCAAATATTTCTCCTTGCATTTTTTAACTTTTAACAAAGTTAAAATTATCATTAAGTCAGTTTTAGTGCTTTGGGAAGAAAGGATTAGTTTAATTGGTCAAGTGGGTGTAATTAATTATGTAAACAATGCGATATAATGGACTAGAAAACCCCTTACCCCATGTAACACCAGCGATTTGGTGATATGAGACTATCACCCATAGGTGATCGAAAAATCGTTTTTTCAATGCAAATTTTTTATTAACTTTGCTCAGAGTATTTGAAATAGACCTTTATTGGTAGTCAACAGGAAATATGCCCATTTCTCCTAATTCAAAATCCCCTTTCCGACTTGAAATTCAAACCCTTTACGCCAAATTGGTAAGTTTAATATCGAAAGGAGCCTGTTTCAATATCACTTTTCTGACGCTTGTCAAAGTTCGTGGCAAAAAATCTGTGCTAATAAGCTTGAGAAACATTTGTTTTTCAATGTTCATGCAATTAAAGGTGAAATTTTAGTAAGAAATGGTGAGAAAACGCTTAACCCTTGCCCCGATAACGGTTTTTTCATGACTCGGTCGCAGGTGACGGACCCCTTTTAAAAGCGTTTTTTTTTGAGAGTCATTTTTAACACATTTTCAAACTGGTTTTCGCAATTGAATAAGAATGTTTTTAAACACTTTTTAAAAGAGCAATTGAGAGACAAAAACATTTGAATCAAGTTAATTTGCTAGCGGAGACATAGGGTATTACTAGTCAAAATGGTCAATTATGTAAAATTTGTCCCACTTATCGTGTCAAGTTGTTTCTTGTAAATTGATTGATCTTCCGTGTCTGATTCTAAGATAGTAAATTCGTCATAGCTGAATACCTAAACGTGAATGAAATTCTCGACATAGCTTAAAATGATACAAGAGACCCAATTTCCAACCCTTAACACCCATTTCAGAATGGATATTTATTGAAGTGGGTACCCCCATTCCATGTTGTACAATGCACGATTCTTCTTCCCGTTTCGGTTTCTAATACCCTTTTTTGAGTTGTAATACAACATATCTGTCATGGAACAGAGCTTTCTAAGAGATCTATGACATAAAACTATATTTTAAGAATTTAAAATGAGCGGGCTCTATCAGTTTTTCATTAAATTTCACCCTCAGAATGACTATTTTGACATGTTTTTTGGGGGTTGGTTTTCGTTTTTTCTACACATTATGTAAGTTAACGATGCACAAACTCTTAAACGATGTTTTAGATCCTGAAAAATTTAGCAAAGATTGTGGAATTTTGAATTTCACCCTTTACTCTTTACGAACCCCTTTCCCATTCTGGGGAACGCTGTTATATCATTTGATTCATGGAAGTAGCGATTTTTGAGGCTAAAATGTCTGTTTTATTTTCTCTTTCTCCTGCTATTTGATATCTTTTAACAGAAAACACTCTTTTTGCGCATATTTTTATGATTAAGTTCTAGTTATTGGCATTAAAACGTGAAAATTGCGAAAATTTAGGTCAAAATAACCTCGACCAACAATGATTAACTCCCCTTTTTATTACTTCGAAAAAAAGTTATGTTTATCATTTTTTTCTCAATAAGTAAGGAACGAGTATTAGTTCAAAATTATACTTTCAGCAATAATTCCCAATGGTTTCTTACCAAGAATTATTTGATTAAGTAACCATGGTACATCACAGATAACACTACTCCGAAATCTTGACTTTTTTCGCATAACAGGTCATGTCGTAAAAGCGCCATTTTTCAGTGACAAATGAAAAAAGTATAACTTTATTGACTTAACTTTGTTCATAATACCCCTCAGCACTGACCAAAGTGATTAGAAGTTAGAAGAGTGCAAAAAGCTCTTAAATATAGGAGTGACCTCACTGGAATTTACTTCCGGAGGTCGTTGTATGGTAAAAGTAGATCTTAAAGAAAAAATAGTTCGGCTTTAAAATGGCATTTTGAAGTGGAGAATAGTGATCCACGTGCATATTTATTTGATTTTTTGCTAGTTTTGAATCTCTTCTTTAATATAACGCTCGTTTCGATCTTTTTTGTGCACGATTTCCTTTCCGGGAGGAAGGATAACGGACGGGGGGCGTACCCGAAGTAACTGTCCTCTTCATGGGTGGGAAAAAGACGGTGCCTTTACTCTCGCTTGAATAGCCCAAAAGTTAACCTGATTTGACCAAGGTTCTTTAGTCTCAAAAGATAGATCTTTGAATGTAGATGAAGCGCTAATGACGTAATATGTAAGAGAAGTGTTGTGGAATGCGTTGCAGCACCTGAAAGTTGAGCAATTTTATATAGAACAAAGAAGGCCAAAAATCGGGTGGGGTCTGACCTAGATGGTAAAAAGGCCCGATTTTTTGAAAACGAATTTAGACCACTTCAGATAGTTTCAAATGATTTAATCTTTTGTCAATAGTACCAAAAAGTGTAAAAATTGCAATTTTGTTGATTTTATCGATTTAAAATCGAATAATTAATTTTTTTTAAAAAAATTAGGAAATTATTTGCAAATATTTCTCCTTGCATTTTTTAACTTTTAACAAAGTTAAAATTATCATTAAGTCAGTTTTAGTGCTTTGGGAAGAAAGGATTAGTTTAATTGGTCAAGTGGGTGTAATTAATTATGTAAACAATGCGATATAATGGACTAGAAAACCCCTTACCCCATGTAACACCAGCGATTTGGTGATATGAGACTATCACCCATAGGTGATCGAAAAATCGTTTTTTCAATGCAAATTTTTTATTAACTTTGCTCAGAGTATTTGAAATAGACCTTTATTGGTAGTCAACAGGAAATATGCCCATTTCTCCTAATTCAAAATCCCCTTTCCGACTTGAAATTCAAACCCTTTACGCCAAATTGGTAAGTTTAATATCGAAAGGAGCCTGTTTCAATATCACTTTTCTGACGCTTGTCAAAGTTCGTGGCAAAAAATCTGTGCTAATAAGCTTGAGAAACATTTGTTTTTCAATGTTCATGCAATTAAAGGTGAAATTTTAGTAAGAAATGGTGAGAAAACGCTTAACCCTTGCCCCGATAACGGTTTTTTCATGACTCGGTCGCAGGTGACGGACCCCTTTTAAAAGCGTTTTTTTTTGAGAGTCATTTTTAACACATTTTCAAACTGGTTTTCGCAATTGAATAAGAATGTTTTTAAACACTTTTTAAAAGAGCAATTGAGAGACAAAAACATTTGAATCAAGTTAATTTGCTAGCGGAGACATAGGGTATTACTAGTCAAAATGGTCAATTATGTAAAATTTGTCCCACTTATCGTGTCAAGTTGTTTCTTGTAAATTGATTGATCTTCCGTGTCTGATTCTAAGATAGTAAATTCGTCATAGCTGAATACCTAAACGTGAATGAAATTCTCGACATAGCTTAAAATGATACAAGAGACCCAATTTCCAACCCTTAACACCCATTTCAGAATGGATATTTATTGAAGTGGGTACCCCCATTCCATGTTGTACAATGCACGATTCTTCTTCCCGTTTCGGTTTCTAATACCCTTTTTTGAGTTGTAATACAACATATCTGTCATGGAACAGAGCTTTCTAAGAGATCTATGACATAAAACTATATTTTAAGAATTTAAAATGAGCGGGCTCTATCAGTTTTTCATTAAATTTCACCCTCAGAATGACTATTTTGACATGTTTTTTGGGGGTTGGTTTTCGTTTTTTCTACACATTATGTAAGTTAACGATGCACAAACTCTTAAACGATGTTTTAGATCCTGAAAAATTTAGCAAAGATTGTGGAATTTTGAATTTCACCCTTTACTCTTTACGAACCCCTTTCCCATTCTGGGGAACGCTGTTATATCATTTGATTCATGGAAGTAGCGATTTTTGAGGCTAAAATGTCTGTTTTATTTTCTCTTTCTCCTGCTATTTGATATCTTTTAACAGAAAACACTCTTTTTGCGCATATTTTTATGATTAAGTTCTAGTTATTGGCATTAAAACGTGAAAATTGCGAAAATTTAGGTCAAAATAACCTCGACCAACAATGATTAACTCCCCTTTTTATTACTTCGAAAAAAAGTTATGTTTATCATTTTTTTCTCAATAAGTAAGGAACGAGTATTAGTTCAAAATTATACTTTCAGCAATAATTCCCAATGGTTTCTTACCAAGAATTATTTGATTAAGTAACCATGGTACATCACAGATAACACTACTCCGAAATCTTGACTTTTTTCGCATAACAGGTCATGTCGTAAAAGCGCCATTTTTCAGTGACAAATGAAAAAAGTATAACTTTATTGACTTAACTTTGTTCATAATACCCCTCAGCACTGACCAAAGTGATTAGAAGTTAGAAGAGTGCAAAAAGCTCTTAAATATAGGAGTGACCTCACTGGAATTTACTTCCGGAGGTCGTTGTATGGTAAAAGTAGATCTTAAAGAAAAAATAGTTCGGCTTTAAAATGGCATTTTGAAGTGGAGAATAGTGATCCACGTGCATATTTATTTGATTTTTTTGCTAGTTTTGAATCTCTTCTTTAATATAACGCTCGTTTCGATCTTTTTTGTGCACGATTTCCTTTCCGGGAGGAAGGATAACGGACGGGGGGCGTACCCGAAGTAACTGTCCTCTTCATGGGTGGGAAAAAGACGGTGCCTTTACTCTCGCTTGAATAGCCCAAAAGTTAACCTGATTTGACCAAGGTTCTTTAGTCTCAAAAGATAGATCTTTGAATGTAGATGAAGCGCTAATGACGTAATATGTAAGAGAAGTGTTGTGGAATGCGTTGCAGCACCTGAAAGTTGAGCAATTTTATATAGAACAAAGAAGGCCAAAAATCGGGTGGGGTCTGACCTAGATGGTAAAAAGGCCCGATTTTTTGAAAACGAATTTAGACCACTTCAGATAGTTTCAAATGATTTAATCTTTTGTCAATAGTACCAAAAAGTGTAAAAATTGCAATTTTGTTGATTTTATCGATTTAAAATCGAATAATTAATTTTTTTTAAAAAAATTAGGAAATTATTTGCAAATATTTCTCCTTGCATTTTTTAACTTTTAACAAAGTTAAAATTATCATTAAGTCAGTTTTAGTGCTTTGGGAAGAAAGGATTAGTTTAATTGGTCAAGTGGGTGTAATTAATTATGTAAACAATGCGATATAATGGACTAGAAAACCCCTTACCCCATGTAACACCAGCGATTTGGTGATATGAGACTATCACCCATAGGTGATCGAAAAATCGTTTTTTCAATGCAAATTTTTTATTAACTTTGCTCAGAGTATTTGAAATAGACCTTTATTGGTAGTCAACAGGAAATATGCCCATTTCTCCTAATTCAAAATCCCCTTTCCGACTTGAAATTCAAACCCTTTACGCCAAATTGGTAAGTTTAATATCGAAAGGAGCCTGTTTCAATATCACTTTTCTGACGCTTGTCAAAGTTCGTGGCAAAAAATCTGTGCTAATAAGCTTGAGAAACATTTGTTTTTCAATGTTCATGCAATTAAAGGTGAAATTTTAGTAAGAAATGGTGAGAAAACGCTTAACCCTTGCCCCGATAACGGTTTTTTCATGACTCGGTCGCAGGTGACGGACCCCTTTTAAAAGCGTTTTTTTTTGAGAGTCATTTTTAACACATTTTCAAACTGGTTTTCGCAATTGAATAAGAATGTTTTAAAACACTTTTTAAAAGAGCAATTGAGAGACAAAAACATTTGAATCAAGTTAATTTGCTAGCGGAGACATAGGGTATTACTAGTCAAAATGGTCAATTATGTAAAATTTGTCCCACTTATCGTGTCAAGTTGTTTCTTGTAAATTGATTGATCTTCCGTTTCTGATTCTAAGATAGTAAATTCGTCATAGCTGAATACCTAAACGTGAATGAAATTCTCGACATAGCTTAAAATGATACAAGAGACCCAATTTCCAACCCTTAACACCCATTTCAGAATGGATATTTATTGAAGTGGGTACCCCCATTCCATGTTGTACAATGCACGATTCTTCTTCCCGTTTCGGTTTCTAATACCCTTTTTTGAGTTGTAATACAACATATCTGTCATGGAACAGAGCTTTCTAAGAGATCTATGACATAAAACTATATTTTAAGAATTTAAAATGAGCGGGCTCTATCAGTTTTTCATTAAATTTCACCCTCAGAATGACTATTTTGACATGTTTTTTGGGGGTTGGTTTTCGTTTTTTCTACACATTATGTAAGTTAACGATGCACAAACTCTTAAACGATGTTTTAGATCCTGAAAAATTTAGCAAAGATTGTGGAATTTTGAATTTCACCCTTTACTCTTTACGAACCCCTTTCCCATTCTGGGGAACGCTGTTATATCATTTGATTCATGGAAGTAGCGATTTTTGAGGCTAAAATGTCTGTTTTATTTTCTCTTTCTCCTGCTATTTGATATCTTTTAACAGAAAACACTCTTTTTGCGCATATTTTTATGATTAAGTTCTAGTTATTGGCATTAAAACGTGAAAATTGCGAAAATTTAGGTCAAAATAACCTCGACCAACAATGATTAACTCCCCTTTTTATTACTTCGAAAAAAAGTTATGTTTATCATTTTTTTCTCAATAAGTAAGGAACGAGTATTAGTTCAAAATTATACTTTCAGCAATAATTCCCAATGGTTTCTTACCAAGAATTATTTGATTAAGTAACCATGGTACATCACAGATAACACTACTCCGAAATCTTGACTTTTTTCGCATAACAGGTCATGTCGTAAAAGCGCCATTTTTTAGTGACAAATGAAAAAAGTATAACTTTATTGACTTAACTTTGTTCATAATACCCCTCAGCACTGACCAAAGTGATTAGAAGTTAGAAGAGTGCAAAAAGCTCTTAAATATAGGAGTGACCTCACTGGAATTTACTTCCGGAGGTCGTTGTATGGTAAAAGTAGATCTTAAAGAAAAAATAGTTCGGCTTTAAAATGGCATTTTGAAGTGGAGAATAGTGATCCACGTGCATATTTATTTGATTTTTTTGCTAGTTTTGAATCTCTTCTTCAATATAACGCTCGTTTCGATCTTTTTTGTGCACGATTTCCTTTCCGGGAGGAAGGATAACGGACGGGGGGCGTACCCGAAGTAACTGTCCTCTTCATGGGTGGGAAAAAGACGGTGCCTTTACTCTCGCTTGAATAGCCCAAAAGTTAACCTGATTTGACCAAGGTTCTTTAGTCTCAAAAGATAGATCTTTGAATGTAGATGAAGCGCTAATGACGTAATATGTAAGAGAAGTGTTGTGGAATGCGTTGCAGCACCTGAAAGTTGAGCAATTTTATATAGAACAAAGAAGGCCAAAAATCGGGTGGGGTCTGACCTAGATGGTAAAAAGGCCCGATTTTTTGAAAACGAATTTAGACCACTTCAGATAGTTTCAAATGATTTAATCTTTTGTCAATAGTACCAAAAAGTGTAAAAATTGCAATTTTGTTGATTTTATCGATTTAAAATCGAATAATTAATTTTTTTTAAAAAAATTAGGAAATTATTTGCAAATATTTCTCCTTGCATTTTTTAACTTTTAACAAAGTTAAAATTATCATTAAGTCAGTTTTAGTGCTTTGGGAAGAAAGGATTAGTTTAATTGGTCAAGTGGGTGTAATTAATTATGTAAACAATGCGATATAATGGACTAGAAAACCCCTTACCCCATGTAACACCAGCGATTTGGTGATATGAGACTATCACCCATAGGTGATCGAAAAATCGTTTTTTCAATGCAAATTTTTTATTAACTTTGCTCAGAGTATTTGAAATAGACCTTTATTGGTAGTCAACAGGAAATATGCCCATTTCTCCTAATTCAAAATCCCCTTTCCGACTTGAAATTCAAACCCTTTACGCCAAATTGGTAAGTTTAATATCGAAAGGAGCCTGTTTCAATATCACTTTTCTGACGCTTGTCAAAGTTCGTGGCAAAAAATCTGTGCTAATAAGCTTGAGAAACATTTGTTTTTCAATGTTCATGCAATTAAAGGTGAAATTTTAGTAAGAAATGGTGAGAAAACGCTTAACCCTTGCCCCGATAACGGTTTTTTCATGACTCGGTCGCAGGTGACGGACCCCTTTTAAAAGCGTTTTTTTTTGAGAGTCATTTTTAACACATTTTCAAACTGGTTTTCGCAATTGAATAAGAATGTTTTAAAACACTTTTTAAAAGAGCAATTGAGAGACAAAAACATTTGAATCAAGTTAATTTGCTAGCGGAGACATAGGGTATTACTAGTCAAAATGGTCAATTATGTAAAATTTGTCCCACTTATCGTGTCAAGTTGTTTCTTGTAAATTGATTGATCTTCCGTTTCTGATTCTAAGATAGTAAATTCGTCATAGCTGAATACCTAAACGTGAATGAAATTCTCGACATAGCTTAAAATGATACAAGAGACCCAATTTCCAACCCTTAACACCCATTTCAGAATGGATATTTATTGAAGTGGGTACCCCCATTCCATGTTGTACAATGCACGATTCTTCTTCCCGTTTCGGTTTCTAATACCCTTTTTTGAGTTGTAATACAACATATCTGTCATGGAACAGAGCTTTCTAAGAGATCTATGACATAAAACTATATTTTAAGAATTTAAAATGAGCGGGCTCTATCAGTTTTTCATTAAATTTCACCCTCAGAATGACTATTTTGACATGTTTTTTGGGGGTTGGTTTTCGTTTTTTCTACACATTATGTAAGTTAACGATGCACAAACTCTTAAACGATGTTTTAGATCCTGAAAAATTTAGCAAAGATTGTGGAATTTTGAATTTCACCCTTTACTCTTTACGAACCCCTTTCCCATTCTGGGGAACGCTGTTATATCATTTGATTCATGGAAGTAGCGATTTTTGAGGCTAAAATGTCTGTTTTATTTTCTCTTTCTCCTGCTATTTGATATCTTTTAACAGAAAACACTCTTTTTGCGCATATTTTTATGATTAAGTTCTAGTTATTGGCATTAAAACGTGAAAATTGCGAAAATTTAGGTCAAAATAACCTCGACCAACAATGATTAACTCCCCTTTTTAGTACTTCGAAAAAAAGTTATGTTTATCATTTTTTTCTCAATAAGTAAGGAACGAGTATTAGTTCAAAATTATACTTTCAGCAATAATTCCCAATGGTTTCTTACCAAGAATTATTTGATTAAGTAACCATGGTACATCACAGATAACACTACTCCGAAATCTTGACTTTTTTCGCATAACAGGTCATGTCGTAAAAGCGCCATTTTTCAGTGACAAATGAAAAAAGTATAACTTTATTGACTTAACTTTGTTCATAATACCCCTCAGCACTGACCAAAGTGATTAGAAGTTAGAAGAGTGCAAAAAGCTCTTAAATATAGGAGTGACCTCACTGGAATTTACTTCCGGAGGTCGTTGTATGGTAAAAGTAGATCTTAAAGAAAAAATAGTTCGGCTTTAAAATGGCATTTTGAAGTGGAGAATAGTGATCCACGTGCATATTTATTTGATTTTTTTGCTAGTTTTGAATCTCTTCTTCAATATAACGCTCGTTTCGATCTTTTTTGTGCACGATTTCCTTTCCGGGAGGAAGGATAACGGACGGGGGGGCGTACCCGAAGTAACTGTCCTCTTCATGGGTGGGAAAAAGACGGTGCCTTTACTCTCGCTTGAATAGCCCAAAAGTTAACCTGATTTGACCAAGGTTCTTTAGTCTCAAAAGATAGATCTTTGAATGTAGATGAAGCGCTAATGACGTAATATGTAAGAGAAGTGTTGTGGAATGCGTTGCAGCACCTGAAAGTTGAGCAATTTTATATAGAACAAAGAAGGCCAAAAATCGGGTGGGGTCTGACCAGTAAGAATTATAATAATCCAGGAAGTCCAATGGCGATTGAGGAATTTCCAATACTATTTATAGTAACCTAGCGGTTTTCCCCATGTTATGATAACCTTTTACCCTCTTTAATTGCGTATTTTAAAGTGTCGGGAATGTGGGATAGATAGGTATGTGTCGATTTACTTACTATTGGGAAGAAAAGTAGTTATGTATTGCAAAAACGATGAATTTGAAATTGATATGTAAATGGATTCGTGTCTTTATCTACATGAGTTCTAGACAAATCGTCTTTTAGTCGACTAAAACCTCATAACTTTAGATTTACTTTTAGCTGAATTTAAATGTTTTTTGTTTTTCGTCCAATGACGTCATTCCGTTTAGATTGACGAAGGAAAATCAATTTTCGGTCTTTTGCTTCGTAATGATTAAGATAGCGCAGTATGTTTTTTCTTGTGTCAAAGTCAAAGTAAAGTGACCCTCAAGGGCGTTACCATCATTACGCACATTACGCAAATACGTAATAGAAGTAAGTCCTCTTTCGAAAAATGTCGTTGATGAATGGTCAGAACATCGAAACTACTGCTTGTTCAAGCTGTAGTTACGATGTTTTGATTATTTACCAACGCTCAAATGAAAGAAAAGGCTAGCGGGCGGAGGAAATTCGTCTATTTTCGCAATCCACATATCGCTTTTATCTTGATTATTCTATGTTGGTTGCCTTCTGAGTGCTTTTAAATTTAAATACCCTAGTTACGACTAAGACCATGTTGAATGGCAACTGAGATGAGAAATCCGAAAATTGTAGAAAGACATAGATCTAACTCAATCAGGAAATTGCAAGCACTATTAAGTAGGTCTTAAAACTCATTCTGATTCCGAATACATGTTTACTAAATAAAAATTTGAAAGGTACAAGCACGGGTCCGGGGTCATTTGTCGGGGAGTAGATCCTACCAAAAAATCACGGTTACATTTTTGTAATAATCCTTAGTGTGCAGGTAAGATTTTGCACAAGCTAAGACTAAGCCGTAGTCATGACAATTGACTCCCACCATTAGCAATCGGTACTTTGATTTCCAGGTTTTCAACTTGATAATCGTAAATAAGCCAAAATTCCAGGGCGACCCCCCTCTCGCCTTATTTTATGATCCGTTAACAAGGGCGTAGCTCCCATTACGCACATTACGCAAGTTTGTAATAGAAATAAAATCTCTTTCGAAAAATGTCGTTGAAGAATGATCATAACATCGAAACTACAGCTTATTTAAGCTGTAGTTACGATGTTTTGATTATTCAGCAACGCTCAAATCATAAAAAAAGGGAGCGGACGGATGACATTAATCTTTTGTTAAAGTCAAAATATCGCCTTTATCCTTCATATTCTTTGACGCTCGCCTTCTGAGTGCGTATAAATTTGAAAATTGAATGTGTATACCACAATTATACATGTACATTTGAAATTAGTTATGCACTATTTAGCAGTTTTGAAAATTAATTACAGGACACAATCCCAGCTTCAAATAGTAATCGAAGACCAAAATCCTAGTTACGCCTGTGGTTAATATAAGATATTTTTAGGGGGTGAAAGCAAGACTGTAACAGATGTCAATACATGTACAATATTAAACTATTACTATTTTAGAGCGTCAATCTTGCATCTAGCACTAATGGTGAATACTATATATATATAATCTCCGCTAGCGACGTAATGTTATATATATGCACATAACATGGCCGAAGGGGGACAAAGGGCAGACAATGACCCGGAAAGCTCTTTGAGAATTAACCAACAGCTCTTACGAAGTGACCAAATACAGTCTCTTGGAGTTACGACAGAGAGGCCAAAGTTCCCACAATATGCTTTGGCAGTGAAGAGAAAAGAGTCCTATAACAAGTGGCCACCGGGATGTCCAAATTTGGTGGACGAATTGGTGGACGCGGGTCTAGTCTACACTGGTATGAAATAGGACCAACTTATTTCTGACCCGATACGGGTCGGGTGTAGACTGGTCTCACTGTCGAATATCAGAATAGCCTATTTGAGGCTATTCTGATGGTCGATATGTGGACTAGTGTAGAGCTGGTAGCCCGCTTTCTGAGAGATACTCTGATATTGCGGGCAACAGTACCCGCCCAGGGTCAGAAATAAGTTGGCCCATAGATAAAGGATATTGATTGGGTGGTCATTGAATACCGAATTTATTAAATGAGTCATCTATAAACAGAAAAAACGAGGCTTTTCCGAGGTTTTTATCTGTTGTAGATGAAAAGCTTAATAAATTCTGTATTTTATGTGCACAAAGTTGATATTCTAAACATAAATGTAGTTCAACTTCATATTCTGAAGCAAATATGTTAAGATTTCTACATAAAATAATGGATTTATCATGGGATTCATCATGGGACTATTTTAAAGCTGGGGTCGATCCCCGACGACGGCACTTATTCTTTCCGACTATTTATCTCTCACCAATGGGTTGATAATCGTAGACCTATGTGAGATAGCCGCTGGAGGCTAGGAAAGGATTAATGGTTGTACTGGTGAGAGCTACCAAGAAATCATTGTTAGGTACTCCAGCTGCCGCGATATAATTGAAAAAATGTTGAAAGCGGCGTAATTTTTCATTCATTCAATCAACCAATCACGGGATTATTTTGTGTGTAAGCTTTCAAAATAGTTGTGTACTCAATCTTGTTTTCTTTGTAAATTAAAACAAATCTTTCAGCCAACCAGAATGCATTTATCAAAATGGATTCAACTAGAATTAGATAATTGAAAATTATTTTATCATGGTTATGGCATGAGCGACAACCGACTGTAACAATATTGATAACTCGGTGATGCAGGATCAAATGTACTCATGGTCTAATAGCTATACAGTAAAGAACATCGTGAAATTGACAAGATAAACGAATTTGGAATTATTTTGGAATAACATTGAATGAGTGTGTGGAGAGAGTTAAAGGGGAGGGGGGGTTAATCCAATATCACTAATTTGTTCAAGATGAACAAAATTAGCGATATTTATTACCCTCCTATAATATGAAATACGCATTTATCTGTTTGTGAGCCGACGTGGTCCAACCAAACACTTTTACATACACACCAGTAAATAAAATAGTAGAATATTTTGACCGATTTGAATTAAATATTAATCCTATTGAATGATTTCGAAAAGTTTTTTTATGATTTGAGTGTTTGGAATGAATTAATGGAGCGCCGGAAGTTGAGTGAATGATTAAGAATGCTTTTGATCGGAATAAGTGTAAAATTCACGATGTTTTTAACTGGACTATAAGCTAGACTGTTCTAAAAGTCTACTGTCGTTACCTTGGCGAGTTGTCTTGTTGGCATTCGCGCTGGGGTGACCGTGAAACTTCAACCTTGATAACGACTTTCTTCTTTTCGGGACAACTTAAGATATTCATTTAGAACTTGTAAAGCATGTTCACTATCATTTGCGTACTACATGACATAAGGTGGGAAAAACATTTTTGTAGCATTTTGCACTTTTTTTCTTACTAATATACATTCAATACACAGGACCTGCAGCCGAGCGTTGAGATCCCTATGGTAAAATGGTAGTCAAGTGATTCAAACAAATCTTATCTTTTATCTATTATAATCAGGAGTAGGAGACAGTGTACGATGTTTCTACTGCGGAGGTGGATTAAGGAACTGGGAGGCAAGTGACGATCCATGGGTGGAGCACGCTAAATGGTACCCTAAATGTCCCCACGTCATACTCGTGATGGGCCAGTCGTACATTGATCGTCTATTGAATAACGATTACCAGAGATCTCAAACGAACTCTTCGTCAAAGGAAAACTCGAACGAGGTGGGTAAATGTTCATTTGTAGGCGAGCAAAATTCGTAAATACAGCTTTAATCAAGCTGTAGTTGCGACGATTTGGTCGCCTATCGACGATTTGTTTAAAAAGGTTTAAAGTCGCATTTTACTTTTTCTTCCGTTATTTCGGGGAGGCGGATGTATAGTCTAAAATTGTTTCAAAATAGCTTGCCCAATTCAAGGCTCCCATGAGCCTGTTTATTGACAACGGAAGATTTGCGTGTCGTAAAATTGGGATATTTAGCTGAATGGTTTTAGCTTTGTCTAAAGCTGAGAATCTACTGCCCATTGGTCTAAATGCCACATTACTCAATTCTTTTCCTCTCTGACAATGTTTTTTTGTGTGTGTGCAGGATAACTAAGCACATGAGAGCGCATGAGAGCGACCCGAGTTTGAAGCACACATAAGATACGATTCACTTGGTAATAGAGCTGTGATTAGTACTCGAGCACTAGGGTACCTAGTACAGTTAAAAAATCGTGAAATTGACACTCATTCCGATCCAAATCATTCTAAAACATTCACTCAGTGCTCCATTCATTCATTCCAAAGACTCACTCAAATCGGTCATAAACGCTCCGAAATCCTTAGAAAACATTTCGAAATCATTCAATAGATTTAATATTTATACCAATCGATCAAATTATTCTACGGTTTTATTTGCTGACCAGCGTGCATTTAAAAGTGTCTGGTTGGTCCACGAAGGCACACAGACAAAATGGTACGTATATTTTATTAAAGGGGTGTAATTTATATCGCTAATTTTGTTCATCCACGCACTCATTAAATTTCATTCCAAAATCATTCCAAAATCGTTCATCTTGTCAATTCCATGATGTTCTTAACTGTAACGGATCTACCCGGGTTTCGAATCATAATCCGGTACCCGACTTTTGCGTTTTGTACCGTTGGAGATCAAGTTCAGAAAAGAATTCTTTTCTGACGTTGATTTCTTGGTCGTCCTATGGACTTAAATCAGATACTTTTGAGAATCTATGGGGCCTGTTTTACTAAACATCTTACGATAATTTTTTGCGTAAGTCAAAAATTAAAGTTGCTTCTACAGGAGTAACTGAATATGGAATTCGACCATGTATCATCTCATTGGAATCGCCTTCCAAAGACGATTCCAATGAGATATTGCAAGATAGAATCTAACAATGCGTGAAAACACCAGGTACGATTAGCGATTTTGCCTTACGTGTAAATCTTTCGTAAGAAGTTTTAACAGGCCTCGGGTTAAGTAATCACAAACCCGCAACAAATTCGTCCCTTAGAGCCATGTTGGAAATTATATGTTCGAACCCCATTTACATAATTTATAGACCTGCTTTTGTATATTTAATTCATAAAATAAATACATTGACAGTAATCATTGGGTACTCGACATGGTTCCGTGGTCTAGAGGTAGAGCGTCGGCCTCTTGACCCAAAGGTCCGGAGTTCGATTTCAGGGAGCGGCTATCGATCTTGGTTCTTTCATTAGCCCACACATTCGGCGCGAGTGCTGGTGAAATTTCCAGGAAGCAGAATCGAGAGGGATTAATCTAAGTTGTCAGATTTGTTTCCAAATCGATGTAAAATAAATAGGTTTAAACCCAACCCGCAGGAAATGAGATATCAGCCCTGTGTTCAGGATACAAAAGCGTTTCGCGAGCGCTTTGAGATGATATCCCGCTTTGCACGTGCACATACGTGCAAAGCGGGGTATCATTTCGAAAGCGCCTCGCTAACGTTTTCATCATGAACACAGGGCAGGTACCCGGGTACATAATTTGCTCTTTTTGATAATACATGGTACAATTTCCTGTAATAATACGCACTCGGAACACCACTCGGCCAATCTCACGATCAACCTCGGATGTACATAGACGGACTATTTTTAAAAAATACGGGAAAACCTTGGAAAATCTCGATGACGTCAGTTAAAATGGCGTTAGCCCTCGAAACTGTGAGTGATAACATTCGACGCCGCCAACGCTACTCGTTTAAGTCACTGACGTGAAACCATCGTATCCAAATATTAATACCTTAAGAATCTTAAATAACGGCCAAAAAAAATCTTAGTTTTTGAGAATGATTCGTCATTATCAAAAATTAAGATCTTTTAGCCGTTATTTACTGTAGAATTTATAAATCTACAGTGCTAGTTTTTCTTACACTGTTTCCGCCTAACAAAATGCACAATTTTGTTAAATACCTATACGCCTTTCCGCCTTACATACATCCGAGGTCTGTTGCAGTTAACGGAATTGGCCGAGTAAGGTTCCGAATGTGATAATACGCTGTTTCAGATTCTACGTTATTTCAAATGAATTGCAAAAGATGTAATATTAAACAGAACCACGAATGTCTACATGGCATTTTTATTACTTTCTGCCTATATATCTCTTCATATGCAATAACTCGAACAAGAAGCGTTTTCGAAAAAGGCTATTTCAAAAAAAAAATGGTTATCTGTATGTTACAGAATACCAAAAGCGAAGCAACAAACTCTGAACTACTAGAAACAACGGCAGCACAAAGTTGCCTTCAAAATGACTACGCAGAAGCTCAAATTTTGAAAGCTATACGGACTTATATGAGACTCAATAATGGTAAGAACTTAACAAAAAATATATACAAAGCATGAAACTTTAAGAACAAAACAAAAAGTATTAACAGAGCATAAGTTTAAGTTCATGTGAAGTCCGTGGTCGTACTGTAGGATACTGGTCTCATGGCGATTGTTTCACATTCCAATTATTTGTAATATATGGTTTATATAAAATGTTTTTAATAATTTTTCAAAGAAAGAAAAATAAGGATAATGGAAAAAAATGAATAAACAAAAAACCGTCCATGTGTAAACGGCCGAGAAACAATCCAATGATCGTGGGGTTAAATTGAAAAGTCGGTTGAATTTTCTTGTTTATTTGTGTTTTTTTTTTTCTCTTTTTTGTTGTTGATTTTTTTTTAATTACAGACTCGTGTTCTTTTTTTTTATTTCTGACTCGTCGTATTTTAACTTAACGGTTACAGTATTTAGTATTTTCACTGATTATTTTCATTTCTTTTTTTTCCTTGCGAAAAAATATTTGACAAATAGGCCCTAATACTCTATATTTGACATAGTTGTGCGTAATTTGTCACCAAATAAATTTACAGGTGCTACAGATTTTAAAGCAGTCGAAATTCTCGAAATTATTTTAAACGAAGACGTCCAAGACGAAACGACAGAGAACCAATCGGAAAGCGTGATATATTCTAGAACAGATTCGCAAGAAGACACCACTGAAGGTAAACTTACGAAGGACTCTCCAGGGAAAAATAGACTTAAATGAATTATATATATGTGACCCGTCACGCGAAAGGTGACTATCTGGGAACTGTGAAAAATAAATATTAGAAAAAGAGATTGGGTCCAGCATTTGTCAACAAGGGGTCGCACTTCAAAAATGTTTTACATTAAGGTAGGTTAATCGTTCTAGATCAGGAAATTAGCTAAGTGTGAAAGGGATCAACCCTAGTCAGACTGCGCGGTTCGCGCAGTCTGACTAGGGTCGGCACTTTACGCACTATCCAAATTGCCCCTTTTCGCCTGACGGGTCACATTCATAATTATTTTCAATTTAGATTTTGCCCCGATGATCTCTCTTAAAGCATTATATTCAAATCAATAATTTGAGATATGCCTTGAGTGTCTAAAAATAATTGTAATACAAATTTCCGTTTTGTCTAGATCAATTAACATTCATTTGTCGCATAAAGAAGAAATCTATATGCATGGAGGGAAAACGTAGTCATAATTTGGTATAACGTTATGAAGACCGCTGTTTTCGGTATAACAAAAACCAAAAATCTGCGGTGTACCACGGGAGGGGACGTGCCTAGAGGGATACCGTCATACTGAAAAAATATATCTCAATATTAATCTGCGATATGTATTCTTTTTTGGAATCGTATCATCGAGACGAATCCATTAAATACCAATAACAGAAGTTCCATTGCAGTAACAATTTAAAATTTCTATCTTAAATCCACCAAACCTCCCCTACCTGCAGCTCTCTATCGCGGTTAAAAGTGTGTGTGTATTTCTGTTTATTTATCGTCGCTACATTAGCATATGCCCTTATGAGCATATGCTGGTATATGCTGCTCATATGTTGGTATTGAAAAGTAAAATCAAATTATATCGGGGCTAAGCCGCGCCCTGTTAGTTATATAATAACGCAGAATACTTGGGCAGCAGGGGTTCGGATGAAATGTTGTGGTTGCAATGGTGTGATTAACAACAAGAAGTCACCTGCAGGTACATCAGTCACCGCGAAATAACTGATATACAGCTTAACTCGACATTTAACCTTTTAACCCTTACCATGCTGTTCATAACATATTCCTACTTGACACAAAGCTGCGGTAGACTTATCAGCCTGCAGTGACGTGCAGTCTGACTTAAGCCTGCATTGCTTGCTTTCTGCTTAATTAAATTATTGTAGGAAAAACTTACGCCTGTCTGGTTGAAACTCCCAGAACATTTGCCCTTTTTCTTTTCAAATAAATCTTGCACTGAAAAACAAAGAATTATTCTTTGTATCCTTCGAACATCTTTTTCAGAAGAAGTGGATGCACTGTTAGAAGAAAATCAGAGACTGCGAGAAAGTCAGATGTGTAAGATTTGTATTGACGATGTAGCTAACGTGATATTTTTACCCTGCGGACACATGGTTAGTTGTCCCAGGTGCGCTTCAGCCGTGGTCGACTGTCCAGTGTGTAGAATTAAAATCGAGGGAACTGTGAAAGCGTTCTTTGATTGAGTTTTCGAAAAAAAAAAGATGAACTTTATAAGTTCCTTGTGTTTCGAAAAGGGAAAAACTAAGAAAATTTAAAGTGAAATTGACATATCGTTGCTGTTAATACAAAAATGACTGACCATACAAAACATTCATTACAAACAAACAATCAAACAATTTTTTCCATGTTTTTAGTTGTTATTATTTGCGATAAGCCCGAACGATTTAGCCTGCGCGTGATGTTTCCAACAAGTTCACATGGCATTCGAGACACAAACATTGACTTGCCTAGACAAACACGCAAAGCAAGGTAAATACTCGCTGACAATTAAAGAGGGTAAAGACCTTCAACAGTTAGTAATATCATGAAGTTGACATTCGCCTCGATCAAAAACGCTCTAAATCACTCACTTAGTGCCCCATGCATTTATTCCAAACTTTCACTCCAACCATTCATAAACATTCCTAATTATTCAATTTCGTTCAAAACTATCAAAGTTCTATTCAAATCGATAAGATCTTTCCATGAATGAGGGTGGTGTAGGTCTTTAACTAGTGTCTAATTGGTACGTGATAACACAAAAATTGGAAAGAACGTAGATTTCTATAAAATGAGTTCATTAACGTCGTGTATATTGAATTATCTCCCTTTTAACTTCACTCAAAAGTCAATCCTCCATCTCGTTCAATTTCATTCGGAAATCATTCCATAATTATCCAAATTTGCAATTTCATGGTGTTGCTAGCTGTACCCATCTACAAAGCTAATATAGGTGTATTTTGTAAACTGAGCTCTGACGTAGGCGCTGAGTCCATACTCATAGGTAAATCGGGTATAATTTAAAAGCAAATAATAGGAATTTAATCTGACCCCTTCACTGCAATTATGAAAGTACACGTTTGAGTGAACCTTACATTTTTAGACAATCAATAACGTTGGTTTAAAAGGCAAGTTTCAAACTTTCTTAACGCGCTATTTAAACCTGTTTTATCTATTTCGAACAAATGGCACGAGAATCTAACTGTAAAAAGTTGATTTTACGGCTCACCGCGCAAAATCTACCTATAGTGATGTTTTGTTCAGATTGTGTGTATGCACAGGCTGGCCAAAGACGTTGGCTTACATGTATGCTAGTGAAAGTAGTTGAAATGCCTCGCACGTGATTAAATATCATAGTGATTTCTTGTTTGCTCATGTCTAATATTTTTTTTTTCGATGAAGAAATTGGATATTTGTTTTGTATTGTCTTGATTGAATTCTTTTAAAATGTTTTTGCAATACTTCGGTACTTTTCTTGATTGTTAAAATGTCCATATTGACATAAATTGATACTCCAAATGTTGTCTGAATTCCGTTTTATTTCTGCGTGAATTTGATATCTCTTTGAGAAAAAATCAGGTAGGCCTACAATGCAAAGAACTTCCGTATGTCCAAGGTATGTCAATAGTGTAGCCCCTGGGTCAAGAGTCCAACATTAAGTCTTGTATGCCTTAAAAAGGATGTTTAACACACGTGGTATAAGCTAATCCGCAAGTTGAAAGCGTACATAATTTGCGAATGTGGCCGTGCGTTCTTGCGTCTTATGTGTATGTGTCTAGGTGCACGATTGACAGTCACACGTGCACACATTTTTAGTCGCACACGTCTTTAGACGGATGCTGAAGCCTAAATCACAGGCGTGGAATGCTTGTTAAAGTTATACCTGGTTACGAAACTATGTAGTCTTTTTTCGCTTTTTATGCGATCGTGTTTCTGATCGTATTTGTACAATTTACTTCCAAAGTGACATTTTTAAAATAAATGTTTATGCTTTAACCTTATTGCCGAAGTGTGCCTATATATGTGACAGTCTGGTATTATCACGTGTGCTTGTCTGAGGTCTGAATTCACAGATAAAATAGAGCCCTAATATAGAAATTGTGTTAACATGCTTACTTCTGAATTAAAGAATGGAGGATTCGCATTATATAGATCCTTGCATATGAGCCAGTGCATTACATTTCCAACTTAAGTCAATCTTGCTCAAGGTACCAACTATTTTATAAAGTATCCGTTTTCAAAGTCCTCTTCCTTAAATCAAAATTTCTTATAAGCAGATTTTAGTAGTCTACATATTATTGTAAATGAATAATATGTTGTTAAAAAAACATTAGAATCGTCTCAATGAGAAGATTCTATCTGGTTTTAACAACATAATAAGATTATTGAGACATTCACAATGACATAACTATTCAATCAAAATTATGTTTCTATTTTGTAAAGAAAATGTGTAGTAAGCGACCATTCTTTAAACGACCGCTTTTTGGTAGTCCCGTAAGTGGTCGCTTGATACACGTTATACTGTATTTCAAATATGCACTAAGCAAATACCTGGACTACATCTGCACATTATTTCCGAGGTCTTCACTATATGCATTGTAGAACGACAATGTTTTAAAGTATCTATAAATAGTAAGGTCAAGTAAGAAACACCCTGAAATAGATACTTATCCCATTAGAAACCATTCTAAATCGCTCACTCAACGTTCCACTCATTCATTTCAACCATTCTGTCAAATCATTCCGAAACGCTCCAAAATCGTTAACATTGCTGAACAACTTATTTCAAATCTAACAAACCATTTTCGGTAAACTTTCATTAATGTTATGCAGTGTGAAAAATAAAACCCAGTAGATCATTATAGAACTTAATAGTGCACTCAGTTTCAATTTACTATTTTTCAAGACTTGTCTCCTTCAGACAACAGTGCATTTAGAAAATGGCATGACACAAGACTCTTTACAAAATGTAGACAGTCCAAAGAATCCTTTAAATATGCAAAGACAGGCCAATCTTGGACCCCGCGAAATTTTGCAGATGTGGGGTGTGTTCAAGGTGATTCGCCGTTTTTGTTTCCACATAGTGTTTTTTTTTTCTTTTTACTCGAGGATAACACGATAAAGGGTCGAATGACTCTTATTTCCATCGTGGTCCTAACTCATTCAAGATATTATCCTACACTTTGAGAGAGAGACAATTGGTTCTAACCACTGCTACCCACTTTTACAGATGGGTGGACTGGGGCCCCGCCTGTGAAGTGTCCTGCCCAAATACACTACCCGCCTCCGGTGGGGCTCGAACCCGCAACCACCAGGTTACGAGTCGAGCGCGTTAACCACTAGGCCTACGAGCCAGACTTAAGTGTAAGGGAGTTCACTTAACAAAGCGCCAAAACGTACTACGCTTTTTTGTTCGAACACGGAAGGTGATTTGTAGGAGTCGTGTAATTGATTCACAAGTTGATGCAATTGGCTTTTACGTAAGATTTCAACATGCGACAGTCAGTCCCGAGACGGGTTTCAAGAAATATTCGGCACGAGTTTTAAACGAACGACCTTTCATGTGCATTTTGTTTGAAAATGGATGAACGCAACTGTTAACATTTTTTTGTCAAATCGCGATGGCTGAGGTACAGGCGATTGTTTCATAATCCGAGTTTTGTAACAGGATCATTTAGGTATCAGAATAAAGCATGATTAAAACCTGTTCCAGTCTAGATATTCTAATTTGAAGTTTGAAAAAATCTTCTTATTAAAAACGTTTAAGTTCAAAAGTCTCGATAATCGAGGACCTGAAATTCGGCAATGGTTGTGTTACAATGATGCAATTAAAAAATTCTGTCTGACGATTTGGTGGAATCTAAACTGCTTTCCGATGTTAACTTTTCTTCTAATATAATACCCATCATTTATCAAAGTTTTGTGATAATACAACGATTGTGTCGTTCTTTATTCTTCAAGTAGCAACAAAAACGAAACTGTGCCGGATTCATGCAAGCTTTAGTTAACCCCTCCCTTGACGAACGCGCCCAACGTTCAGGATAACAAAACTATACAAACTGTTTGCAAATTATACCCGTTTTCAAATTTGCACGCAGGTGTAGGTCCCATGTATGGCAGTAAAATTATATAATTAAACATTAATTTTGTTACTTTAGAAAAGAAAATAAAACCCCAAAAATCTGTGAATATTTAAAGTTTGCTCAATTTGCTTAAATGGGGGTATTTTATGCTAAGTACTGAACGTCGTACGTACTTATTGCTTCTTTAATAGTACGAAGGAATTAAATCATTTTGTAATGATCATACTCTGAATTATGATTTTTCCCCTGTTAAGATTTTGTTTTTGAATAATTCTTTAAAGAAGCTAGAATAAATTGAGGCGAAATGTATGGTGCAAGGTTTCTGCCACGAGGTTCGAGGTCTAAATATCGTATGATAAATTTATATGTGTCACGCCTAATCAGACGTTACAGGAATTTCCATTTCTACGTTCAAAATATTCTTGATGAAGTTTTTGTGATATCTTTTGTTTATCAATTATGATACTTTTTGTAACAATTAATGCCAACAACTGTTTTTAATTTAAGACTATCATACATGATTGAAAAGAATCTAAGTGTCCAAATACATCCCAATTATAATTTAGCATGTGCGAGAGATTTCCAACAATTTCAAATAAGCACAAATCAAAGACTTTTAAGAATTAAGAAAGGCATTTAAGAAACGGTTGCCCATTTTGCACGTATTATTGCGTGCGAAGTGTGATACAGCTTTTATATCTACTGGGTGTAGTCCAGTGGGGCTATTCATGTGCCGTGACGTCCGTCGTGTAACCGTCCGTTCGCCCGTTCGCCCAATAACTTTTACTTTAAACGTCTTCTTTTATGAAATTCCAGGTCCGAATTTAACAAAACATTACAGAAATCATCCTTAGGACAAGCTCTCTCAGATTCCTACCCTGATCTGACTGATGACTTGGGCGCTACGGGCTGTCTAGTCACCAAAAAGGGCCTTATATGGTGAAATGTAAAAAATTTATTTCTCTGATAAAAATCAAACAAATTTTATAGGAATGGTGCTTTGACATTCCCTTTAAGAATCCTTAATTTAATTCCGATCGCGCTGATAACCATGGCTTTACTTACTGTTCCGTAATCCAAAAAATGCCCCATATTGTAAAATATAAAACGATTTTCTTCACTGAAGCTTTCAACCAAACTTAACAGAAATGATTCCTTGGACATGCTCTTTCAGATTCCCCTTTTTACCCTCGTCAGGCTGATAACGTTGGTGCTATGGGCTGACAAGTCCTCGAAAAATGGCACAATATGATGAAAAATAAAAAAAGTTCTTCTCTGAACCTTTCGTTCAGAATTCAACCAAACTTCACAGGAATGCGGCTTGAAACATGTTTTTTCTGAATCCTATGATCACTCCTGATCAGGCCGATAACTTGGGTACTACGGGATGTTGCGTCATCAAAAAGGGCCCCATATGTTGAACCATAAAAGAATCTTCTTTGAACCTACAGCCTTCTTCACCCCTCGTGTTTAATAGTTGAAAATACAAATGTATTAACATTATCTAGATAGACAAAATCATTATTTTGAAGTCATTTTATTTTCAAAAAATATTTTTGGAATGGTATTAAACTGAAATTAAGATTTGACCACATACAAATTCTTCATTCAAACGCGATTTTATGCTATTGATGAAAATGTCGGTCCATATAGAAGTCAAACGGACAATACCACAGCTTAAATATTATTGACATATTTTATTACACGTAAAAAAGTCGCTTATCATGTGACAATGCAAACATAAATAACCGCTTAGAAGAATAATTCTGCATCATGGAAAAGGGAACTTTCATATAAAATTGTTTGTTTGCACATGTTTGCTTTCATTTTATGCATTAGCCTACCTTGCCCTTTGGTGATACCTACTTAAAAATAGACTATGTCTTAGCTAAATACCCTTAATGCAATTTTTTGGTAACTTTTCATAAATCTGATGGGCGTCGAGTGCCTGTTGTCCGATATTGACCCTCTTGGGTCTCTTGTTAAAGTCTTGTAAACGTTTTTACATACTGAACGCAGGTTTGTTCATAGAAATGTGAATAAGAGGATTATTATAGTGGATTATAATTTTCGGCATCCATAGCGTCAAAACTAAATCTTATTCAACCATTCTTAAGTTATTCAGAAAGTTAAGTTTAGTGAAAAAATGTGGAATTTTTCCTCTTGAACCTACCATTAATATAGATTAAAATTCCAGGAAACTTTAATTCGTCGATCAAAGATTTCAAATGATCTTGACACTGCTTAGCTTGTGGCGTAAATATGCCACACTACACAATTAAATTCATTTTGTCTTCCTGTACACATTATCACAGATATTTGACTCGGCACTGACCTCTTACGTCACGATTTTATGTCACATTTTAAAGTCGGTGACTGATAAGAACGGTTTTACCTTATAAGGCGAGACTCTGTTTGGTTCTCTAACAAAGTTTAGAATCGACAGCGAGCTATTCAGAAGAAACAAAGATGATTTCGTGTTTATATTTATTTACTATTCTTGTGTGTCTTCCATTCTGTAAGTATGATTTTTTTCTCAAGATCATAGATTCAAGATTCTTTATTGAACAGATTTGATCTTTACAGATCTTCATCTCAGTAATTTACAAACAATATGATATGGTATTAGTACAGTCGAAATATTCTTTTGGAGTGTTAGTGAATAAGGTAGTATCAAATATGAAAATTAAATATGAAAATTAAATATCGTTGACGGAATTGCGTAAAATTTTTCTGATATATAAGGAGAGCGATGCAACAACCAATGAGCATAATTGATCTATCATGCTCATTCCTTGCCACAACAGCTCCGCTAATACAGGTCACCTATTTGTTGTATACTATCTATTGCCGATCGACAACCACACCATCACAGCCACGAAGTATTATCTTCGTGAATGTGTTGCTGCGCCAGCTCATCAACATTCTGGTACTTATAATGGTAAAGATACCATTGTAATGCATTGAATATTATTTTGAATAATCGGAGGGTGAACCCACAATGTTTACTTTTCAAACACAGTTTCATAAGATAAGTTTGTTTTATGAATAATTCATTGAGGAACGGCGCAGATTAAACGCTTCAACAACAAACTTACTAAGGTTTTTCTGAATAGTACAGTTGTCATTCTTATCACAAAAAGTGCATTTTCTCTCATTTCGACTTAACCGTCGGTTCGCGTATCGCCCGGTTTCGATAAGAAGTTTGTGTGATGAAAGTCGGAGACGCGATAAAGCCGTTCGTTGTCTAAACGGAAGAATATCGAGGTACCGTTCAATTTCAATTTCTGACTTTAAATATTTCAATATAAAGTCTTAAGCTACTTTTAGATTTAATGCCATTAAACCACGATTGCTTAAAGACATCAATAACCCTGTTTTTAAAACTTGATGAAAACTTTTCAAATTTACGCTTGATGGATTTCGGAATACAATTGAGAAACCGTAATTATCCAATAAACTTTTAACATCTCTTAACCAATTTTGCTTGCCATTATAATAATGTTTTAGCATATCGGTGTATATACATTGAATAATAAAATTATCTGTTTGTATCAATTTACACCAATACTTGATAATGCGCGTGTAACGATTTACATAAAGCGGGTATCGTTCAAGTTCGCTATATACGGCCAAGGAACAGGTAGATTGTTTAACATTTAATAATCTTTTGCAAAATTTCAGATGTACTCTCTCTATTTCCTTACACTTGCTAAATCCTGTAACTTCTACGGCATAGTTCATAGTAGAGCTAACAAATGAATCGAATAATTGACACTGAACAGACGGTTTCACATGTAAATTGCGCAACTTATTCATTAAAACATTCAATGCTTTCAAACCCTTGCCTGCTAGAGTCTCATTATTGACAGAGAACGAACCATTAGAACTGAATACAGTCCCTAAATGATTAAAACACTGAACTACTTCAAGTTGTATATTATCATATGACCAAGTATACGTTGACGATGTGTTGGCTCGTTTTTGGAATACCATCACTATGGTTTTTTCGGTGTTAACTCGTAACCCCCATTTCCTACAATATTCATACAATAAATCAAGACGCCGTTGCAGATCAAATTGACTGTTGCCCAAAATGACGATATCATCTGCAAACAAAAGTATTATCATTAATATATCATCAATGGTTATACCACAATTTGCGTCATCCTGCAAAAAACAACTCAAAGTCATCTACAAAGAGTGAAAATAAGATAGGGGAGATAACCTCGCCTTGCTTCAAACCTACCACGCATTCAAAATAATCCGAGTACGAGTTGCATCCCTTGACACATGATTTTACCGAGCTATACATGCTTTTGATAATCTTAAAAATTTTCCCATTTAATCCTTTGTGAAAAATTTTGTAACACATATTGTTCAGGTTAATACTATCGAATGCTTTTTGCAGATCGACAAAACAGCAAAAAAGTTTTTTTTATTTTCATTTAATATTTTATCGAATATTGATTTGAGAATAAATATCGCATCTACTGTAGATCTTCCTGAACGAAATCCACACTGCGCATCACTTAAAATCTCGCAACTTTCTATCCATTTAGTAATCCTATTATTTAAAATACCGGTAAATATTTTTGAGAAACAACTGACTAATGTGATACCACGATAATAGACCTATTTCACATAAGTCTACGCATGCGCGGAAATCTCTCGACTCCGCCCCTTATACAAACGAGGGGGCATTGTCATTTTAGTCCAGTAATAGTTTATAGAAAAATAGTATATTTTAAACCACAAAATACTCGTCGTTACAAACGAAATTAAAGTAATTTTTACACATAATTAGAATGTAATTTTAATGCTTTAATTCTTCATGCTTATTTTTGTCATTTTTCTATTTTTTGCTTTCGATTAACTTATATTACAGTACGGAACATCGGGAATTTGACAATCATTTGCCGATCATTCACGGGCAATCACGTTCAATCAGCGTTCAATCACAATTTTACAATCAGCGTTCAATCAGAATCGGCACAAAGCGTTCAATCAGAACCGTTCACTCATTCCGATCGGTTACATGATAAGAAACCGTTCAATCAGTTTTAACGAAATTATTTTCGTTTGATTAAAAATAATTCATTTTGTTGATAGAATAGATAAATAAAAGAGCAAATTCACAATCTTCTCGAAATAAATAGCTCCAGCGAGTTTCGGAAACATCCAGGAAAATTAAAGGCGAGACGAAATGTACTTGCGAGTGTTCGTTTCTTATTCCAGTTCGATCCAAATACCGTTTTCGCCACAGTGCCAGTTCGTACCTAGTCCGCCAGTAGAGAATGAAAGAATGAACAGCCGAGAGATTTTCCTTCCTTTCTTTAAACAATTTCTCTCCTCAGTGGCCGGCTTTACCGGGGCCAAAATGTTTTATTAAAGGCAAGAACATTGTTACCCTTATGAAATATTACTTAATGAAAGTGCTTTCAATTGACTGGTAAACAAATCCTATCCATGTTACTCTCCAATATTTCATTGATTAGGACATGCTCACCAGCCACGACATGCATCTCATTTTTCATACGGCGGATTCATGGAGACTGTAATGTAGACTGGTAAACCTGTCCCATCTACGCTATCCTCCGATCTATTTCGATAGATTGAGGCAGGCTCGCCAGTCAAACCGTAATGTAGGTTTTACTCTACAGTTGGGTCTTCAAAGTTAACCACAAGTTGATTAAATTTCCCGAGGAAAATGAATGATAAGACTCACGATAGGGGCTACTTTAGATCCGCAACTGCAGTCTAGGGTAATTGTGGGTCTGCATTTTTTATGAAAAGGTTTCGGTCAACTTGTATCGAAACTTCTTACATTTAACTATTGAGTCCTATGCTGGTGGTATGAGCACCTTATTATTGACTCTTGATATTACTGTATTTTACCAGTGAATACAGTAAGAAGAATCTGGAAATTGAAAATTGAATGACCTTAGAATGAAATTGAATGAGTGTGATGAGCAAAATTAGATTGATTTTCAAGGGAGGTAAAACAAAATCGACAATAAAATAGTGCTAATTGATTACCTCCCGTTAAAAGATCTACCAACTTTTCTGGATTTGTGTCTTTACAGACAAATCAGACCCTTAATAAACAACGACAGCCTTATAAAATCATACAATCATTTTATTGGAATGCTGATTATTTTGCACAGATTCAAAGTGGGTTTTTTTTTATTGATTTTGGAGCGTTTTAAATTGATTGGAGTGAGTGTTAGGAATGAAATATTTGAGCACTAGACGAGTGATTTTGATTGGTTTTGATCTAGATGAATGTCAATTTCACAATGTGATTGCCGTTACACAAGACCTTTTCTGAACCATCAGCTGGGAGAAGAAAGTCAAATTTGATGGATGCCACCATCAGAGATTGGGCCTGGGACCCAACAATTTGTGTGTTAGAAAGGAGGTTAACACTGCTTTTAACAATCTTAAGAGTCTTTTCAGCTTTTCAAGCACTACCATTAGATCCCTTCCTAGCCTCTAGCTGCTATCCCACATAGGTTTATGATTATTAATCCACAGGGGCTAAGCCTAGCAGTAACGCAGGGCTGTCAAACATGGGGTAGCGAGTTAGAACCCAGGCTCAGCCAACTTTCATCCGTCAATATTGTCAATTACTAGAGTCAACGGTTAATGATTTTTTACTTACGATAAAATGTAGCACGCCTTAGATGGATGAGCAGCTAGTGGCTCACAAGAAATGTTGAGGTTTTATTGGTGTGAGAAAGGATATGAGTTGGTGCACTGGCCAACTATAATATAACTGCACTAATATTGAAAGTGGTATTAAACCCCATGCAAACAAAACATATCAACCCATTCGGGTACAACTTGTAGGAAAGGACGTTGGCTCTAGGAGCAAATGAATGGGTGTCAGATACACTACCACAGTAGTTACCCAAATACATCCGCCTATATAGTTGTGATGACAATATATTTCACATATCCTTGAGTCACTTACAACACATGCTAAATATGGCCATGATTTGTATAGAGGTAGTGGACCCTTAATAGTTCCTCCACATATCCGAACTCATGATCTTTCACAATGTTTACAGAGGTTTCATAATTAAAATCATTACTCTCAAAATGTTGTGTATCTATCACAGGTGTACTACCTTAATCCAATTCAATCTGAACCTAAAAATTCCCATTTTGACAGGAGATATAGACAAGGATCATCCTGAACATATGTGCATTCTGATCTTAGTCTACACCATCTTTTTGACCAAGAACTGTGATGAGACTAAATTTTCAAGACAAAATTTGTTGGATGATTTTTCTTTCAGAGACATTCAGCACTTTGCTTTAAAGCTAGTGTAATTTAGCCTGGATTTATACTTAGCATAAGAAGGGTAAATGGCCATTGGCATTGATGAGCTATTTCCCATGTGCGGATCCAGTGGGGGGGATATCAGGACAAAAAGATTACATTGAAATACATTTATACAAATATATCATCAGTGGGTGACCAAAATGCTACATCATTTGAGGTTTAGCTTAAGGTAGTAGAACCGTAATAGTTCCGCAGCATTTCGGAACTCATAATCTTTCACAATGTTATCCGAGGTTTCCTAATGAAAATCATTAGGAAACCTCGGTTAACATTCTTAAAGATCATTACTTCCGAGACATTGCGGATCTTTTACAGATCGCTACCTTAAACGTTTTGCTCACCAACTGATAAATTGATTAATAGACAACTATGTTTGTGCTGCTCAAATGGAAAACAAAAGCACCACATGTGGGTGCCTATGCTTGGCTGTTGGTGAAAAAAATTGTCAAAACAGGGGCACAATTTGCAAAATATGCATCTAGATTTATACATATTGGCAGTAGAGTTGGTTCTTTGGTTGTTTTCATTAAACAAGACATACCAATCAAAAATCCCTAAAAAAATCTGTACATGAATTGTTCAATTAATACATAAACTGTTTTTAATAACTGCCTATCTGATTCTTTATTCTCTTAAGTAGCACCTTCCTTTCCATATCAATGAGTCATTCTACCCTACTATAAAGTCAAATTGTGAAAAGCAGGAAGTGAAGTCTCAGAGTTTAAACTAAACTCAAACTTTGTCATTTGATTAATTTGTTACAGATAAAATTCAATATCAGGCTATGTAGCTAAGTACAATCAAACTTGTTAATTTTGCCTCTTGTCCAATGATAAATTCAATCAATAGTTGAAAAAATGCATTTGATAAAACAATAATGATCAAGCAAAGAGGTGTGTTTTATAGACTAAGATTTTGAAGATATCTTAAGATTTTTAATCGGAATATCCCGAGCAATTCAGTTGAAATTCTACATAGCAGTCAGAGATATCCCGATTAAAAAATAAAAATAAATCTTAAAATTCTTCAACCTAAAAAAACACACCTCAGGTCAATTGAAATTCAATTTTAAAGATAAGTAATATGGCTTTTCTGTATTTAGAATTCTACTAAAAATGTTACCATCTTGCTCAGTCAATGCAGAGTGTATAGTCCAACAGGGATCAATATTTTGCCAGATCAGTATTGGTTTGAAGGTAGTGGACCTGTAATAGTTTCACAACACTTCAAAGCAATGAATTTTAACAATTTTAACCGAGGTTTCCTAATGATTATCATTTGCAGTTGTTTTTTTACTGAGAAACTGGGGCTGAATATCGGCCCCTTCCCCTCGGCGATTTTTCCCCCAAAATGGACCTTTTCCCCTCCAAAACGAATTTCCCCACCCAAACAAGGTTTTCCCCAGATAATGTTTGTTATAAATCGAAGATAGTGGATAATTTGCTTTAAAAATGCATTTACGGTTCCATTTTTAGTCGTAAAACAGCATCATACATCTTTCATAAGGGGCAAAAATGTAAACATTTCGGAATTTCCTAGACATCATTAGGCTCCACTCTGTCGATTCTGTATCAATATTCACCAAATCCGAAACCCTCTGCCATTACAAAATACGCCAAACATCGCTCTGCCTCAGACATTTCCGTGATGCCCTTTTATTATGTTTCTGCTCAGACTTTACACAAGGAACCCTATTTAGATAGTGGACTCGTAAAAGTTCCGCAACATTTCAGGAGGCTTGAACTTTAACAAGTTAAACCGAGGTTTTCTAATGATTTCATTTGGAAACTAGGTTAACATTATGAAATATTATGAGTCACAAACAGCATAGATTGACCACTTTTAGTCGATTTAAAATATTTGAGGTAAATTATGTGAGAGATTATAACTAGAACTAATTCTAGCATTCACTTTGGATAAAACAGTGTATCTCACTCAGTGTCATTGTGAAAAAGGAACTTGATTCTTGACCTGGAAGTTAGTGGTTCAAGCCCAAATGTCATCAAGGTGTTAATAAATTGGCACTTAGTAGCCAGTCCCAGTTCACCCAGCTTTTTATTACAATCTGAAATAAATGTATCTGGCACCCTAACCAATGACTTAACAGTTTTCATTCAGCACAGACACACACTTGCCAGTAATACCCGAAAGGGTAAATAGGCAGTAGATAGATAGGGAACCAGTCAAACCGGCTCCTTGTCAAACCAGTCCCATGGTCAAACAGGCCCCAATACGGTAATACTGGCCCCCAAAAATAGTCAAACCGGCCCCAAATCAGACAAACATGCCCCAAATCAGACAAACCGGGCCTTATTTTATTTCAAACGTTGCTTATATACATGCATTTTACTTTCATTTTTGAACAATTGACTGCAATGCGATAAATAAATAGTGACAAATATATTGACCGATAGAAAGTGTATGTTCCTCTTTTGCTAAACCCTTTGCTGTTTAATCCCTGCTTTATGTGTGCCTGTGATTTTATGATTGAGAAAATGTTGTGAAAAAAGATGAAATTGCTCATGACAAGCAATTTCTTCTTTTTCCACACTATTTTCTACCCTACTGAATGGTTATTTTTCAAATTAAATCCACATTAAATTTTCGTCTGCAAAACCTTTGAATTTTGACAGGTCCAAAATTTTGTAAAACAGGAAAGGGTTAAGCTACTGTCACATAAACACTCTGTTTGCTTTGGTGAGGCATCACTGATGACTTAATGTAGAATAGTTGATGAAATTGATGACAAATTTCTGATAAGTTGACATCTAATTCATTCATTCGATGCAATGCCCTGTGAATGGACCGGGCTATGTCCAATCATCTGGTTGGCTCAGGTTTCCTTTTTTTACATCACAGACACAGAGTTTTATATTCTTTTCTGACCTGTTTACTTCATTTTGGAATCAGCCACTATCGTTTGCGACCCGACTAGTCAACGGCATCTTGTAGGCTTAATGACCACATGCAGTAAAGTCGACAGGTCGAAAGGTTCGAGGTCCGAAAAATTGACATCTTATTCAACTGTCGATTTCTTTGGCGATCCTAGTATTCTTAAATATGATCAATGTACAGTCTTAACGACGCTTATTTTAACTCCAGCCAATGGTTTTCAAGATGAAAATCTGGAAACATGAGAATTTTTCCAAAAATATTTTTTTTTAATTAGAGTTCAGTTGCGAGTGTAAATGGCGGCTTTTTATTCAAGGGAAATAATCTTTACAATATGATGGTAGGTAATTTGCTGTGGACCCCTGCGGATAAATTAAAAAAATATGCTTGGAAAAATATAATTTTCATATTTCGTTTAATTTCTTTCGGTATTTATGTTTTAATTGAATGATTGAACGCACCGTTCAATTTGATTGAACGGTCGGATTTAGCATAGAAAGCGTTCAATCCAATCAGAAGAAAAAACGTTCAGCGGGCAATCACGATCATTCACAAACGTTCAATCAGCGCTCAGCGTTCAATCACGTCCCAATCGGATTGTCAAATTCCTGATGTTCCGTACTGTAATCTAACTCTATTTCGCGTTCCTGACCTATCATGAAGTATTTTGTATTTCTTGTTGGCAATTATATACTGACCTTTTTTTTTAAATTTTGTCATCAAAGTTTGTCTTTGAATTATATTTATTCGTATATAATTCCCTTTTTTTATTCAGATCTTATCAATTATATCGCTCCTTTCATTAAAATACCTACACATGTATTACTAAAAAAAACCGTAGCCTTCTCAATCATTTCTTTATATAGTAATTTCTTTGTATGAAACATTATTACCAACACATCGTTATTAACACACTGAGACAAGGAAATGTATTCTTGCAAAAAGTAATAATAAAAAATAAAATGAATAAATGAATCGTTGAGCGAATAATCCAACCAAATACGCCACCTCGTGTTCATAGATTGTTTGTGATATTGCACTGCTGAAACTTCGTGGCAAAGAGAAAACTGACACCAACACATTGACGATCTTTCACTCTGTGAATCATGATTGAGGAAAAGTAGACCTATGTGATACAATGTATTTGGACCGTGCAATATATATTTCTTTGTGAAAATGTTATCTATTCACAACAGCGGGGTTTTTGCAGAAGAAATTTTCATACTAAGGAAATATTTAATGATAATATTAAATAGATAAATACATGGTATTTTATAAAAAGCACAGAGAGACCAGACTTAGTTAAAGATCGATTAATGTTTTTATCGTATAGGGGGCATATATCTGATACTCATTTAGAATCGTTGAAATATTTTAGCACAAGTCCCTTGCAGCATTGTTATTTTTCATATTGCTTGATAAAACTTAAGCGTTAAAAGATGTAGGGCTGAATTTAGTCTTCATGTTTGTTTATGATTTTAGAAAGGGTTTTTCAATATGCCATAGACCCCAGATCAAAGAGCGGTAAAACACTAAGGCAGCAGTTATAAGTTACAACACGTGCGCTAAATAAACATTGTACTTGTGACAATTAAGCGTCATATGTGACATATGGTATTACGTAATCGTATTTAACTTCTACCCACATCTTCAAGATCAATATATATCCATAAAAGGGGTATCTAAAAAATGTGTTCAATAATCCATGAATTTGGAAAATTAATTGGATTTGTAAGAGGTGAGTGTTAAAAAAAGGGCTGTAAGAAAAGAAATCAAGTGAAATTCAGAACTACAAATCTTTAATTTTGAAACAGCGAATGCACGTTTCCTATGTATTTAAAAGCCCTTCCCAATGCAAGTATGTGTTCAAATTTGAATCATTATTAAAATGAAATAGCAACTTGTAATAATAAACCTACGGTGGAACTATTTCTCCCCTTTTCACATTATCTTTCACTCTCGATATGGTTCCGTGTTTTTTTTTTTTATTATTTTTCGTTTGAGAGAGAGAAAAAAAACATGTGTCGAATTTGCATTCTGTCGTCTGCCGTTTTTGTTGTCTGTTTTTATTATCTCTTTATTTTATTTTATTTATTTATTTTTTTTTTTTGTAATTTTTAGTTAATGAATTACGATCGATTTGTGACGAACAATGACTAGTTCTAGTATTGAAATAATGAAAATGAATAGTCAAAATGAAAGAAATCCATACAAACTATCATATTGAAGTGATTTCTCAAAACGGTAGATTTTCGATGGAGGATATCTGTTTCGACCAAATATAAATTCATCAAGTGGATAAACTCTGGAGAGTTATATTTGCAATTCATTCCACCCAACTAAAATCAAACGTCACTAAAAATTACTAAAAGCGGTCGAAATAGTTTCTAATGACATTTAAGTATTGGTTTGAATTATAAAAGAATAATGATCTATTTTATTAATACATGTAGTTGAAATCGACTGATTTATTCGGATAAATTTCAATGAAATAAAGAGTGGAGAAAAGAAGGATGCCCCCTCGTTTGCATTGTTATGTAAATTTGACTGGAGAGTACGCAAGGGAGATAGTTATGTGAAATACCTCTATTGCTTGCTTCGCAGGGGTCATTTTTCTTATGCAAAGGCACAATTACGCCTCTTGTCCAAGACTCTGGAAAGTGCCCAGAATATAAAATAGCGTTAAATATATCGACTAAATAAGGGCAAAGAATATCAATCGATTCTACGAAATATTCATTTATAAGACCGTCTTGAGCACAAGATTTATTACTCTTTAGGGATCGTACCACTTTAAAAACCTCATCCGCATTTATACGCGCGTTTAACTCATATAATATGTGACCCGTAAAATGTAAAGGGACCATCTTGTTAGCGCGTAACGTGTCGACTCTAGTCAGACTGCGCTCATTATGCAGACTGACTAGGCTCGAAATGTTTCATATTTACTAATTTTCTGAATTTAGAATGATCAATCTACCGTCCCGTGGAAGGATTTTTGAAATGCAAGTTCCGGTTGACCTGTACTATGACCAATCTCATATTCCTTTTTTCAAATGTTTATTTTTCGGGCTTCCCAGATAGTACTTTTGCGAGTGACGGGTCTCATAGTTTAGTATTTAAGAAAGGGACCTGTCTGGGACGCTAGCTCGTAAATAAATGTTGTAAAAAGGGATCGAATCCAGTAGAGTTCATAATGATGTTGGATTTCAGAAATCATTTTTAAGGAAGTTAAAACAAATTTCAATCTTGAGAAAAAAAATGTTGAAAAGTGATGTGTATTTATCCTGGTCAGTCTGCGTAATGAAATAATCATGTACATGATATTTCCAACGCATAAATTTAGCAGCCTAGATAGCCACATTGTGAACTTAAAAGATTGCCTAACTGTCTACAATTACTTTGAGACCTTATTTATCTATAAATCGTATTGCGATACGACCCTGGTCAGACTGTACTGTACATAATCTTATCTTTGGGCACATTTGATGTTGTTGGAAATGTCACGCACAGGCTCAAATAATTTACACCAAGTTGCTTAATTATCTAATAGACGCCAACTAAGCGGTGTTAACGTAAATTTCATCTCGTTCAACATAGATACCGTAATAATGGTCTCCGTGCGCAAAACCGCGTCACAGCGGGTATGTAGTTCGCTTTGAGTTTA
The DNA here is from genome assembly GCA_948146395.1 of Fragum whitleyi. Taxonomy (NCBI): domain Eukaryota; kingdom Metazoa; phylum Mollusca; class Bivalvia; order Cardiida; family Cardiidae; genus Fragum; species Fragum whitleyi. The sequence goes on along the minus strand of OX411546.1, from coordinate 41,444,354 downwards.
ATCGATCATATATTCTTAGGTAAATTAAGATTTACAAGAGCCCCTGATTATTCTTACAGTAAGCATTTATCATTATTTTTGTTTATCACTCCAGGTGCGTCTCTAGTGTGTCTAAGATGCGACAATGTACATCGAACCACAGATTGCCAAAAAGTAACCACCTGTCAAAAAGGAGAGGTGAGTAAAGCAAAACAATAACGTAGTCTTATACAGAGGTCAATTACTTAAAATTAGGTTTTATTTGAGAATTATATCTCCACTTATATTAGAGACTGATTGTAAAAGTGAAATTAAGAATATCGCTGAAATTTTGTTCAATATAGATTAAAAAGAATAATGATTATTATAATATTGATAATGATAACAAGACTGGTGGTTATAATGATAATAATAATGATAATAATAATAGTAATCGATTATATAAAGGGTCTGACGCTACGCTTTCGTAAGTGCCTACTTTTAAACTCGTTGTAAAATATATTTAAAATGTATCAGTAAATTAATCATTTTGATAATTTTACTGGTTAAGTCATGAATATTATAAGTGATAATCCAGTTTGAAATCTTCATGATTAAAAACGAAAGCATAAAATATTATTTATTACTTATGGTGCGTCTTTAGTGTGCCTAAGGTACCATCAAGGCCTACTTTGAACAACTCATTATCAAAAAGTTACATGTGTGTACTAAAGGAGAAATAAGAGCATATGAGTACAGTTAAGAACATCCTAAAATTGACAAGATGAACGCTTTTTGGAATAAAATTGAGTGTATGGAGCAAGTTTTGAAATTAACGGGAGGTAATGCCATATTGCTAATTTTGTTCAAGATGAAAAAAAGTAGCGAAATGTATTACCTCCCTTTAATAAAACATGCATACAAGTTCTATGAGTAACTTTCTATGTCTGTATGAACGCATAATACGCTTACAAAATTCAATTTTGTCAGGGAACTCGTGGATTTTTTCTACCAATTTCTATTTTTAATGTGGTTGTTGATCTCATTATTATTAGTGATTTTGGATCGTTTTTGAATGGTTTGAGTGAGTGTTTGGAAAGAACGAATGTAGTTCTGATTGATCGGTTTAGAATGCTTTTGATTGAGATGAATGTCAATTTTACGATGTTCTTAACTGTAGTAAGCGATTGCCAAGTCCCATAAGGCTTCATAATTGTCTCAAATTTTCTTTCGGGGGGCCTTTTGAGCTCCCCTGGGGCCCTTTTTACTAAATTTCTTATGAAAAAAATAATCGTCAGTTAATATCAAAAGTCGTACATGGTTTTTACATTCATAGTTAGATTCTGCGCTGCAATATCTCATTATAATCGTCATTAGAAGCATGGCAGAATTCCATATTTAGGTGCAGTTAAAAACATCCTGATGTTGACAAGATGAATGATTTTGGAAGGAATTTGGAATGAAATTGAATAAGTGTGTGGATAGGGTTTGGAGTGAAATTAAAGGGAGGTAATTCAATTATGCTAATTTTGTTCATAATGAACAAAATTAGCGACATTCATTACCTTCCTTTAATAACACATGCATGAAAGGTCTGTAAATTGCTTCCTATTTCTTCAAGAACCAACCAGACGCTAACAATTTCAATTATATCAGTGAAATCGCGATTTTTCTTCAAGAACCAACCAGACGCTAACAATTTCAATTATATCAGTGAAATCGCGATTTTTCCCATTTAAATTTATTTTGAATGTAGCTGTTGATTGTATACTTTTTAGTCATTTTTGGCGTTTTGATCGAATTGAGTGAGTGTTTGGAATAAGTGAATGGGGCGTTGAGTGAGTGATTAAGAATGGTTTTGACTGAGATCAATATAAATTTCATGATGTAACTAACTGTACCACGGTAGATGCAACTTTAATTTTTGACTAACGCAAAAAATCAACAACAACAAAAAAAATGATCGTAAGATTTATCTCGAATATTAACTCTGGCAAGCGATCTAGGGCCATGTTGGCCCTCATTGTTTTTAATTTTTGAGTTAATTGGTCGGTCTTATTTCAGGTTTGCTTCATAGAACAGGATGTCAACGGTAACGGCTTTAACCTAGGTTGTCGAAGCCAGCAGGTAAATGATACTTCAATACTTTAATTGATATAAGAGATGAAGAGTTGAATTTCATTTTATGGACGGTATGAAGCTATAAATATATAATACGTACTTAGAATATTATATGAAAAAAAATATCTAACGAGGTTGGGAGAATTGAAAATTGTCGAGGCTCTGCCGAGACAATTATCAATTCTCACAACCGAGTTAGATATTTTTTCATATAATACACTTAGTACGTATCATATTTATCTTATAACCTCTTTTTGTCTTGTTTTCGTCGATCACGGTTTCGAACTGAGATGCAAGTTTCTAAAAATAACTGCATGATATTATTGTTCTAAAAATAACTATGTGATGTCATAAAAAATATCATATGGGTTGTTATCACACAGATATTTGTATAATTATAAGATAAAACCTATTCACATTGTAAGAATAAGCGTATTCGAGTTATACTACAAATATGTCTTTAGCGTTTCTTTTTTGTGTGTAAAAAATGAAAGATGGAGCTGAAATTTCAACGCATAGTTTACATATTTTGTTTGTTTTCTTTGCGACTAAATTTGCTGACCACGACTTTAAATAACCAAAATTAAGATGGCCCTTTGTACTTGGCAGAGGGCTTAGATCTTTAAGCATGAGGGATAATGGCAAAATTTCTGGACAGATATTTAATTTGCCTGTATAATTTCTGTTTCTTAAACATTCGTAGTGTTATGTATAAATATATAATCATGGTATTTCCCGTGTCTGTTTTTAGAATTAGTCTGGAAATTTCCGATCTCTTGACTATTAGGTAAACATGTATGTAGAATATTTTAGATCTTTCTAGAAAGGACTTTTAGACAGTGATTCAAACTCTAGAGTCTTCTAATGTTCTACGCTATTCTAGATTGTTCTATGGTACTATATAAAGGGATTCCTACAGCATTCTTAGTTCACTTGGTTTAGACTAATGGTTTCATCTAGCAGTCCTGTGTTAAACTAAAAGGGGATTTCTCGTTATCTTAAAAGTGTGATTAAAAGTGTGTTTAATTTTAAATTCTGTTATTATTTGACTTATTATTTGTGGACCAGGAACTTAATTCAATTGGATCTAGAAATTAAAACTTTAGGATCAAACATTCAAGGTATTGTAATTTGTTTTTTTGTATTAATTTTATATTGTCAATAATTTTGTTATTGTTGTCAATAAATATTGTTAATTGTAAAGTTTGTTGCTGAGTTTTTTTTGTTCTTGTTACATTGGCACGTAGCAGTAGAAATCAATGATCCTTTTAAACTTTTATTTCTGAATGCATGTATTCCGATGGTCGATTTTCATTAACAGATCACACAAATTGCATATTTTCTATACATATTATGTATTATTTTCAGATCTGTCGAAATTCGAGTCAGCCCAACTGTTTGGGGTGTTGTAGCTCAAATGGGTGTAATAAGGACCTCTGTTCAATTCCAGGTAATTACTTAAGGTAGTGGACCCGTAATAATTCCGCAACATTTCGGAACTAATGATCTTTCACAATGTTGACCGAGGTTTCCTCATGAAATCATTAGGAAATCTCGGTTAACACTGTTATAGTTCATTACTTCCGAAACGTTTCGGAACTATTACGGATCCACTTCCTTAAATCAGGTTTTACGTGGCTTCTTAAGACTATCATGAATTTCTTTTCAAACCCTAAGACACGGTTCCGAACAAGTTGGGATTCAAAAAGGAACCGCGTAATAGCGCTTTTATTTATATATAACACCAATATGAACCTTATTATTATTTCGCGATCCGTGGGTTCTAACTCCGATTTGTTTCAATCATAAGAAACAAAGTAGAGTTTAGCGCCATTGGCTTGCGAACATGAGATATTCCTAAATGCCACAAACTAATGTAAAAACCCCCACCAAACTTCCTTCTATCAAAACCCGAGTTGGTACTTTCTTCGGTCGCATGATATATAAATGTCACTGCATAGACATTCACATTCTCAGAAGCCAAAGGTTCTCCCTCCACTTTGTACCTTTAGTAAGGAATAAAGTGGTGTTCTAGACCTTACCTTCCGTAGAGGAGTTTTTCACATATCGATGACTCAGCGCGAAACAGTTGTAACTGCCTATATGTTTATAGGCAGCTACAGTTGTTTCGTACTGAGCCATCGATATGCCGACCAATACCGTAGATGCATAGATTATCACATATCAGAAAGCCAGGGGTTCTTACTCGACCCTGTTCGTTAGCAACAAGTTGGAGTTATTTCCCTGAGCTTGCGGGGATGAGATATTCACAATTGCCGAATTACACTGTTAATATTATCTCTAAATTGACCTTCGTCTCAAAACCATTCTAAACCACTAGCTCAGCATTGCACTCAATTCATTCAAATCACTTGCTCATATCACTGAAAACCGCCCCGAAAACATTCATAAAACGCTTCGAAGTTGTTTATATCCTTATGTGAAATTTTAAGCGTCTGATTGGTCAATTAAGGCGCACAAATAAAGAAGTACGTAGATTTTTTGAAAGAGGATTAATAAAATATCGCGAATTTCTACTAATTGTACGAAATAAGCGATAATATTTTACCTCCCCTTCATTTCATTTAAATCTCGCCCTTCCCACTCATTTTATCAATCTAGAGGTCCCGGATTCCGTCACCGACGGCGGCACTCATTCTTTCCGACTACTTGTCTATCACTAATGGGTTGATAATCGTAAACCTATGTGAGATAGCGGCTGGAGGCTAGGAAAGAATGTGATGGTTGTGCTGATAAGAGAAATACCAGGAATCCATTGTTAGGTGCTCCAGCCGCCGCGATATAACTGAAATAATGTTGAAAGCGGCGTTAAACTCCATTCAATCAATCAATCAATCCCACTCATTTTAATTTCATTCCGAAGTTATTTCATAATTATTCACTTTGTCAGTTTCACGATGTTACTAACCGTACTGTTTAAGAACAAAATTCAACTTTTTCCCCTGTAGGTCCAACAAATGGCGGCCCATTGTGCTACGGCTGTAACCATCTAATTGAATTTGAAGACTGCAATAAAGTGACACAGTGTTCCGTAAACGAAGTAAGGAAATCAGCCCTGCGTTCAGGATCACAAAACGGTGCAAACAGTTTTCCAATTGTACCCCGCTTTGCACGCGCACTTGCGTGCAAAGCGGGGTATAATTGGAAAACAGTTCGCACCGTTTTGTGATCCTGAACGCAGGACTGTTTTTAAAGCGTCAACGGCGCGGTTCTACCATCAAAGTTCGGGTTTCAATCTCAGATTATATGTTGAAACAATAACTTATTATGGTGACCTTCGTTAAGGGCAATAACAGGTTATCACGAACGCAGGTCAGATCAAAAGAATAGTTTTTCTTTTATCTTGTCATTTTGTTAGTTTTATATTTTTATTTACTTTATTAATATGCCCTTTTTTGAAAAAAAAGAAGGTAATTGACAATATTTTAATTTGTGTGTGAATTCAATCATTTCGAAGGCACATAATTTTGTGTTTAATGCTAGATATTTTCCTTTTATTAATCTCCTTCTTCTATTGACTACTAAGAAATTCGATAACTAAAGTTTACTCTATTACCTCGTTATAATGACCTTCGTCGGGGGAGTGAAAAAAACGCCGTTGGATATTTTGATAATATGCGGGTTTAATTACACTGGTAAAATAAGTATGAAATGATCTTAGAACGTATGGCAACGTTATTCGTCAAAATACTGACATATATTTGCTGACGTCATTTTGAAACGCCGTCAAATGTTTTGTTGAAGAATTTTAATAGATAAATTTCTGGAATATCCTAGATTAAATGCAAAGTTCAGATCATATTATGAATTAAATATGAAATTTTTGCTTGTTTACTACCAAATTTATTAAACGTGGCTTCTAAAATAAATAAACTCGACAAAGCCTCGTTTTTATCTGTTTATAGACGACTCGTTTTTAAATACCTTCTGTATTCAACAAATCATTCATTCAATATACACTCTATATTTTAGGCCTGCTACACAACAGTGTCCAATGATCCAGCTTTAGGCCTGGGTATACACACGCATGGCTGTAGACCGAAACAGGTACAGTTTGTAACATCGTGAAAGGGACCCTTTCTCTGTTCAAACCTTCCAAACCTGAATAAATGAATGCTTTATTCGTAGAATTCAAAAAACGCCGTACTTATTACGAAACGCCCCGAAATCGTTTATAACACTCAATTATTTTGAACTTTTAAATCGTTAAATTCTTTCAAGGATTACATTCGCTGAAAAGGATCGGAAATCGCCTGGGTCCCGTTTTACTAGGCTATTTACGAAAAAACTTATCGTAAGTCAAAATTACAAATCTTACTTGGTGTGTTCATTCATTGTTTGATGACAATATTACATCAGATTCTATCCATTTAAGTTCTTCCAAATTTGTGTACTTACCCTTCGGTTAATCTAGCACTCCGTCCTCCCTTTGAATATTTCTATTGGATATCCTTTCAAAGTCTAGAATTAAATATCTATCAAAACAAATCAACCGTGATTTCAAGATAAAAAAATAGCGTTTGCGAAACGTTTGATAAATGTTACCCACCTTTGCACGTGTCTCCACGTTTTAAGCATTCTGAACGCAGGTTAAGTAATTCAGCATATTAATTTAAACCTGTGAAAATAGGTAGGGTGTATGCAAAACATTGAAATGAGTATTTGCTGTGACTTCAAAAAAAAAGATAGTTTCGTCATTTTGATGTCCACGCATCAACATTTTCAGCTGAGCTACACAAATAAAACCCATGAAGGTGTATACTAATCTTTAATCATCATATTACAGAACTGTGCAGCCGGAGGCAACTTCACGCAAAACGGGTGTAGCTCTTGTTGCAATGGAGACATGTGTAATAACCAGGCTACAAACTGCACAACTACAGGTATAAGTATAGTCCGCGTTCAAGGTTTTAATAGTTTAGATACGGGTGGTCAAATGGGCTGAAGCAATTTTAGCTATGAAAAGCAGAACTGGAAATTACGAGTGTAGAGAGATAGTCAAATACACATGTACTATTGGCACACTGTCGTTTTAACTGCAAATGGGACCCATACGCGTATTTTGTTATAATCAAAATTTAAATGATTTGGCATAAGACGTTCACGTGAATTATTACTACTTTGCAGTTTCTAAATGTTCGCAAACGTTCTTGCGTGCTGAACACAGGGCTGGTTAATCTTTGGAAGCAAATTTAAGACGGTCCCTTTTCGCAAAACAGGTCTATTCATTAAATTCTTGCTTGCTTTACTGTCGCCAAGTTGCATTGTAATAGTTGTAGCAAGTACATATATGAAGAATGCTTTTGTCCGTTTGACTACTCGTAATTTCTAAATGTCAAAGAATAGGCCATTTGGAATAAATAAGTAAATAAATGAATAAAGGAATAAAATAAAAAAGAACAAAATAAGTGTGGATTTTGTTTTATAAGGATATAAAAAGGACACTTTCAATCGTGTGGCTAATTCTTTGACAATATGGTTTATTACATTTGTATTTACATTAATTTGAAATTCATTTTCAGGGCATAAGAACAAGGAATTGATTCACAAATTCAAGCAAGTGATCATTTGGTCAATTTCCTCTATACGGATATGAAGAAAATTGACCTTAGATCACTCACTTAAACTTGTATATCTAAAAATATTATTAAAAAAACCAAAAAGGTCCATTGCATAAGAAACAAAAGTTTGATTATATCCTCGAAGTTAACCATTATTTATCTTATGACTATACAAATATCCTTGTGACCAAATTCCATATGATGTTTTTTTATGATATCACATGGATATTTTCAGAACAATAACATAATGCGGTTATTTTTAGAAACTTACATTACTGTTAGAATCATGGGCGAAAACAAGAAAAATGGAGGTTATTGGTAGGAGATAAATATAATACATTATATTGTATGAAAAAAATATCCAACCTCGTTAGATATTTTTTTTCAAACAAAACACTGAGTACGTATTATATTTATCCATATAGTTAACCCCGAGATTAGAATTAAACTATTGTTATGCAGTAGGTCATTATGTTTTAAGAAATTGATAAGAAATATAATTCTTGGTCTCTTTATAAATATTAAGGTAGTAGACCCGTTATAGTTTCGCAACATTACCGAACTCGTGATCTTTTACAATGTTAACGGAGGTTTCCTAATGAGTTCATTAGGAAACCTCGGTTAACACTGGTAAAGTTCATGACTTCCGAAACGTTGCGGAACTATTAAGGATCCACGCCCTTAATTCACTTTGTGAACTGTTTCGTTTTGTATCGTTTCGTGATCGTCCATGTTTAGTGCTGTGTTGTGATATAGTATTGTAGACGTAGTTCTCTTAGGATGTAGCAACTATGATAATTTACTCAGTAGTTTCTCTTCCATAAGTAGTACATATATCTAGTTAGTTGAAGGTATATAAAATTTGTAGAACATTTACGACTTAAGTACATTTGGATAAATTGTGGCTTTAGTTCTAAAATCGCGTTGTTACAGATTTGATAGAAAAATCTATATTTACGCGATGTAAGAATAGAATGCGTGGTTGAATTGATAAGTTGGGTTTAATATTATATTTTCTTTCAGACTGTGATATATTTTGCTGTTGCTTTTTTTCAGTCTAATTCGTTTTATATTTTCTTTATTTCAACCTTTTTCTACGGACCACATGTAAATTGTTTTATTTTTTTCTTAGTCTGACATTGTACATGTATATCTATTTTTATCGGTATGTTTTTGTATTAAAATGCATTAAATATTGGTCAATTTGAAATAGCCTCTTTTGTTTTTGTCTATGATTTTCTTTAACTCGGTCTGATTAATTTTTCGAGTTGGGTTTTACACCACTTTCAATGATCTTTCGGTTATGGCGCGACAGCTGGAGCCCCTATCAATGGATTCCTGGTATTCCTGGAAATTATAGAAAAAAAATCAGATAATGACATATCATATTATTTAGCATATATATAAGTTTTTGTTATAAGAAATGTTTTGATACCGCCACCTATGGCATTTCTCACACCAGTACTACCATTACATCCTTTCCCAGCCTGCTATCCCACAAAAGGCTACTATTTCCAATTCATTGTTGTAAGACAAAGAGTCGGAAGTGAGTTCCGCCGTCTGGATTCGTATCCGCGGTCTTTTGAACGATTGTCCGACGCTTTGACGGCGGCTGGTTTGGTCTGAATGGTTCTAATTATGCCACGAGTGATGAGTAAACGATTTAGAATGTTTTTGAATCGGACCGTGTCCATTTCACAATTTCTTTAACTCTACACAGACTTTCTAAAATACGACTACTTTAAGAGTATCTCCAGTAGACTAATTGAAAAGAAAGGGCTCCGAAATGTCTTATAAACAGGGGTGTAGCAATACGGATTCTCTCCACTTGTCGTCAATGTACAAGTTGAGTGTTATTTTTTACTTGACCAGGATTAAAATGAACTTGTCCGCAAAAAGAAAAGAAAAGAAAGATTTGAGGAAACATTGTTCTTAAAGAAGAAAATGCTGAAACCTAGCATTTTCTTCATTCACAACACTGTTTTCTACTCTTTGTTCCAAACAGTAAGCTTATTTATCTCTTTATAGTGCCATGCCGAGATTTGTTCTTGTTTTACTTGTCCACGGACAAGTGGCTTGCAAATGTACTTGTCCGCAGGTAGAAAAGCTCATGTCGGACAAGTCGGGCATTGGAATTCCACACCCTTGTTATAAATAACAGAGCCTATGTGTAACAATGGCAAGACTTTTTAGGTCGCAAGCCTAAAGAAACGCGGGAGAACGTCGCCGAATAATACACAACTATCGTGAAATTAAAAAATCATTCCGATCGCACCCATTTAAAATTCCTCGCCCAGCGCTAAAATCATTAATGCCAAACAATCACTCAAATCACTCGAAAACGCTCCAAAATTGTTAAAAAAAACTCTTTGGAATTGTTCAAAGTGATAAACATTTTGGTATGATTTTCTTGGCTGGTGTTAACTCTTTAGCGGCTTATTTGTTCGTAAAGACACAAAGGCCGAAAAAAACAAACGATTAAAGGGAGGTTGATATTATCTCTAATTTCGTCTAATTGTGATCTTATTTACGCAGCATCGGGTGATTCGCGATTTTTTTGAAAAAAAAAAAAAAAAAAAAAAAAAAAAAAAGCTGAGTTACGACAGCAAACGGTGTAATGCTATTGAACGATCATTACCTGATAATTCGCGCAAACTTTTTAGGATGCTTAGGCTATTGCCGAAAACACTTCTAGTATACAATGATCATTGACTGTGGTTGCTAAATAAAGCCGTCTTTGGAGTATGAGTGAATGTTCTTCGAATAAAATATTCATTTCAATTTGAACGAAACAATCAAATCCCAAAAGTTTTGCTCTCCTCATACGATTGGCCTTAAGGTAGTACACCCACTATGATGGAAAGCTCCAAAAGACATAGTTCTGTTTCGGTTGAACCAAGCTTTCCAAGCCTTTTTCGCGTCATTGTCGTAGCCAATCGGAACATCGCTTGAACATTTCCGCACATCAGAAAGTACATCAGACTAAGTGTAGTAATTTTGGGTCATTTTTTAGGTAATTCGGCTTCTGTTGGTACTCAGTTATTTAATACTATTGAAGAAACTCTCATTTTGTTCATTCTTTCCAATCGTCTATGGAGATCTTTTGGTGTTATTACAATTTTAATATGCCAACTATTGTTCTTTCGTTAATTTTGTTTCCATAGCTGGATCGTTGATGTTTGTGACGTCAGATAAACCCACGTGCGAAATGACGCACATTCTTGGCTGCGCCTGTATTATTCCCGAGTTCTGTTCCGTAGAATCGCCGAATGTTCCCGAGTTAGTCGTAGCAGTACTGAAATGTCGTAAGGCACCTTATGGACACTTACGGATTTAAGAACAGCAATGACTTAACCAATTACTCTGTACGAAACTTCAACGCTATTATCTTCCCCTATATCTTCCGCTAACAATCAAAAGGAAAAAGACACAAACCGAAAAATCACGAGTCATGCCGAAGTCAACTTTTTTAGGGGTAGACAACCTTAAACCACCTCTGTACCTTACCACCGCGTCCTCGACTTTTCCGATAATTAGCAGGTCTCATTTCGCACTTGGATTAGAACATCGTAGATCAGAATGTTTTGAAATGGGACTATTTTTATAAATTTGCCCGTTTCATCGGCGGGAAACGCAAAGTGATACTATTTAAAAGACATAAGTAAATTTACTAATATAATTAAGGTTAGTTTTTTAACGCTCAACAAAATTGTGTGGTTAAAAATGATATTTGTTTAATGGAAAAAATAACTTTCGACCTAAATAACAGCTAGCGTTCGTATTCTCAGAAATATGCATCGTAAATCAGATGAATCACAAAACTAACATGTTTTATTAAAACATAGTGCGAATTAGTGCGGGGATTAACTTCACTTACGATGATTAAAATCATAAGCAAGTGATTATAAGTTGGAGCTTAAAATGACGGCATTGCATGTTGTTATACTCGGGGATCACCATGTTGGAAAGTCAGGTTTGTATTATTGTTCATAGAATTTGACCCGGTAATCTGAAGCGGTACAGTTAATAACATCGTGAAATTGACATCAAAACCATTCTGAATCGTTCACCCATAGCTCCATTCATTCATTCCAAAAACTCACTCAAACCATTCAAAAATGCTCAAAATGACTAAATCGCGATTTCATTGACATATTTTATATTATTAACGTCTGATTGGTATTTGAAAAAAAAGAAAGCAATTTAAAGAGCTTGTGTGCATATTTTATTAAAGGGAGGTAATTAATATCGCTAATTTGTTCATCCTGAAATAAGTAGTGATATTGTATTACCTCCCTTAGATTTAACTCAAAACTCGCTCCTCTCTCTCATTCTATGTCATTCCGAAGTCATTCAACTCGTCAAATTCACAATGATATTAACTGTATGCCATGCTAGAGATAAACGGGCATTGCTAGTGATCGGTTTATTGTTACGACCTTTTTCTTTAACAGTGATTTCATCACGTTGGGATTTTCAAAATTTACTAACTCGAAAGAGTTGTCTGTAACGTAATCCGTTTGGGACCTGTTTGATATTTTGTATTCTGTAAATGGTTAAAATTACCTTGTAAATGCATTTGTCACCCGTGACGCAAAACAGGGCCATCTGAGAACTCCGTTTCAAAACTATGATTTGGAAAGACGTCGGTTCCATTCGGAGTCAATCGGTTGTCTCATTTAAAAAAAAATGTGATAGTAGAATAGATTGATCAATGTAGAACCAGATAATCAGTCGGGTACTTAACATGCCGAACCTAGTCAGTCTGCACAGTCCGTGCAGTCTGACTAGAGTCGCCATTTAACGGATTGTCCAAATAATCTCTTTTTGCATGACGGGTAACATTTACATGTCAATATTGCTTTTGAGCATACTCAGACTTTTTAGCGAAAAGTGAATCTAATTCGATCCCCAGGCGTATCACTGACAACTTTTATACCCTTAAATACGAAAGACCGGTGGTGACTTCTTTTATTCACACTTCACGCTTCAAACTTCAAACATATGTTATTGAAATGTGAAGTGTGAAGTGTGAACTATGAAATGTGAAGTTTGAAGTGTGAAGTGTGAACTGTGAAGTGTGAACTTTGAAGTGTGAAGTGTGAACTATGAAGTGTGAAGTTTGAAGTGTGAAGTATGAAGTGTGAAGTGTGAACTTTGAAGTGTGAAGTATGAAGTGTGAACTTTGAAGTGTGAAGTGTGAACTTTGAAGTGTGAAGTGTGAAATGTGAACTATGAAATGTGAAGTGTGAAGTATGAACTGTGAAGTATGAACTGTGAAGTATGAAGTGTGAACTTTGAAGTGTGAAGTATGAAGTGTGAAGTATGAAGTGTGAACTGTGAAGCGAGAAGTATGAAGTGTGAAATTTGAAGTTTGAAGTGTGAAATGTGAATTGTAAACTAGGAAGTTTACATATATGGCAACTTTGAAAAAATTCAACTTCACATTTCACACTTCACAGTTCACACTTCACACTTCAAACTTCACAGTTCACAGTTCAAACTTCACATTTCATAGTTCACACTTCACAGTTCACACTTCAAAGTTCACATTTCACACTTCATAGTTCACACTTCATACTTCACACTTCATACTTCACACTTCACAGTTCACACTTCATACTTCACTCTTCATACTTCACACTTCAAAGTTCACACTTCAAACTTCATACTTCACAGTTCACAGTTCAAACTTCACATTTCATAGTTCACACTTCACAGTTCACACTTCAAAGTTCACATTTCACACTTCATACTTCAAACTTCAAAGTTCACACTTCATACTTCACACTTCACATTTCATAGTTCACACTTCACAGTTCAGACTTCACACTTCAAAGATACAATGTTTGAAATGTGAAGTGAGAAGTTTGAATTTAAGAAATGTCACCTCCAGTTCACGCTTCAGAGTTCACATTTCAAAGAAAATATGTTTGAAGTGTGAAGCGTGAAGTGTGAATAAAAGAAGTCACCACCGGTCTTTCGTACTTAAACAAGCTAAGAACTTCAGCTTAGTACTAAAGATACTCTTATTTCAAGCACACAAACATATGCTGTTGTTAGTGATATAGTTATTGAAAAATATGAGTTAATAATAATTTATTCAAGTTCGACTGCGACGAAAGCTCAAGCTTATAGAGTCGCTTTCAAACACTCAATTCGGATGCTTTCACATCTCAGAGGGACAGGATTGCTCCCATATTTTACAGTCGGAGGTAAATTTCATCTGGCTATTGAATGATTTGCCCGAAAACGCCCCGTTAAAACAGTGGGGCTCGAACCACGAGATTCCAGATCACGAGTTCAGCGCTTATAAAACTAGGCCCAAAAAGTGTTCGAAATTACTCTCAACTAAGCTCGATTGGGAAGAACAGTACGGTCAATGAATAAGACATTTACGGTAGTGGACCCGTAATAGTTCCGCAACGTTTGGGAGGGAATGAACTTTAACTGTGTTAACCCATGTTTCCTAATGATTTTCATCAGGAAACCTCGATCAACATTGTGAAAGATCAAAAGTTCCGAAATGTTGCGGAACCATAACGGGTCCACTACCTTAAACCCAGTATTTGTAATCAAAATTTCCTTATCAAACTTTCAAGTCGAGATTTTCAATAATGCTTTTCATATAATGTCATCTTTATCACATTCCAAATATTGACAAGCCGTCGTTTATACATGTGAGATTTGTTGCTTTCATCAGGTTATATTGACCAAATGCAAACTAGCTTTGACAGTTGAATAAACCTGACCTTAATTCAAATATTGACGTAAATAGACATTATCCCTTGAGTAAACTGAAATATTATCATGAAATTATGCCGCGCCAAATAAAAGAGGCATTTCGCAAACTAATCAAGGAAAACCTGACAGAAAACGTATTTTTACTCTATCGAATTTGTCCTTTAAAAGCGTTTAAATAAACATTTTCTGTTCATGCTCCATACTTTTTTCAAACAATAGAAGAAGTTGCGGTCACAGAACTTTCACATTAAACCCCAATCTCCCCAATGCATAAGATCATGAAATGAATAAAAACGGATTTAAGATTCAATGTTTTATTAATTTGACTCGTAAAGGTATGTTTCTCGTCAATAAAATCCAAAAGCTCTATCACTTAAACATGGCTCTTCGTATTTTCATGGTACAAACTAGTCATTAAGGAATGGGCTTCAAATAAAAATCACATCAAGAACAAAAATATTATGTATTACAAGCGTATTCCTTGATCTGTCAATCAACAAAATTTTAATGGTCCTGCTAAGAATTAGCTGAAACTTCTTCTGGGTGTTGACCACCGTCATGAGCACCATATTGAGTCGGGACGTCATATTTCCACGGTAGTTGACAAAATCTATCTTGTAAGAATTAAACATGTAAATAAGGTCTGAGCATTGGATTTTCACGTTCTTTTATATTCATTAGTGTTTATTCGCAATGTATTGGTCAAAGTTGCATTTTTTTACGATTTTAAAGCAAGGAGATGGAGCTTATATGGAAAGAGGGTGGCTGAATGATGGACTATGAGGCCAATTTTGAATGCAATAATATTTTCAATAATTTCATATAAAAAATTCTAGACATTGTTCATCTTCTTTATTTATTAGATATCAGCGCTCTAGATAAGGTCCGTATTTCCGTATTTTACGGATGTAAAATTACTTGTTACGCATCATTTTTAGCAAAACTCCGTAAAGATACGGATTGTTTTGGACATGTACGGATATTTTTGAGTACGAACGCGTAATCAAAGGGAAGTTACTCTTCATCTTCATTTCGACTATTCCCGATTTTGACGAGCATCTCCGTTACCCGCTAAGACTTTTCTGTAAACTGGAAAGTAGCATCGCCGAAGGTTCCCGATTGCTAGTAACGTTTTAAATGCGCACTCGGAAGTTACCGATCGTTTTCGACTATTCCCGTGACAATGGAATGCGGCCCATGAGAAAATAATTTGTAAACAGTGCGGTACCCCGCATTGGTACCCTTATTAATTTCCTTACGAAATGATGTGAGACCAGCTGATCTGCTGACCTAAATTTTCGATTGGCGTCACCGCAAAATTACGCTTATCGACAGAAAAACACCATATGTCATGGGGATCTTTTTCAATGGTTTACTCAAAAGGTCTCACTAAATCCCAGACAAATTATCAAAGCGTTTATGGACGAAATAACATACTCCATCACTGAAAAAAAGTTCAGGCAGTAAAACAAAGGGACCCTAAAACGAAAAGGTTCGTAGCAAGCAGTTTCGTTCTCGACGATTTGAATGTCTGCTTGGACAAGAGAAATCTACAATCTGAGTCAAAAATGCCTACTGATCAGGAATCTGCGGTTCAAAATTGATTATTCATCATAATTCATCAGTTTTGATGCTATGTTATAATGTAGATTTCAAATGTAAATTGCAATTGTTCTTCTGACAGAAATTAAAGTGAAAGTAGACTCCACTTTCTGATGCTTACCCTGGTTCAAGTAGTTATGCGTATTTTATAAAATATTAAGATGATGATTTTGCTGCCAACTAGATCTAATTGAAAAATAAAAAAATGAGAAAATTAAAAATATGATGTATGAAGACAATTAAAAAACATATAACATTTTTATGATCCATTTGGGGATGAGGGGGAGGGGGGGGGGGGTATTTTTTCTGTTCTTCACTGTCTCAATTATTAAATTTATATACAAAAAAAACGTATTTTCAGTTTCTAGGCTCAATGATTGAAAAAGGAAAGATAATTCTAAATTAAATGGAAGGGTTGCTGTATTGTTGTTAAAGAGGTTCAGGTACAAAAACTTGTTTTATAGGTTATAATAAAGAATCGAAAAATTACTTTTCTTCCTTCTTGCTCTTTACTGAAAATTCTGTGTACTGATGCCCCATATCAGGTACTGTTTTAAAATTATTTCAATCAGTACTGTACTGATGGCCTTTGAAATTAACTGGAGCACTGAGATATGTGTAGGGTTTGTTCACAAAATGTACATTAATCCACAGCCAACATAGCAAGCGTTACGCAAGAATTCGATTGCCGCGTTAATATGATGCCCGCAAAAATACGGAGTTAGAGTATACTATTCCAAAGTTAAATTACTAAAGTTAAAGTATTAATTTTACACAAGTTAGACCCTTGAAAAATCATATTGACCTTGACTGATGTCCTTTAGTTGGTAGCAACAAAAAGGGGGTTGTCACAAGCAATTATCGTGTGAAAAAAGATTTTCTCTAACCGTTCAAAGAATCTCTCTAACCGTTCAACATATTTGGTCATTATTAAATCCCATATTGATAAAAGGCGTTGTAAAAGATATAACACTAATTGGGTGCCTTTAGGTAGTAGACCCGTAAAAGATCCGCAACGTTTCGAAAGTATGAACTTTTACAGTGTTAATCGAGGTTTCATAATATTTTAGTTAGGAAACCTCGGTCAATATTGTGAAAAATCATGAGTTCCGGAATTTTTAGGGACAATTACGGGTCCACTACCTTAACTTTATTATCCAATGAATGGTTTTGTCACAAGCAATACCCTTCAAGTGAGTTATAAAGTGTATCTTACAAACCATTTAACCCTTGCCATGTTTTAACTCGATGTATTCCTTCTTTGGCACGAGACAATGGCAAAGATCAGGATGCTTATATATATGCAGTCTGAGCTAAGTCCTTATCCTTAGTTTACCGTTTTTTGAACCGGAATTTTTTATAAATGGTATACTTAGCAAAAAAAAAAAGGAAACTTTAGATGACCTACTGAGAGCTGTAGTATCGCTATGAAACCATAAAGAATACAGATGTTACTATTACATGAAAGTTGAAGGCAATATCCGTCGGTTTATGGAAGGGTCAGAACCGGATGTTTGTAAAATGAGGTTTTTATTGGTGGTCAAAGGACAAAGGGGTCGATTTCAAAAATCACAGAAATGAAATCAAGATTGTCGGTGATGTTTTGAGTATAGGTCCTTAACGTTTTCGTGATAGGAGTCGTTCCAATATCATGATAGACCAACGTCTGAGCTAAATACGCATACTTGTCTTGCAGTTATCCTTCCTTTGATGAAATGAATTGAAAAATATGCAATGGTAACAGGGCCTCTACATGACGTCAAACGTTGCCTATCTCATCTCGGCCGACACTTCATGTGGTTGGAACAGATTTTTTTTGTAAATATGGGTTTAAAGGTCACTTTCGATAGTTTAACATTTAAAATTCGACCGCTGGTGCACCTATCCATAGTTTCTTGTCGTTTCTCACAGTACAGATAGAGCTTTTATCTGAGGCACCAGTCGCCATTCTCTCCTAGGCGTATCACTTGCCAATTGTGTGGGAGAGAAATGACACTTATCACAATGCTTTTTGTCAAATATGGGATGAAAGACGGCCGAGCCAGAGGTCGAACATACGACCCGATGAATGAAAACAAGACGCGTAGCCGATTGTCCTAACCGGGCGCGGCAGTTCTAAACCGAGATGTTAAAATGTGAATTGCCTGTCCCGAGTAGCCAAACTTAACAGTTTCAAGCTCTATGTATACCTGTAGTCTGATTTCTGCCTTTATTCGGTTATTGTTACATACCCGTTTCAATAAAAATGTATAAATAATTTTGTTTTTTTCGTGCCGATGCTAAGGAATGAGTGTGACTGTGTAACGAAAATCACTCGAAATGAACTTTGGGTAGCTCAACACGAGTATGTGACCAAAACCGGAAATTACATACGCATTAGCTCGGACTCGCTTCAATCGCGCAAATTCCTGCGTCTGTGCAGTCTCTATAGCTAATCCAACTAACACATGTAAATAAAGATGGCCTATAGCCACTGTAAGTCATTCAAAACAGACCAAAAAGTATGTAAAGTTTCTTTTTTTTGCTTAGCATATTTCCTTAAACCCTAGTAATAATTTTGATGATTTTGAGAAAAACGACCAATTAGAAGTTTGCTTACACGAGTTTACTTTTGACCTTGACTGACGACCTTAAAATTTGCACCTAGAGAGAAAGTTCTTGCCACAAGTAATAGTTCTGTAATATATGAAGACAGTTTAACTTAATAAATAGGGGAAATGCGTTTGCTTCACTGTAAGATCGATTCATTTTCAATGAGTGAGCAACCAAAGCTATATTTTCACAAGCGGGGATCCCCTCGTGAAAATATAACTTTTGTTGTTCATGGAATGAAATATCAATCGATCTTACTCGCGGAAAAAAAAAACACACAAAAAAAAAAAAAAAAAACGAAAAAAAAAAAAAAAAAAAAACAAAAAAACAAAAAAAAAACAACCGATTATTCTATTTGTATAATGCATATTAACATGTGAACATTTTAAGACAAATTTTCCTTTGTGCGCGTCATTTTGCGCGTGAATGCTATGACGTCACTTATTGGGCTCCTTCTATATAACGTCAGATAGGGTGAAATGAACGAAATCGGGGTTGAAGTTTTGATAATATATTCTTAATTTAGAATGGTTTGTGTGCCACTTTACCCTCCATAGACTTACGATGGTTCCGCAACTTCGACAAGTAATTAAAGAGTTTCTGTCCTTCACTTTTAATTTTTACATTTTATATGTCATGACTTTGACAATAAATCTAGTTTTGTCCACCTAAATCGAAGCGGTAAATTGCTTTTTTAGTTCACCTGTGAGAAGGTGCTCAATGTGTGCTATTGTGAATTCTCACCTAAAGTCGTCCGTTCATCGTTCGTCTGTGCGTCTTTCACCAATTACTTTAAACATATTATCCACCTAAGCCGCTTGGCCAATCAAACTTGGCAGAGTTGTTCCTTGGATAAAAACTCTTCCAAAGTTGTTATAAAAATTTAATTCTGTTAAAATCTCTGTTTGCCAAAGTAACAGAAAGACCGAATATTGCCTGATAAAAATAAAAACATTCTTCTCCTCCTCAACCACTGGGAAAATCCAGCTTAAACAAGGGAATGATGCTCCTTTGGTGAAGCTCTACTAAGTTGTTTGAAGAATTCAGTTCCTTCAAAAACTCCGGTTTCCATGGAAACAGAAAGGCTAAAAATTACCGAAAATCTTAGACAAAATTCATCGGCTCCTAAACCACTAGACCAATCAAGCTGAAACTTGTAAGGGTCTTATCTTGGGTGAAGCAAAAATAATTTAAAAGAAAATAAATCCATCAAATTTCTGGTTTCAATGGTGACTAAAAGGCCGAAAATTTTAATAAAAAGTTATCACCTAAACCATTGGGCCAATCAATCTGAAACTTGGCAAGGATGTTCTAAGGGTGTAAAGTTTGTTGACAGAAATCAATTCCTTCAATTACTCTCGTTGCCATGGTAACAGAAAGTTGAGAAAGTTACGGTTTTTTAAATCACATTCGGTAGGAGGGAGTAACAGTTTGTTTCTTTTAAAACCACCCCAAATGTTCTTCAAACAATCACTGGTATTTATAACATGGATGACAAGATAAGTGTTGACGTACTCGGGTGAGCGATTTAGGCACATTTAGAACGGTAGGTATTAGACTTAGAATACGCTAAAATTCTTGAGAATTAAGTCTATTTCAAAGTTTTAAATTGGTTGGTGAAAACGCACTGCATTCTAAATTCTTATTCTTGGGATTTAGTGTGCTAAATTTGAATTGCATTGGTAAATATGTGCCTTGACTTGTTGAAAAGCCCAAAGAATTCTCGTAACGGAATAAGAATTAAATACATTAATTATCATATTAGTTAAATATCTTAGTATTTAAACAGAAGAGCGAACAAACTCAGTGGATAAAAATATCCCGCCATGGAACATTGCAATATATTTAGATTAAACCAAATTCGGTATCATATGCATTTTTTAATGAAGTTGAAACAGTACATGCGTTTTTTTTTTATGATCAGGGCCCAAGGTTATCAAAAGTTTTCTCAGGCTCAGGCTCAAATGTCACAAAGTTGTAAATTAAAATAAATGTGTGAAAATAAAAGATAGTATTAATAAGTTGTTCTCAAATTGAAATTGAGAAAAGTTTTATAACCTTGGGCCCTGGTCAAAATTCAAAGATGATGTAGGGAGACAGTATAAAATGGGTTCAATTAAAAAGAATCCCGTGCCATATGAAATATTGTGGGAAAAAAATAATTCTTCTATGTTATTCTTCCTTTTGCCATAATATTTCACATGATTCTGTCAAAAAAATCTCAGGGACGCGTAAAATCCCTATAACAACACATTAAATGTTATTGAAATATTCATTTAGAATCTATAAAGATAGTGGAACCGTAACATATCCGCAACGTTCCGGAAGCCATAAAGTTTAACAGGGATAACCGAGATTTCCTAATGGTTTCATTAGGAAACCTTTGTTACCAAATTGAAAAAATCATGGGATCCGAAATACTGCGGGTCCACTATCTTAAAATCTCTGTCTTTTTCAGCTGTGACAGTGAGGTTTCTGACCAGAAGGTTCATCGGTGAATACAGTTCGGAAATAGGTATATTTGAAAAGAATTAGAATTGTGTCAGTTTAGATTTCTGGGACCCGTTTTACTAAAAATCTTACGATCAATTTTTGCGTAGATCAAAAATAAAATCTTTTTCTACAGTAGTAACTAAATATGGAATTCTACCATGCATCATCTCATTGGAATCGTCATCTGAGGACGATTCCAATGAGACATTGCTAGGCAGAATTTAACAATGAATAAAAACACTAGGTACGACTCGTGATTTTGACTTACGATTAATTTTTGCGTAAGAAATTTAGTAAAACGTGACCCTGGCTTTTAAATAGTCTTGTTTCCTAGCCTTCCTTCCAACAAAATATTCGATTTGCGTCTTATCATTGACCTGCCTGGATATAAACACTTTTTCGAAAATTTCAAAGAATGTCCGTTTTTATATAATTTATAAAATTATTGTGGAATTTAATAGCGTTCCGTCTACCTGCCGGGGATTACAGAAATGGCCAAAGGATGTTCCGAATGATATCTGTGCATTTCATAAAAACAATCTATCAAAAAAGGTCTGATCAATGTGAGGTAGATATTATATGGAATTTTAATCATGTAAAAAGGAAAGAAATATCGTTGTCGCCATTCCCAAAAGATCTTAATCTGTGTGACCTGTAATTCTAATAAGCGCGTGAAGTTGGCAGGACATTAGACATTAGACATTCGGCCAAATGTCTAAAAGGGGAATTAGACATTCAAAAATGAATGTCTAAATGCCCAAATTAGACATTAGACATTCGATTAGACATTCGATTAAACCCTCTCTCGAATGTCTAAATGTCTCATTTAGACATTAGACATTCGTTTAGACATTCGACCGAATCCTCGTTAGAATGTCTAAATGTCTCAATAAGACAATTGGTATTCGTTAAGACATTCAACCGAACCCCCTTTTTAATGTCTAAATGACCAAATTAGACATTAGACATTCGATTAGACATTCGGTCAAACACCTGCTTGAATGTCTAAATGACCAAAATAGACATTAGACGATCAATTAGACATTCGATCGATCCCTGTTTGAATGTCTAAATGCCCAAATTAGACATTAGACATTCGATTAGACATTCGATTAAACCCTCTCTCGAATGTCTAAATGTCTCATTTAGTAATAAGACGTTCGATTAGACATTCGATCGAACACGTGCTTGAATGTCTAAATGACCGAATTAGACATTAGACATTCGATTAGACATTCGATCGAACACGTGTTTGAATGTCTAAATGACCAAATTAGACATTAGACATTCAATTAGACATTCGATCGATTCCTATTTTGAATGTCTAAATGCCCAAATTAGACATTAGACATTAGACATTCGATCAAACCCTCTCTCGAATGTCTAAATGCCTCATTTAGACATTAGACATTCGTTAAGACATTCGACCGAATCCCCGTTAGAATGTCTAAATGTCTCATTTAGACATTAGACATTCGTTTAGACATTCGACCGAACCCCCTTTTGAATGTCTAAATGACCAAATTAGACATTAGACATTCGATTAGACATTCGATCCAACACGTGCTTGAATGTCTCAATGACCAAATTAGCTATTAAACATTCAATAAGACATTCGATCGATCCCTGTTTTGAATTACTAAATGCCCAAATTAGACATTCGATTAGACATTCGATTAAACCCTCTCTCGAATGTCTAAATGTCTCATTTAGACATGAGACATTCGATTAAACATTCGATCGAACACGTGTTGAATGTCTAAATGACCAAATTAGACAATAGACATTCGATTAGACATTCGATTGAACACGTGCTTGAATGTCTAAATGATCAAATTAGACATAAGACATTCAATAAGACATTCCATCGATCTCTGTTTTGAATGGCTAAATGCCCAAATTAGACATTAAACATTGGATTAGACATTCGATTAAACCCTCTCTTTAATGTCTAAATGCCTCATTTAGACATTAGACATTCGTTTAGACATTCGACCGAATCCTCGTTTGAATGTCTAAATGTCTCGTTTAGACATTAGACATTCGTTTAGACATTCGATTTAACCCTTTCTCGAATGTCTAAATGTCTCAATTAGACATGACATTAGACATTCGTTTAGACATTCGTCAGAAACCTTTTGAATGTCTAAATGCCTGAATAAGACATTAGACATTCGATTAGACATTCGATCGAGCACGTGCTTGAATCTCTAAATGACTAAATTAGACATTAGACATTCGATTAGACATTCGATCGAACACGTGCTTGAATGTATAAATGACCAAATTAGACATTAGACATTCAATAAGACATTCTATCGATCCCTGTTTTGAATGTCTAAATGCCCAAACTAGACATTAGACATTCGATTAGACATTCGATCGAGCCCTGTTTTGAATGTCTAATTGCCCAAATTAGACATTGGATTAGACATTCGATTAAATCCTCTCTCGAATCAGGGATCGTTCGAATGTCTAATCGAATGTCTAATGTCTAATTTGGTCGATTGACTAATCGAATAACTAATGATTGCTAAATCAGGCATTTAGACATTCAAAACGGGTATCGATCGAATGTCTCATAAAATGTTTAATGTCTAATTTGGTCATTTAGACATTTAAGCACGTGTTTGATCGAATGTCTAATCGAATGTCTAATGTCTAATTTAGCATTTAGACATTCAAGCAGGTGTTCCATCGAATGTCTAATCGAATGTCTAATGTCTAATTCAGGCATTTAGACATTCAAAAGGGTGTTTGACGAATGTCTAAACGAATGTGTAATGTCTAATTGAGACATTAAGACATTCAAACGAGGATTTGGTCGAATGTCTAAACGAATGTCTAATGTCTAAATGAGCCATTTAGACATTCAAACGAGGATTCGGTCGAATGTCTAAACGAATGTCTAATGTCTAATTGAGACATTAAGACATTCAAACGAGGATTCGGTCGAATGTCTTAACGAATGTCTAATGTCTAAATGAGACATTTAGACATTCAAACGAGGATTCGGTCGAATGTCTAATCGAATGTCTAATGTCTAAATGAGGCGTAAGGACATTTGAAAGAGGGTTTAATCGAATGTCTAATCGAATGTCTCATTTCTAATATGGGCATTTAGACATTCAAAACAGGGACCGATCGAATGTCTAATTGAATGTATAATGTCTCATTTGGTCATTTAGACATTCAAGCACGTGTTCGATCGAATGTCTAATCTAATGTCTAATTCAGACATTTAGACATTCGAGAGAGGGTTTAATCGAATGTCTAATCGAATGTCTAATGTCTTATTTGGGCATTTAGACATTGAAAACAGGGATCGATCGAATGTCTTATTGCATGTCTTATGTCTAATTTGGTCATTTAGACATTCAAGCACGTGTTCGATCGAATGTCTAATCGAATGTCTAATATCTAATTCAGGCATAATGACATTCAAAAGGGGATTCGGTCGAATGTCTAAACAAATGTCTAAAGTCTAATTGAGACATTTAGACATTCAAACGAGGATTCGGTCCAAAGTCTAAACGAATGTCTAATGTCTAAATGAGACATTTAGACATTCGAAAGAGGGTGTAATCGAATGTCTAATCTAATGTCTATTGTCTAATTTGTTCATTTAACGTTCAAAAGAGGGTTCGATCGAATGTTAGTCGAATGTCTAATGTCTAATTCAGGCAATTAGACATTCAAAAGAGGGTTCGGTTGAATGTCTAATCAATGTTCTAATGTCTAATTTGGTCATTTAGACATTCAAACACGTGTTCGATCGAATGTCTAATGTCTAATTCAGGCATTTAGACAATTAAAAGAGGGTTCGGTCGAATGTCTAAACGAATGTCTAATGTCTAATTGAGACATTAAGACATTCAAACGAGGATTCGGTCGAATGTCTAATGTCTAAATGAGATATTCAAACATTCGAGAGAGGGTTTAATCGAATGTCTAATCGAATGTCTAATGTCTAATTTGGGCATTAAGACATTCCAAACAGGGATCGATCGAATGTCTAATTGAATGACTAATGTCTAATTTGGTCATTTAGACATTCAAGCACGTGTTCAATCGAATGTCTAATCGAATGTCTAATGTCTACTTTTGGCATTTAGACATTCAAAAGGGGGTTCGGTCGAATGACTAAACGAATGTCTAATGTCTAAATGAGACATTTAGACATTCGAGAGAGGGTTTAATCGAATGTCTAATCGAATGTCTATGGTCTAATTTGGGCATTTAGACATTCGTAACAGGGATCGATCGAATGTCTAATTGAATGTCTAATGTCTAATTTGGTCATTTAGACATTCAAGCACGTGTTCGATCGAATGTCTAATCGAATGTCTAATGTCTAATTCAGGCATTTAGACATTCAAAATATTTAGGACGAATGTCTAAACGAATGTCTAATGTCTAATTGAGACATTTAGACATTCGTGAGAGTGTTAAATCGAATGTCTAAACGAATGTCTAATGTCTAAATGAGACATTTAGACATTCAAACGAGGAATCGGTCGAATGTCTAAACGAATGTTTTATGTCTAAATGAGGCATTTAGACATTCGAGAGAGGGTTAAATCGAATGTCTAATGTCTAATTTGGGCATTTAGACATTCATTTTTGAATGTCTAATTCCCCTTTTAGACATTCGGCCGAATGTCTTATGTCTAATGTCTAATGTCCTGCCAACTTCACACGCTTAATTCAAATTTCCATCTCGCTCCTTGTCATTGACCTGTGAAGAAATATTCACTTTTTCGAAAAATTCAAAGAATGCTTGCGTCAGTGACAATGGCACTTCGAGGCTTGAATTATGCCTTTGTGCTTATATGAACTATGGAAAATAATGCAGAAAAGGGAAGACTTTGAAAGAAACAAATTTTCCTTCTTCCACAATATTTCTCACCACATAGGGTGGTTTCTTTACAAAATGCGCCCTTTTTTATCTGCACTGTTTGACAATTTTAAACCGGTCTCCAATTTTAAAAAAAAGAAATGGAAAGGATTGCGAAACCTGACAATTATCCCTCACTAAGCTAACTAACGCTTCAATGTTATTGTTTTGTAGATTTGATGTATAGATCAAGCCTGAAACAAGAAGATTATCTGACCGACATTAAGCTACTGGATACATGTACGAAAAACGTATGAAACTTTATTGATTTGAAATAATTCTTTGTATTTTTTTGAAATGCACTTAGTATTTGAAATCTCAAGGAAAATGATTAACAATGATATTCTGTTATTTTAAAACCAAAACCCCAGCGATAAAAAATATCTTTATATTCTTGAACAATATCTCCCCAAACCGGGTTCACCTAAATGGGCTTCCATTTTCCCAAACGAATTTCTTTTTTACTCGAACTAATAGATGCTAGATTTTGAACGACGTGTGAAATAGAGAATAACATGTAAGTGTCTTAAAATATCAATGTTACCTGGTCGAGGTTGGGAGAATTTATCATGACGAGGCTCCGCCGAGTCAAGATAATTTCTCACTGACGGGACCAGATCATGAAAATTGATATTTAAGACTCTTACATGCTATTCTATTTATTATGCAACCTCCTATTGCGCTAAATTATTATAAACCCATAAAAATCAAAGAAATTCAGGTGAAAGTGAATGCAAATTGATTCTGAAAATAGACTGCCTGATATCATGTTATGTTATCAGATAGGTGATTACAGGTCAATAAAGGCTACACTGCAAGATAATTCTCTGTCAAAACAAGAACACCACATGTAAATCTCTAATCTTGGCTGAAAATACAAAGGGTTCCAGTCTGAAAGCGGACATAGTTCGGACAAAATGATTCTTCAACTTTTCACCTTGGTATCTACTTTTTTTGAAAGGGGTTTAACGCCGCATTCTAACTTTTTTCAGTCATATCGCGGCGACTGCAACACCTTACAATGGATTAATGGTATTTCTCTCACAAGTACTTTCTCTTCTGCTATCCCAATTACGTTTACTATTTTCCAGCCATTCGTAGAAGACAATTGTCGGAAAGGATATGTGTCACCGCTGTGGATCGAACGCGTGAACCCAAGGTTGAAAATTTGAAGTCTGACACGCTACCAACTTCCCTATGTCAGCAACCCTTGGTACTAATTAGTCCTAATTACATTGGCGATCGTGAACGATCATGCGATGATTTAAGTAAATCTCTTTGAAAAAATAGCAGATTTGTGACCAAAGTTAGATCAAGCAACAACATTTATGTGATAACAACAGCTCGAACAGTCGATTTCGCATCGTTTAATTTTCGAGCATTCGTGACGGCCTATAAGTAACAATTATTTTAGTAACAGTTTGATAAAGCCACGCCCCAGTACAAAAAAATGTAAATGTAGCACTTACGTCATTTTAACACTTGGACGTCAATTCGTTCTTTGTTTTTATTTATACAAATACATTGTACAAAGTCGTAACATTGACAAAATGAATGATTCTGGAATGATTTTGGAATGGAAATGAATGAGTGAGAGGAGCGAGTTTTGAGTGAAATTAAAGGGATTTAATCCAATATCGCTAATTTTGTTAATGATGAACAAAATAAGTGATATTTAATTCCTCCCTTTAATACAATATGCCTACAAATTCTGTACGTAGCTTCCGATGACTCCACGAACCAATCAAATGGTCAAAAATTCAATAAAGTTAGTGAAATCGTGTACTTTTTAATTGGTGTGTGTGTGTGGGGGGGGGGGGGGGGTATTTTGAATGTAGTTGGTGATCTTAACCGTTTTAGCTATTTTGGAGTGTTTTTGAATGGTTTGAGTATTTGTAATGATTTAAATCGTTTTGATCGAGATGACTGTCAATTTAAAGATGGTACTAACTTTAAAATATGTTCATAAACTAGTATAATGACCTCGAAACGGCAGAAATGTAAACAATATTCTTGATTTTGCGTGGTTTGATATATATAATTCACGAATATTTACAAAAGAAAACGCTTGCTAATAAAACAAGAATTTTCTATTTGTTTCATTTACAGATAACAAGTCGAATGGATTTCCACGTCCAATGGGCAGATGCGTTCGTGGTGGTTTATGACATTTCTCGGAAACCAACATTTGAAGAAGCGGCCAAGATCTTAGACACTCTCGCCAAAATGCGATCTCCTTTCGTCGTCCCCATTCTCCTTCTCGGGAACAAACAAGATCTCGACCACAGACGAGAAGTGGGCGTGGACGAGGGGCACGAATTAGCGCTCGAGAATAGCTGTCAGTTCTACGAAGTCTCCGCCTCCGAAACTTTTACACCAATCAGCGTTGCGTTTCAGGCGTTGCTAAGAGATGCCAAAATAACACAGCAACAAAGATCAAACATTTTGCGCCGACGAAGAAGTTCATTATTGACGGTTTCAAAGAAGCTGGGTTCAATATTTGGAAAGAAAGAGACGGACACGGAGAAAAAAAGGCCTTCGTGCGATGTTGCCGATTTTGCATTATCGATATAAATATGTGACCCGTAACGCGAAATGGACCATCTAGATAGTGCGCAAAGTGTCGATTCTAGTCAGACTGTGCGGCTAGCTTTCTGAATCTAGATTGATCAATCTACCTTCCAGTGAAAGAATTTTATAAATTCGACCTCTGGTTGACCTATGCTGGACCTAATCTCTTTTTCAAATATTTATTTTCTTGAGTTCCCAGATGGTTCCTTTTTGCATGATGGGTCACATATACAAGATTTCAAAAGCAAAGTCGGGCAGATAGGATTTCTAAATCTTTAAGAACCCCTTGTGGATACTACGCAGTCTGTAGGTCACAAATTTTTAGGTTCAGAAATGTAAAAAAGTAATTCACTTTTTGATCACCCAGGAAATATTATGTACCGATGGCTCGGCGCAAACAGTTTTACACTGTAGACATTACAAATGGGCCATCGTTGTGTGTCAAATGTGTTTTGTTGAAGCTACGGCAGATCCAATATTGCTATAAAGGAGGTTCGAACATACAATCAAAGGGTTGGTTTTCCCAAAAGCTCACAAGTTAGATTGAATTTTTGCATGGAAATGAAATATATAGGCTAAAGGGGGACCCTTTTGAATCTCAAAATGTGATGCTGCATATATGATTTTTGAAAGATCAAACCACGGATCCTAAATATACAGAGTCCCTGATCAAACGAACTTTACTCAAGATATAGGTACATACATTAATTTTCGTTGTGTCCATAAATATTTGTGCGTTTTGATTGGCTGAATAGTTGGTTTTATTACTCAACGGAAACAATTTTGGGTATGCAACTATTTTGTATGCTTGCGCACAAAGAAGTCCTTCAAGAAATTTGTCAAATCGATGCGCGATCTTAAATTTGTGTTTCGTGATATAAAATTGTAAGATATGAAAAGAAAATTTGTTTCTGTTCAGATTTATTAAATTACAAACAGAACTATAATGGGACTACTTTCTGTGGTATTTAGAGACAATAAGCATCGTTCGTAATCTATATCTTTGAAGCACTAGAAAATTGTTTTTGTTGCAATTGTATTCGTCAAGCGATAAAAGCTTACATTTTTTCAAATTACTGACCGTTTTCTTTTATTTTTTACCTTTGTTATTCGAATTCCTGTATGTTTCTTCTAATGTTCACCTTTGTTATTTGGAACAATCTTGTTGCGTGATTCTGGTGGTCATGAATAAGTAGAACAAGTGTATGCAGTTCATTTCTAAATCCATACTCGTAGAGGATAATCATGTTCCATTTCAAAATACATATATCAATTCTCACTATGTAACAAAACCACTATGCGAGGCAAAACTTCAGTTAAGTACATCTGTGTACTCACACTGTAGTTATGTCATTTAAGTCATCTAATGGTGGCAAGTTTTCAAAAAACCAAGACTTTATGCGAATAATGAGATTACTTTTGTCTTTATATGAATAGCTAACTTATAAATATTTTTCATTGTCATTTTCGTTTTGAACAATACTTTGTTCAGAAAGAATTTATGAGCCTTTGTGTGAAATTTCAAATAATTTCCTTTGTACTCTACTGCCTGTGCATCCGTATAGTCTGTCTAGAATAATCCCTTCGTGCTTTATGGATAGATAAGGTCTCAAAGTACATTTATACAGACGCGCATCTTTTTTTGTACTAAGTAGCTGTTTAGGCTGCACAATGTTTCCAACTCATGCACATGTAAAATGGCTCGAAATGACACTCACAGGCTCATATAGAAATTAACTAATTCAGTGTCATGTAGGTATACAAGAGTGTCGGAATCACAATAGGAAATCAGATCAATAAATTTTTTCAATGAAGGCTTTTTTTTCAACTATGAAGCACAGTATTCTAAAAATGGCGACAATGTGTTCATTGTCACATGATGAGGAATATTGTGTGAAAGAAACATGCAGGTGCGTCCATAAATGGAGGAGAACTAGTGTTAACAAGAAATGAGCGTTCAAACTTACGAATGG
Source organism: Fragum whitleyi (assembly GCA_948146395.1). Classification (NCBI taxonomy): domain Eukaryota; kingdom Metazoa; phylum Mollusca; class Bivalvia; order Cardiida; family Cardiidae; genus Fragum; species Fragum whitleyi. The sequence goes on along the minus strand of OX411546.1, from coordinate 41,413,821 downwards.
ACAGACAGATGGAGAAGATACCAACATACGACCAACTTCAGCGGCGTATCTCACTGTTATTTCGATGTGTTTTGTTTAACCCTTTCCTGTTTTACAAAGTTTTGGACCTGTCCAAATTCAAAGGTTTTGCAGATGAAAATTTAAAGTGGATTTAATTTAAAAAATAACCATTCAGTAGGGTAGAAAATAGTGTGGAAAAAGAAGAAATTGCTTGTCAGAAGCAATTTCTTCTTTTTTCACAATGTTTTCTCAATCATAAAATCACAGGTACGTAAAAAGCAGTGATTAAACAGCAAAGGGTTAACAGTGAAAACTATTGTCCCGAGCTGGATGACGTTCTGAACTGTTGCCCGATGCCGAAGGCAGATAGCAACAGTTCATAATGTTATCCCCGACACCGTGGGCAATAAGGTTACACGAATATACATGAAATAACTGTTTTATTACCTGATCATTATGTTGCAAATATGTTTTATCATAAAATTGTATCAACAAGAGGCCAAAGAGGGCCTGTATCGCTCCACTTTAAAATCTTTTAGACTTTCTTTGAACAAAACTTACTTTAAATGAATACATTAAATAACACTCCGAAATCTCCTAAGACCTATTCTATAATGATGAACTGGTCCTGGTCCATATTGCACCAAAATACTCAATCACAATGAACCTGCAACCCTTTACCCATCATATTAAAACATAATGATCAGAAGGGGATGTCGTTCAAAGATTTCGGGCTCAAAATAGGCCCCGCCTGCCATGCCCATATTTATGGACTAATCAAAATTTCACGAACAACTTTAAGTAAATAGTCACCCAAGAAACATTCTGGTAAAGTTTCATTGAAATTGGCAGAGTGGTTTCAGAGGAGATATCGTTCAGAGATTTCAGGCTCAAAATAAGCCCCACCCTGCCTCACCCAAATTTATGGGCCAATCAAAATTTAGCAAATTATTTTTGAAAAGAGACACTCAAGGAACATTCTGGTAAAGTTTCATTGAAATCAGCCAAGTGGTTCAGGAGAAAATGTCATTCGAAAATTTCGAGCTCAAAATAGGCCCCACCCTGCCAGGCCCATATTTATGGACCAATCAAAATTTAGCAAATAATCTAAGTAAAGGGTCACCCAAGGAACATTCTGTTAAAGTTTCATTGAAATCGGCCAAGCGGTTCAGGAGGAGATGTCATTCAAAGATTTTGAGCTCAAAATAAGCCCCGTCCTGCCACAACCATATTTATGGACCAATCAAAATTTCTTGAACAATTTAAGTAAAGGGTCACCAAAGGAACGTCCATGCCAATTTTCAATGAAATCGGCCCTGTGGTTTGGGAGAAGATTTTTAAAGATATCAAAGTGAAAAAATGCCACGCCCTGCCACACCCATATTGGGGGGCCAATCAAAATTCTTTGAACAATTTAAGAAGAGGGCCACCCAAAGATCATTTCTACCAAGTTTTGTTAAAATCCGCCCATTGGTTTGGGAGGAGAAGATGTTTAAAGAAAAAGTTTACGTATGGACCCACGCATGCACGATGGACACTCCGCCATGACAATAGCTCGCTGGCCTTCGGCCAGTGGAGCTTGAAATGAACATACAGAGAAGAAACATTGATTTTGGATAAACCTCACTCCTCACGTTTATTTCACGTGCAACAAAAAGACTTCATTTTTAAGAGTGGGCAACAGTTCGGTGCTTCTGAGCATGGAGTCGAAACTGTTGGCCGGCCACGTGATTGTAAGTAAAAATGAAACAGTTCGAAATGGTTGATACAAATTTATATTTGAGATCAGATAATAAAGTTATCTGAAGTTCCTTTCATATGAACATGTCATTAATCTGTTAGCCTCAAAACATCTAGAAAGGGTTCCTACTCAACAGTTGATGGCAAATTGGCGCTGATCCAGTGATACCACAAATCAGTGAAAACCTTGTTGGAAAAGGACAGATTGCCTCTCACGATTTCTCCTAGTCTCACGTTTTTCAACCATCTCTGGAGCCCTACTTTTATTCGTTTTTATTGTACATATCGACAGCTTAAAGTTTTCACTGATCATGTACTAAATACACATGAATATTCAGGGAGTAATTCAAAAGCAACAAAACAAGATTTTTTGTAGTAAGTATATACGTAGATCTATCTTTAAATAATATTTGCAAACATTTATAAACGTTTTTTATGCTACAAAAATATGAATACAAAAAGCAATGTTGTAGTAAAATAAAAGAAATCCAAAAATAAAGTAATTCATTGGGTTATTATAAGAATGTCACCTCAGTATTTTATCATCGGTAAGTCATCTTTCTGAGATGAAATGGCACAAATAAGTCAATGACGTGAAAAACTTAGGAATCTTTTTCTTATAATCTTAGTCCAAATGATTAAAACCTCTAATTACATCTTAGTTAAGATGTAACTATAACCTTTTGGCCTGTCCCTACTTTTTCCAATGTTTACAGATCTTTCAATTCACACCATCATAAGGAAGGTCAGATCTTTTAGAGTATATATTTCTTCACTTGATAAATTGAATTCAACACATGAGTAATCAAGATATGAATTAAATAAAACTGTTGAATTTCTTTTTAATACAGAGGTAATGTTTCAATAGTCTCAACTATATATATTGAAATTAGCTGACGCTTTGAAGATTATCCTTTCATAAACATGAAATAATTCAAATTATGATGTCATTTCTTGAAAAAACAAGAGCTGTCACTGTAAGATGACAATGCCCCCGACACCGCTTTGATTTTAAATTATGGCCAATCTATGTTCAAGGTCATCCAGGGGTCAAGGTCACCAAAGTATGTGCCTACAGAAAGGTAATGTACCAAGGAATGTTGTGGTAAAGTATGATGCGAATATGTTAAGTAATAAGGAAGTTATGGCCAATGTTAAAGTTTTTGGACGGAATGACGGACGGACGGACAGACGGACAGACGGACGGACGGACAAGTCAAATTTATGATGCCTCCCTATCGGGGGCATAAAAAGACACATCAGAATTAATCATAAAGTACAATTAGATGGTATCAATAATTCAAAAAGAATTGATAGAACAATGAACCAAAATAACTACTAAGCTATCCATCCAATATGGCAACGACTTATAAATTAATATTGCTCAAAATTTGTGTTCTTCTATTATGCACAACTCAAACAAAGCCAACTCTTTTTCTCTAACTTAAATTAACTTTTAGCAAAACTTCTAAACATATAATCATCATTCTATCTCACTTAACATGTACAATCAATTTCATTTAATCAAATGATAGAATCATAGCTGTCACATGCAAAATGACATACTTTATGAAAATTTGTCCTTGAATTTTCACATTTTGTATCTTTTTCACATTAAAGAAATAAAACTTTTTTTTTTTTTCAAATAAGATCGATTGATATTTCATTTTGTGAACAACAAAATATTTTCACAAGTGAAAAATATATACTTTTTGTTGTTCACTCTATGAAATATAAATCAATCTTACACTGAAACAAAAGATAATCCTCTATATAAGCACAGTATGAACATTTTGCCTATGACATTTAGAAGGGTTAGATAATTGATGGTAATATGGAATGTATGAGTAATTAAGTATGTTCAAGGCAGCACATGCATCAGTATTTTCCAAGGTTCACATCACCACCTGTTATTTGGAATGTATCAGTCAGGATGTTTGAGCCAACAGTTCTAGCTTGGTTGGGTTGTTGCCCACCAACAGATATACCCATTGTTCCTGTAATTATAACATAGAACATATATCATATCGTCATTGGATAACAAACATATTCTATAAAGTTGAAGATATTAAGTTTTGCTTGCCCATCTACAATATATCACAAAGTAAAATTCGCATGACTATAACACCAACAATTAAAGCACCTATCCATTGTGCCACAGTGCAGTTTCTTAATAAATTCTCATACGATCACCCTTTACACAAGAAGAATGCTTGGGGGAAAAGTAATACCAGCAATTTATTCATTTACAACAATGTTTTCTCTCAAGTGAGACATTTTTCTCTTCAACTTCAGTTTGTTGTCTACAACATCTTTCATTGTGCAGTAATCTAAGGTTAACTTGATTTTTCACATCTCTTGTACAAAGAGAAGCAACCATTCTACTTATTCAAGAAGACACTATCACTAACCCTCGTGAATATGGTCATCTCATACATTTTCTGACACTAAGAATAGTTTAAATTAAAATTGCAGCAAATTTTCATTAATCTTATAGAAATCCTTTTAATTTTGATCAGCTCTTTGGAACAGAGGCTGTTTTACTAAACTTCTTATATGTACGACAAAATTGATCGTAAGTCAAAATCATAAATCTTGCCTTGTGTTTTCATTCATTGTTAGATTCTGCCTTGCAGTGTCTCATTGGAATCATCTATAGAAGACGATTTCCAAAGAGATGATGCATGGAAAATTCCATATTTAGTTACTACTGTAGAAGCAACTTTAATTTTTGTCTTACGCAAAAAATTATGGTAAGATGTTTAGTAAAACCGAGCCCAGGAGTACAGGCTATGGGTTCCTATACTCAGCTGTTAGGTGCTGTATAGTGAGAAAAAAAATCTAAGTTGAAAAAGGTGTATAATTCACACAAAATGCATCTAGAATTATCCCCCTTGATATAATAGGTTGCTTTTTTGATAGTGAATATGTGGACATAGTTTCAAGTGAGTGCCTACTGCATTACCAAAAATATCCCAAAATGTCAAAGTTTTTGCACTTAAAACACGGACAATGATGGCAACAATGACCCTGACGCAAAGGCTATAGCAATAACCTCAGGTTTTCTCTGAAAACAGCCGATTTTATACCAGAAAAGGGTTCAAGAAGGATTAAATTTTATTTTATTACTATACAAATATCTGTTTGATAACATCCCATATGATATTTTTTTATGATATTACATAGTTATTTTTAGAACAATGATATAATGCGGTTATTTTTAGAAACTTGCATTTCAGTAAGAAACATTGATGAAAACAAGACAAAAAGAGGTTATAAGATAAATATAATACATACTTAGTGAATTGTATGAAAAAAAAATATCTGACTTGGTTGTGAGAATTGATAATTGTCTTGGCAGAGCCTCGACAATTATCAATTCTCCCAACCTCGTTAGATATTTTTTTTTTCATACAAAACGCTAAATATGTATATATTTTTCACTGACCTGACTGTACAGTCCACCCTTTATCTGTCCATACAGCCATCTGTTCACTGGTGATTATAAACTTAAATGATTGCGTAGAATTGGCCTCTAGAAACAGTCTGTTAAATCCTACCAGTTGTCTTTGAGGCATTCTCTGTCCAGTTGTCTCCCAGGACATATAGACCTGTACTACCTGTAATATACAATGAGGTCATTTGACATGAGGGTAACATTGCTGGGACATATTAGCAATAAACATATAGGCAATTACAATTGTTTCTCACAGGGCTATAAAAATGCAATGAAATCATTTGTGGAGTATCTGATTGAAAAATGCCAGTTCCATGTGTGATAGTGAATTGTTAGATACTAATTGAAAATATGCACAAAGCAAAGTCTCTGACCAGCCTGTGCATCCGCACAGTTTGACCAGAGTCTTCACTTTGCGTTTAATAGATAGATAAGGTCTCAAAGTATCTGTAGACCACAAGGTACCTATATATTAACAGTATGTGGCTGTCTACGCTACTCAGTGTTTACACCTCACGAAAATTTCAAATTGATAGAAATGTCACACACAGGCTCAATTGTTACAATGAATCAACCCTTAAATGAGTAGATCCTTTCAAACAATTAACAGGTAACATACTGATTGATACTGGTAAAACAGAACGTCTCTGATATATTGATGGGGAAAGGGGGGATTAAAAATTAGCAAAGTTTGTATCTAAAACTGGAAGCCATCTCCAATTTAAAAAGTTTGGATTTTGGAAAACACTTTAACTAAAAGAGGTGGTAACAAGAATGCTTAACAAGAGCAAATCTCTGTTACAGGTGCTGGATAATGCAAACATTCTAAGGCAAAAAAAGGAGCATAACTCTTACAACAATGTTTTCAGTAATCCCCCTTGATATCCTGGTTAACTCTTGTGGTGGTGAACAAACATACACACACAGTTTCATGAAGAAATCTTTAATAACACCAGAGATACGACTAAGGTTTAAGTTTGTCATGCCAACGCAAACAATAATGTCAATGATGCCAAGGTGACCACAATACTACTGATTTTTATTTTCCAAAAAACAGCCAAGCTATAAAAAATGTTTGTCCTTAAAAAATATTAAAATGAAGGATACCTATATGGTGGATCTAAGGTATTTTGCAATTTTTTGGGATACCATTTAGAAAACCTCTGGGAATGGCAGTCAAGACTAAGATATCACCTGTTAACAACTTGATTTTCGCTGAGAGGTCCAGTGAACAATTCCATGCCTTTTTCCGAGAGTCTTTAGGGATTCCATTGAAACCTCCTCTCCTTGCCTACAGGCTATTCCCACAATATTTTCCACACAATCTGATTACTAAATTTCAAATAAACCCCTTTTTTTATTGTCCTCTGCAACCCCTTTGAATTTGGACCAGACTAAAATTTTGGAATTTCAAAAAGTGTTTGCTTCAATTTATATAAAGCAATCGTCATAGCATAGTTGGTACTGCGTCAGACTGTCAATCTTAAGGGCCCAAATTGAATCCAATGGAACTCATCAATATCGCCTAAACGTCTCCCACTAATGGTTTACTGATCATAGACCTATATGGGATAGCAGCTTGAGGCAAGAAAAGGATGCAATTATAGTACCTGTGTGAGTAAAAACCAGGAACCCATAGTTAGATGCCCCAGCTTCTGCAATAAGATTGCTAACACAGCATTCAAACAAACCAAATCACTGCAGCCTGTGTGTGACATTTACAACAATTTCATGTTTGTGTGATGGGGAGACATTGAGCTTCCTACAAAGGCACTCTGCGCAATGAAAATGTTCTGCAATTGTGAGCAAAGAGAATGTGGCCTGTAGCTACTAATTGAAAGCAGAATGAAGACTCAGATCAGTCTGTGCAGCTGCACAGGCTGATCTGAGTCTTCAAAGATGCACAATGAAATTGTTGGAAATGTCACACACAGATTTAATTTATATAACAGTACCTCATAGGCACCAACTGATCCTGTATTGTTTACAAGGGCAAAAACTTCCTGCACATCTCCAGCAATTATACTTTTCTTCAAGGTCAGGTTAGAGTACTCAAATTTGGTGTAAGATAAACCATAACCAAATGGGTAGAGTGGTGTCCCTTTAAAGTACCTGTAGGTTTTGCCTTCCATGGAGTAATCAGTTATTGAAGGAACCTGAAAGAATTTCATTTCTCAAAATTAGCCTGTCATGCTGAATCCTGAATATTCCTGTTATGGCAGGAAGTAAAGGCAAAGATCAGCCTGCACAATAGTGCAGTCTGATCTTAATCTAAACCATATGATTTTCATTTTTAATCCAAAAAATCCTATTTTTTTCAATATAAATAGTTCCAACTTACAATCAGTGCATCTAGTGTTTTCATAAGATTTTAATGCAATTTGCCTTGGTTTTTATTCAGCATGGGAAGGATTAATAAAAGTAAAAAATAATGCGTTTCCTGAAATTATTTGACAGATTGTAAATATCAACATTCATGCAAGATCTTAAATAAGTCATTCTATCTTATACTAGTTTATTTTAGTTAAATTGCAAAGAAAGCTTGCAGAGTCACTCTTGAATAATAAAAGTATTTCATAGGATAAAAGCAACAAGGAGTGTTTTTTAAACACCAATGCCCCTGCAACTGCCATTTTTTTTCAAAACAGTGGTTTGATACATGAATATGGAAATCCTAAATGTAAGTCTTTTGATTGTCTACAACTGCTATTTCATAACAATTTCAACAGTAAGTATCTAACGAAACAAAATGAGTGCCCTTCACTAAATGACCAGGGGCCTGTTTTACTAAACGTCTTACGAAAAAAGATAATATTAAGTCAAAATCACAAATCCTTCCTTGCGTTTTCCTTCATTGTTAGATCCTGCCTTGTAATATCTCATTGGAATCGTCTAAGGAAGACGATTCTGATGAGATGATGCAAGGCAGAATTCAATATTTAGTTACTACAGTAGAAGCATTTTAAATCTTGACCTATGCAAAAAATGACCGTAAGATGTTTTGTAAAACCGGCTCCTGGACTTTGACAAATGACCTTGACTTTGTTATGCATGTACAGAACTTGTTCATGAGCAAGCACATGTAAATATCAAGGCTCTATGACTTGCCAATCCAAAGTTACAGCAAAAGTTTTACTTTTTCAAATTTTGACCTTGAAAAAAGACCTAGACCTCGACATATGATCTTGAAGATAGTACCTCCTGAAAGGTCTTATCCCAAGCAATCATCATTTGAAATATGAAGGCTTTATCACTTAACCAATCAAAAGTTATGGGCAATGTTAAGTTTTTCTTCTGACAAATAGACAGTGTAACTGACAAAAGATAAACAGACAGGCCAAAAACAAGGCCTCTGGGCCCGAGGTAATAAATCTTTTCTCAGACTCGGGCTCAATTTTCTCAAATTTTAAATTTGAATAAATGTATGAAAATAAAAGATGATATCAAAAAGTTGTTAACAACTTATTGATATCATCTTTTATTTTTATACATTTAAATGAGTAATAAAATAGAATCACAGCTTTAATCTGAAATTGAAGTTTGAAAAAACTTTGAATTGAGCCTGAGAAAAGTTTTATTAACTCGGGCCCTGATCTATCAATGCAAGGGCATACAAAGTTTAACAAGCGATATTCAGTTGTTAAGTAAAATTAATAATTATTTTCAATTATTAAGATATTTAGAATTCCATCAAGATGAAAAAGGCCATCTGTTACAGAATTAGGAGTTGTTAGAATGTGAGAATGGGTTGACCCCTTCCTGTTTGGTCCCTGTTTTAATGGATTGATTAAATGGAGTTTAACACTACTTTTAACAGTCTTTCAGTCATCGCAGTGCCTAAAGCACATACTATTGGATTCCTGGTAATTCTTGCGCCAGTACTACCATTACATCTATTTCTTAGCCAGACAGCTGGTGTGTGCAAGGAGTGTGTGAGGTTTGTGGAGATCTTCTGTTCAGCAGCCAACTTCGGTACGCAGGCGATTGTGTCTTGTCCCTCGGGTGGCTGCTATTGGCAGTTTTGACAGTAAGCATTTGTTTTTCTTGTAGGAACAATAAATCTTCGAATACATGAAAAACAGAAGCTACATTTTCAATTGTAAAGTTGCAAATCGTGAAAATAAAGCTTTTGTTGTTCTACAAAACAAATATTATCCTCTCTATATATATAGGTATATATACCTGATCCACTGTATCATACCAAGTGTATGGTAATCTACCTCCGGGACTGGAGTACTTATCTGCCATTGTTAGGGTATTAAACAGGGCCTCTCCAGCAGCCTGGGCAGGGAAGAAACACTGTATGATGGCGTCGACATGATCACATCTATCAGCAAAGGATATGTTGACTGGCCCGGCACTGAACACTAGTAATATCACAGGACTTCCACTACCTAGATATAGTAAAATGCTACCACTTACAGGATCACAAAAAAGCATATGTTCAAGAGAATGGCCACTTACACATTTTGTTTACAAATAAGAAACCTTATTTTGATTGAATAAGTAGATCTCTGTAATTGGAATTTCTGGAAAACCCAGTGTTGTTAAAACTCAAAAGAATCGTCTCATTGAGACGATTCTAATAAGTTTTAACAACACAGGATTTCTTTTACATTTATTTTTAGACCAAATATTTCTCTTTTTTTTATAAAGGATATGTTCACTGGACCAGCACTGAATACCATTAATATCATACATTTGAAGTCTGATCTTAGTCCATACCACCTGATTTTCCAATTAATATAAGGAAAATTTAAATGTTTTGTTTTCAAAATAAATACTGACTCACAATTAGTACATCTAGTGCTCTTTGCACTTTAATTTAATGTAATTTTGCAATGTTTTTTTTATTCAGAATAAAAAGTGTTAAAGAAGAACATTGTTGGTTTAATGCTTAGTGAAGATACCTGACATTTAAAATTCAAAGTTTTTTTTTCACAGAAATTAAAGGCTTTTTAAGTTTTTTAAGTAAAATAAAGGTTTAAACCAATTTAAGATATTTTTGAAGATTTTAAATGTTATACTAGGAGAGTCTACTGGAATGGTTGTCAAACAAAAGTCATTGAGCCTGCCAAAGCCCAATGTCAACATTTCACAATGGCCTAGCCCTTCTAGCTATCAATAGATTTGACACATCTACTCATGAAAAGGGAAATAACTCACTATAATTAATTGCATCTTTAATAAGTTGTGTTTGATTAGCTGGCAAGTTCATACTGTGTCTATCATTTCCTTCTGCTTCCAACTCTTGACCTGAAAACCAAGGGCTCAAAATATAGCTTGGCATTTCAAGGGGTCAGAGCAACACTATTGTAAGTGCCTATAAACATATAGGCACTTACAATAGTTTTGCGCTAGTCCCTCTGTTCAAACTACAAAGAATTAACCTTTTTTAATTTCAACATCATCCTGTATTGTATATATTATGGGTACTCACTCAAATTGTTTTGTCAATGTGTCAATAATCATATTAAACACAAAGTTTGAAAGATAACTTTTTTAAATGCTTTTCAGTGGATTATTGAGAAATAATAGAAGATTATCATGTGATAAACTCAACACCTAACCAGTGAATCAATCAAAGACTTATATCCTGCTTTCATTCAGTCCACCCTATCTGACATTATCTAGGTGGAGTCCATTAAGTGACTACAGCATGAATGTTGTATAGCAATCACATGCAAAGATGTCGTTTAAGAAAATTTGTCCTAAAATTTGCAAATGTTGTTTCACTTTTGCATTAAAGAAATAGAATTTTTGTTTGTTTCTCAAGTATGATTGTTCGACATTTTAGTGAGTGAATAACCAAAGCTTTATTTTCATTTGTGCTCCACTACAATGGAAACATAGCTTTTACTCTTCACTCAATGGAATGCAAATTGATCTAGCACTGAAACAAAAAAATATCCTCTATGTATTTTAGCCCCCATTACTCATTCTTTACTAAAACTTTAGGATACTGTAAAGTGTTACACTTTTAGAAACTCTGAAAAAATACTTTCAGGAATTGGTCACTTTTAATACTTGTTTCTGAAACCAAATACCTTTTCAAGTAATTGTTAATGATTATGAAAGTTGGTTTAAACCTATTTATTTTACATCGATTGGGAAACAAGTTCTTACAACTTAGATTAATCCCTCTCGATTCTGCTTCCTGGAAAATTCACCAGTACTCGCGCCGAATGTGTGGGCCAATGAAAGAACCAAGATCGATAGCCGCTCCCGGGAATCGAACTCAGGACCTTTGGGTTAAGAGGCCGACGCTCTACCTCTAGACCACGGACACCACACATTATGAAAGTGTTCAGTCATCCAAGAGAATTTCGAATGTATTTATCCCATTATCGGACTGGTGCAATTTCAGAGTTGCAGAGAACAATTGTTCACTGATGAAATTTAAAAAAATCTTTGTCTTTTGTGAAGAAAAAAACATTGTAAACAAAAAAAGAAATTTCTTGTTACAAGCAATAAATTTTCATTGTCCACAATGCTTCAAATTTTATTTTTCTTAAAGATGAAACCCAAAATTTTCCTATTTGACACTTTTGAGATTTTTCCTTTATTTAAACCAAGAGCGCCATTGTCACAATTTACCCAGCCAGAGCAAATTTTTATGAAGGCCCCTTTATCTTTGATGCAGCATATCAGAAAATCGGTGAAATTTAAATAAGAGGTCAGACGATGATTTATTGTGAAATTTCACCCACATCTTTCCATAATTGCAGGGAAAGATGTATTAACAAGAAAGGACATACAAAATGGTTTGATAGAAAGACCAAGATCAGGGGCCTGTTTTAATAAAACATCTTACAATCATTTTTTGTGCAAGCCAAAAATTCAAGAAACAACTAAATATGGAATTCTGCGATGCATCATCTCATTGGAATCATCTTCTGAAGATGATTCCAATGAGATATTGCAAGCCAGAATCAAACTACAGTTAAACTTCGGTAGCTCGAACACCTTGGGGACTTGATAATTTGTTCGAGAGATCGGTTGTTCGACCAAACCAAAAATCTGTACAGGTACCAGAATATGGAAAAACATCATATCCAGTAATACATCATATCCGAATATACGTATACTTATTCGGTTCTTCAATTTCACTTTTTAATTCACTGTTTTTTATGTTTCTTAAGATTGATCCAAGGGATTTGTGTTTGAAAATTATTAAAATAAAAAATAATGATGAAATAACTTTAGACTAAAGAGTCTTGTTGTTGCATTCCCTTTGTTTACAAAAAAAGCTACCGTATTATTATTCCTGTTATGTACGCGCCCTCAATTGCAAGTGAAAAAATAATTTAAGTCAAATTTAAACACCGTTCAAATGTTGAACCATAAACATTTTCAAGTTTTTGAGAAAATATAGATCCATTTAAATTTTAAAGCAAGAAATCTACACGAGTTAATCGTTCGGACCCATCACGTCATACTTTTAAGCAGACGGTACGTGTCTGTATGTTTTTTTGACATTGCTAAGTTAACTAGTCGCCGAAATATTAATAAAGAGGCAACATATAGTAATGAATGTAAACAGCAGATGGCCAAACAACAAGTTAATTCAATTATAACGCACGGTGCGTTATTGACAATAAGGTGTCAAAAAAGGATTACGAGTTGAAAAGTGTGTAAAATCACCTAAATATTACATATTGTTATTAACGATAGACCCTTCGTTCGAATTTTTCCAGGTGAAGTACAAGGCATTTTTAACTTCCGGACTGACGAATGTGTTCGAGAGTTCGACCGTCCTGATGTCTGAGTTTTCCGAGGTCAGACATAATGAATTATGAGTGAAATCTGCCGGGACTGAGATCCTTATTCGAATTTTCCCTAGTATTCGAGATTTCCCCTGTTCGAGAGACCGAAGTTTGACCGTATGATAACACCAGCCCTGCGTTCAGGATCACAAAATAGTTCAAATATTTTTCAGATTATACCCCGATTTCCACGCAGGTGCACATGCATAGTGGGGTACAATTGGAAATTTGCACCATTTTGTGATCCCAAACACAGGGCAGGTATAATTTGTGATTTTGACTAAAGATTATATTTTTTGTTACAAGTTTAGTAAAACATGCCCCAGATACCTATGAACAACCACCTTTGGCTGTGTTTAAAAAAAGAATTTATTATTTTGTAAGCCAACCTGTTCCTACACAAATCACCGTAAGCTTGGATCCCATCAATGCCAGTTTTATATCTTCTGGGTGATAGTCAGTACATTTATTATCCTTACACCCAGCAGCGTATTCCACAACCTCTGCCAAACCTTTCAGACCTTCTCGTGGTGTTTTGACGTATCTACGATCAACATCTGCTGCATAGTCCCCGTACAACTGCTGTACATTATCGGCCATTGGTCCAACAACCTTGAAACATGATAACATAGAGGGTAATTTTCTGTTGCAGCCTAAGCTCCATTTATCTTTTTGAGTTAAAAACACAAGTTCACAAATTTTGTTTTCAAAAAAAACTTTATATCCTTTTATCAGATTAGAATGAAAATCTCCACTTATTCATTCATAGACGCAATTGAATGGTTGAGCAATGGCCCAAACTCCTTTGAAAGATAGTTAGAAAACACATTATGGTACATTTCATGAATGAATGATGACTAATCCCCTCAATATGCCATTCCTTGATACAATGCCCTTACAATGTGATCCAATATTCCCATTCACTAACAGCCTTTCCCCATCAAAGCTCAACACAGATTTATAAAGTGTCAACAATTTTCAAAATTCCAAATTTTGTGGTGGTTAACAGTTGTTCAATCTATACAATAAGCCCAAAGGAAAGGGACGGATTTCTGTCTTCTGCCTGAGGCTTTCTAAAGATTTGTCCTTCAATATTAGCATTGAAAGTCACTCATCACAGTGATTGACATCATCTGTCACAATTAGTGAGACCTTCTGATCCCAGACTGACAAACTTGAACTAAATCAGGGGTTTAGAAATATACATTTTTGCTATTTGTCCCTGGACAAGTACAAATTAATTTTGTACTTGTCCAGAATCAAAAATGAACTTGTCCGCAAAAGAAGAAACTAGATAAATTTTGAGAAACATTGTTTTTTAAAGAAGAAAATGCTGAAACCCAGCATTTTTGTCATTTATAACAATGTTTTCTACCATTTAATATTAACATTAGGCTTATTAGTCTCTTAGATCTACTAATGCAATTCCAAGATTTACCCTGTGTTTACTTGTCCTCGGAAAAGTAGCCTTGAAAAATAAACTTGTCCGCAGGTTGAAAAGCCCATGTTGGACAAGACGGGTATTATATGAATTCCTCACCCCTGACTAAATCATGAGAAATAGGAGTGGAGTTAGGCTAAGTTTACTCACAGCTATTTTGTCCAATGTCTTTTTCAATGGAAGGAGGTTTTTATTTTTCAGTAGAACAAATGTCTGCATTGCTGCTTTCACTGCAAGTTTACGATGTTCAGGACTCTGTACGAGGGACAGGTTGTATTTTTTGTACGGGTTCATCTCGTCAGGGTCAAACTCGCCCAGTCTCATTCTGGTGTAGAATAAGGGTTTGACTCTCTCTCTAACCAGGATCTCGTCAAGCAGGCCCTTTTTCACAGCATCCTCTGAAATTATAAGATAATTAGTAAATATAACATGAATGTAAGATGTAAACTTCAATTATAGCAATATTAGTCCCATTGTCCGGATATACTATTTTAACATGAGTTTGTATTGTTTTCATGATATTCAGATGCATCTTTAATTCCCTAAATCATAGATATATTATGAGTAAATTTCATGAAAAAGTAAAATATGACCAAAAGAACTTGAAATTCTATCAATATTTTGAGATATCTGATGAATGAAATTTGAGTAATTAGTCTGATATTAGCAAGAGATAGACCCTATTTAACATATGAAAACAACATAATTGGCTTTCTGTACAGATATGGATATTATGTGGCATTTTCTTTTAAAAATACACACCCCTGTGAGATTTCCTGAAATTGACAAGGTTGGTGAATTTAAAATCATTGATAAATGTAGATAATTAGCCATAACATCTCAGAATGCTTATTAAGACAGGAGAGTATGACACTAAAAATTCAATTATAAATAAATAATCAAATTCAACCCAAAATAATAATATGACCTACATTGCAGGAGTGTAATGCCCCATAGAATATTTTTGTTATTACATTAGTGTTATTACACTATTGGAATAACTATGCAAATGAGCTAGGAACGTATAGGAACACTATATTTTTGTAATGAAAATGAAGTCATACTGCATTTGCTGACGTCATTTTTCAAAAGGCGTTATATGTATTTGTTGATTTACTTGACTTATTATTTTTCTTGAACTTTCTCAATTTATTGTGAAAAATCAGGTCAAATTATAAATAGAATGTCAAATTTGTGTAAATGAAAAACCAAATTGATTAACTAGTCGTCTATAATAGATAAAAACTCAGTGCAACCTTGTTTTTATCTGTTTATAGATGACTGGTTTAATAAATTTGGTATTCTCTGACCACTCATTTAAAATCCTAACAAAATTTATTGGAACACTCATGTCCCAACAAATTTGTTCTCAAAAAGCTTGACCTGAATAATTGGATGACCTTGACATTCAATGATGGCTATTGACATGAGGAACCTGTATGCTTAATATGAGCATTGTAACTAGAACAGTGTTACAGTAAATTGTGTGGTTCACAGGTAACATTTTTGCAGACAAACAGACAGACAGACGGATTGACAGATGAAGGCTAGTAAAAGAATACACCCCTGATCTATTGAAGCAGTGGCATGACAACACCCACCAATCCTGAGATAGACTGCAGGATTATTTCCTGACAGTTCTATATTACATCCTGCCTTCACGCAGTCAGCTGCTGTGTCTAATGTGTTATTACGGTATTTATGCTGCGTGATAATGAACTCCAGAGCAACCTCATCACTGATTACATAGCCTGTAAACCCCCATTCAGCTCTCAACACATTGGTTAACAATTCATGATTGGCACATGCTGGTATACCATTCAAGCTACAATGCAACAATACACTACATACATATACCATAATTAGCTCCCTTTGTAGGTCTTTTGGGACTATTCAAAGCACTAAGAAGGGGCTCTCTCTCAATTTAAGAGCTAGTATCTGTGGCTCAGAATGAAACAGTTACAGTTACAAGGCTTGAGCATTAGGCTTTATATAGACATAGAATATTCTGTTCCATAACTTTGTCTTCAATAAAAATAATTTGAGGATTTTTTCCTTAAACAACCACTTGAATGAAATAATAGCCTTTGGAACACGTCCTCAAATTAGACAAAAAATTGTCTAAGTTTCATCATTTAACAGCAAGTTGGTATGGCTTTATTCATACATTCTAGGAAAAATTATTGAGGAAAGATAACCTTACACTGGGAATATATTACATAGGAAAACGCTGGGAACACAAATGAGACTGCGCGTGAGATTTCCAAGAATTTCAAATAATTGCAAAGCAAAGTTTAAGACTCTGACCAGCCTGTGCATCCGCACAGTTTGACCAGAGTATTCACTATGAGCTTAGTAGATAGATAAGGTCTCAAAGTATCTGTAGACAATCAGGTAACTTTATATTTACAGTTTTATGGCTGTCTGAGCCTCTCAATAATTACCCATCACAAACATTTCAAATTGTTGGAAATGTCACATACAGGCTCAAATGATATTGAGACATACAGTTATATTTCCTGGACAACCATGGCACCTTACTTACTCGGTTACAGTACATGTATACAGCTATTCCTTAGTGTTTTGTGTCTTTGTGACTATCAATGCCCCAAGGGGGTGAGAATGACCTTCTGGGCCCAAGATTATAAAACTTTTTTCGTGCTCAACTGAGAATTTTCTCCAATTAAGAAGTAAAGTAAATGTATGAACCTTAAAGGTAATATTTACTAGACTGATGAAAAGGGGACTAATCCTTCCCTGCAAGTACTTGTCAATAATGAAAAGCCATTTCCTTCAAAGGGCCATAACTCTGTCAAAAGTAAATGGATCATAGCCCAAATATCACTTGCACACCTCTGCCTGATATTGATCACATCTGTAAAGTTTCAATGAAATCCGCCCATTAGTTGCTGAGAAAACTACTGGACAAATAAATCTACAGACAGCCCCACCGACCGGACCGACAAGCTGATTCTTATATACCCCCAAAACATACTTTTGGAGGCTATAATACGTAGCAACTCATTGATATTATTTTTTATGTTCATATATTTATATAAGTATTACAACAAATTGGTGGCTTTAGTCTCAAGTTGAAATTTGAGGAATTTTTGAGTTAAGAATAAAAATATATATATAACCTGGGGCCCTGAACTGTTGCCAAAACAAGACCAAACACTGGCGGCGACACTCTCTCTCTCTTTCTGATGAAAAATGATATAATTTGAGGGGAAACAGCAGTGTATATTAGTGGTATGTACAAATAATTCTACAGCTGTAAAGAATATGAGTCAAGCAATTCTGAAACACTAATGACGCATGCATTTTACCTAAACCAAAATATCAATTAAAAAAGAAAAAGCCAAATAAATGCCACTCTAATTTGTTGGGTAAATGACTTAACCCTTATTATGCTAAATAATCTTGGCAAAATTGCATTAAAATCAATTGCTAAGAGCCAATTGTGAGGCAGTATTTCTTACGAAAATATTATTTATAACTGATCTGATTCAATAAAGAACAAAAGATGGTATAGCCTTAGAACAACCTGCATATATGTAAAGACTGATCTTTATCTATGCCCCCTGCCATAGCTGAAATATCCTGGGTTCAGCATTATAAGGGTTAAGTTTAGAGAGAATAACATTTTGATCAAAGGTATAATTATCTATTCCCAAATGCATGACAGAACATAATCTGCGAAATTCAATGGGATATTGAGCTACATGCACATATAAGCTAAATTACACAAGCTAGGAAGACATGCCATGAATTACCAATTTGAAGAAAATAAGAGTTTATTCTGCTAGTAGTGATTTCGATGTTGAGCCCGGCCTTCACTGCATCAATAGCAGCCTGCATGCTGGTGTTGGCGTAGTGATGATACAATACAAGGTTTTCTACCGCTTCCTCGTCACTGATGACGTAACCCTGAAACTTCCATTCACCTCGTAAGATGTCTGTCAATAACTCCTTGTTGGCACAAGCAGGAATCCCATTGATTCTTCATGGTAAAAAGTAATGTATTTCTTTAACCTCTAAAATTGAGAACCTTGCAAATGCCTTTAAAGGTTGTAACACCAGATTTTTAAAACTATTTAATTAATTTTGTAAACCTTAACCCAAGAAAGATGTCTATTGAGATTTATCAAGATTGGTCCTCTCAATTAGGAAGATGATTATTAATAAAGTTTCATATCATAATGACAATTAGCATATTGACAACAAAAAATGTGTAATCACAATTGTTAACCTTAAGCTAGTGGAACAGTAATAGTTCACATAACTTCCAAAATGTTAAGTAACTATTATGCGAGGGCTGAACGCAACATAGGGCTAACTTCATTTTTCAAAATTTTACACAAGACAAATAAAACTTTCTCATTTGTGCAAATAGAAAATTATTTTGATCATTTTTGTAAATTTAATCATAAAATATTCTATCTAATTTAATCAAAGATAATTTTCATTAAAATAATTTATTAAAAAAGAGATATAAGAACCTTTTTGAGATAGATCTGTCTGGCAGTTATATATTTCCACTTTTTATAAAATAAGTTAATGCAAAATAGATCTAACTTAAGTTAGGCCTATGTTGCATTGGAAATATACCAATAGTATAATATTTTATCAATGCAAAATAGGTCTATCTGGAAAATTCACATTTCATTTCTGTAATTTGGTGACAAAAATATAAATATGAATTTAAAGCTCATGTTATTTACTCATGTATAGTCCGTTTAACTTCTATAAGGACCAATGTTTCCATCAATTACACAAAAATGCATTAGTAAAAATGTTTTTATTTGGTAAGATCTTAATTTAAGCTTAATACCATTCCAAAAATTAATTTTTGAAAATAAAATAGTTTATAAATAATGATTTAGTCTGTCTATTTAATGTTTATCTTTATACATTTTTCACTCTTAAACACAAGGGATGGAGAAGGCTGTTTAGTGGTAAAAATGTCAAAATATAGTAAAAACATGTGGTTTAATAATAAATTTTTGACATAATGATTGACCATCGACGGTCACACTCATTTTAATTTTGAATATCATGAGATTTGTACCATTATCACTCCCCTTTCTACTGGGTTTTCCTCGTGAAAATACCAACTATTTTGTACACTAATCTATTTTGATTGGTCTTTATAAGGGAGTATGGGGTTCATCTCAAAACAGATATATGTGATTATCAATATCTGGTCAAATCATTTTTGTACAAAGGCAAGAAACAATCATTCTAATGTCCATGAGAAGTAGATAACACTGACACAATTTATTTAATAAAAATAGTCGATTTTATACAAAAACAGCTCATAAAAATCATTCACTTTTGACCCCACCCCCTGTGCAAATCAGAACTGTTTTGGGAAAAACAGTTCGCTGTTCCGTTTATCATAGGAATGTTTAGGTATGATAGGCTTGGAGTTAACATGAAGACAGACAAAGTCATTATTTTACTTTCAAAAATTCTGAAAACCATAATAATAATAAAAATAAGTTTTCACCAATTCATTGAAAAGAATTTTTGCCAAATGTCCACATAGAAGTCAAACAGACTATACTAATTATTTATTGACATTACTTTGTATTACAACCTGTAACTTGCAAGATGTTAAGATTTTAACAAGCATCAATATAATCGTCTTCAAGAAAAACAACTTTCTTCCTGTAGGCTACATGAGCTTGATATTCAACCTATTCATTTCTATTAAAAATCGTATGCAAATTATCTATATTTTTCCGATGGTTTGCAGTGAATTATTTGATTTTTTTTGTAGTTAGCATTTGATAATTTCACCATTGAAACAGTTGAATATCAATATCATAGATTGACTTTTTTCAAAGATTTATATAACTGTACTTTCTTTCATATTACACTATTTGTTGTAATCCGAGCAAGATCAAGTATCAATACAGTTGTTATCATGTACAAAATGACAATGTCATGATTTATTGTTTCTTTTTATCCAAAGATTTATACATTTCTTCTCACAGTGACTTTTTGCATGAAAAAATCTAGATTCTTTCACTTTTTCTGAGTGTGTAAAACCAAACATTCAAATTCATTTAAAATGTAAATACAAATAAACCTTTTTATAACAGCCAATTTAGAACATACAACTTGCAAATTACTTTACAAATTATAAATCTTTTAAAAAGTCCACCTTGCTTTGAGAGCCACAATAGAACACTTCCCCTATTAAATTTATTTACCAATAAAGGATTTCTTTTAAGCCTCTCTTGTCTATAAAAGAGACAATCTAGAAAAAATCCCCTAACTTTTTATTACCCCACATCGATAGATTGGGGGTGTATTGTTAGTACCATGTCTGTAAGTCACCAAATTATCATTAAAATTGGCCATAACTTTTGATTGATTGGTAGCAGAGTCTTTATATTTCACATTATTTCACATGTATTGCTTTTGATAAAACCTTCTGTTGATTCAAAGTTTAAGTAAAATTCAACCTCTTTTCAAATACATCTACAAATTTTAACATTGGCTTTACCTCTACTTTCAATATTATATCAAAACCACTGTATCTCAAAGATAAGAAATGTGAAACTGACTTGATTATGTTAAATGATTATAATTTCTAATGAGAATCAGTAAACCTCTTCTCATTGTAATTTCCATGGGGCTATAGCAGGATGAGGATATCCTGGGCTTTGTATGCCAAATGTAGAATAGGATTAAAACAAACTAATCATCAGAGAAGATTCCAGTCATTTCTGAAGACCAAAAGGTTGTGTACTGATTCTGTTCCATTTATACAAGAAATTAAATCTCAAGTTAACTCTCTTAGCTTCTAACTACTTAACTTGGTTGTTCATCTGGCTAAGTCTTGTTCAGATCACATAGCGTTCTTCAGTTGAATCTATACTCCTGACAAAATTCTGGGACATCTAAAGTTAATGCTTGGAAGAGGGGTGTTGGGCATTTTTGGATACTTAACTTTCAAACATACTCCATTGAATCAGAAATTATTGATAAGGACCCTTTGATACTTAGACTCCTCTAGATAGTTTCTATTTTTGACAATAAACTTCTAATTATAGATGCGATTATAAATTACATGGAATTATTATTCATTTAGCAATGAATCTTTCTTACAATACAGTAATATACAATATATCTTTTGCGGGAACAATGTTTAAAATAGCTGCCATATCAGTGCCTTCAGTGATTATTCTTACATATTACTATGTGACCAAACCACAAGTGAAATAGAATCAGCATTAACAATATCGAATTTATAACTGAATGAAAAACATCTAAAAATAAATTCTGTTTACTCATTTTATATCTCAAAGAAAGCATAATTTTCAGCATTTTAGTTGTTTTATTTGTTTGTCTTTTACGAGGAATTTCAATAACTCTTTAACCTTACCTTTCAATTGAGAACAAATCAGTCTCAAGAATTTCTTTGAATCAGGTTTTTTTTTTATTCTTTGGTAATAAAGGGTTGTGTAGAAACTTACTTATTCTGTTGGCATTGACATATTTTAATTTTTTAGTTTTTTCATCGAAATGAGCACTCTCATTTGCAAAACAAGGTAGCAAATTTTCAAAGTGTACACACTTTACACTGCTAAATTATGTCAAATTATGAAAAACAACAAAGGACAAGAACTAAAATGAAAAGCAAAATAGAGTAAACATTCTTGCATGGCACTCTGTCATCATGAGAGGAACACAACAGTCCAATGTTATGTCAATTAGACATAAGGTGACAGAGTTATGCTCTGGACAAAGAAGTTGATACTGCCTGCCTGTTGCCTAGATACCAGGGTGATCACACAACTTGTCCCGACTTTCAACAGGCATATTAAGAATAATTATTTCTCCATGAATGCCATGTCCAGTAAAATTTAATTTTGTATGATTTCACAAAAAAAAGTTCCACTGTAATCTGTCAAGATTGGTTAAAATTAGCTTTTTTCCTGGTTTTGAAAAAAAATAGAAAGAATTTGTTTCATACCTCCATGAAAACATATAAAAAAACACCACAACATTCTCTTCATCTCATTAATATATTTAACATTGTATGAGACTGCTTCAGTTAGACTGTTTAACCTTAAAGTTGGTAATGAAGCGCAGGATTTATACATGCAACATAGGGCTAACTTGAGATAGCCCTATGTTGCATTTAAAAAAAAAGTTAAAATGAGATAGGCCAAAATGCCAACTTACATTTTGGCCCCTTTATTGACCCCTTTGAACCTTAATATTTTGATAGGGTGTGTATATTATGAAATTAAGTAGTAAAAATACAAAAACGTCATTTTTGAAAAATTATCAAGTTAGACCTGTTTTGCGTTCAGCCCTCGTACTACTTCAGTATATTATCTAATGTAAAATACATCTTGAAGGAACGCTCAAAATAGCTTGATTTACAGCAAAATTTGAGCATTGAGTGAAAGTATTTTATTAATTCCAGAAATTAAGGAATTGATCATTAATTCAATTTCGGACCTGAATGGTAATGTCAAAATATACCGTAAAGTTATTGAGGCATAAAATAGCAAAAAGCTATTCCCAAACAGCCTTTCAAAAACAAAGTATTGTGAAAAATATAAACTAGAAAGCCATGAATGGCTTGAGTAGCTCCACAGGCTTGAAATTCTTGAAATAGCAAAGCTAAGGTTTGCCCAGATTTTAAGGTATTTTGGGTTCTACTGATGTTTAAATGAATTTCAAAGTTTCCACAATATAACATATAGAGAAATGACCTCTGCCCATAAAATACATATTTTTCATCCAATGAGATTAATTTTTTGCTGCATGATAAAGGTTCACTCAAGGATCATTCCAGTGAAATTTGGTTGATATCCATCGATTACAATCTGAGAAATTGATTTTTAAAGTTTCCACTATATGACATATAGAGAAATGACCTCCGCCCATAAAATACATATTTTCCATCCAATCACAATAAATTCTTGTAGACTGATAAAAGTCAGAAAAGGATCATTCCAGAAAAATTTGGTTGATATCCATCAATTACATTCTGAGAAAATGATTTGCAAAGTATCCACTAAATAACATAAAGAGAAATGACCTCCGCCCATAAAATGCACATTTTTCATCCGATCACAATAATTTCTTGAAGACCAATAAAGGGTCACCCAAGGATTATTCATGTAAATTTTCATTGGTATCCATCAATTAGAATCTGAGAAAACTCACTTTTTACAATATTTGGAAATTAGCCACGCCCATTAAATCCATGTTTTTCATTGGATCAAAATTTCTTGACCAACTTTGAAAGAGTGTCACCCAAGGATCATTCCTGTGAAGTTTGGTTGAAATCCATCCAATAGTTTCTGAGGAGAAGATTTTTAAAGACAGACACAACGCCATGACAATAGCCCCAGTGGCTTTCAGCCAGTGGAGCTAAAAATTGAACTTGTTACATCAAATTGAAGAATTATACTTTGCATTATTTGACCTGGATTTGATCCCTGTGATTAAATTAAATTTAAGATGTCTAAAAATCTCAAAATTTCCACTAAACCTTACAGTTGCTGTCACATGAATTAATTATGAACAGTATAGAGGGAGTTTGAACATAAAAGGGACCGTCTGGGAATTTCGTAAAACAAATAATTGAAAAAGAGATTGGGAACAGCATAAGTCTACTAAATGTTGCAATTCAAAAATTCTTTCCCAGGAAAGTGGATTGATCAAAAACCATCCGGATATGCCACTGTAAACTATATAAGTAACTGATATTTAAGAAATTTTCATAGAGGTAAATTTCAGGTCAAATAAATCAAGGTATACATACTCATTAAAGCTACACATGAGGCTATAAGATCCGGCTAGAACACACTGTCTGAAAGCTGGTAAAAACGTGGTCCTCCAGTCAAACTCACTGACCTAAAGCATGAGAGTCAACTCTGTGTTCAAGATGACAACCTGTCCTAAACCTTGCATAAATGTTACCCAACTTTGCAAGTGCAGTCGTATGCAAAGTGGGGTACCTTTTCAGAATGTTTGTAAACAGTTTTGCATCCTGAACACAGGACAAGAGTCAATGTTTGGTTGATGGGATTCACCCTCAAATTACTGAATAAATTGGTTTATAACTTATTCATTTTACATCGATTGGAAAGCAAGTTTTTACATCTTAGATTTATCCCTCTCGATTCTGCTTCCAGGGAAAATACACCAGTACTCGCGCCGAATGGGTGGGCCAATGAAAGAACCAAGATCGAAAGCCGCTTCTGAGAATCGAACTCAGAACCTTTGGGTCAAGAAGCTGACGCTCTGCCTCTAGACCACAGACTCCGCAAAAATTACCACTGAATAAACTGAGATAAATAAGGAGTAGA
This sequence comes from Fragum whitleyi, assembly GCA_948146395.1. Taxonomy (NCBI): domain Eukaryota; kingdom Metazoa; phylum Mollusca; class Bivalvia; order Cardiida; family Cardiidae; genus Fragum; species Fragum whitleyi. Next base: position 41,389,071 of record OX411546.1, on the reverse strand, counting down.
CTTTGATCATCCTACACTTAAAGGAAGATTGATCTGAGTATATATTGACAATATATTTACTGAAATAAAATATTTAAATTATTCTTGGACCAGTAGGAACAAAAGATTAACATTACAAGAGCATTTTTCTAAGGGTTCCTACGCTCATCTCTTAAGTGCTAGATAGTAGACAATGAATCCAAGTAAAAAAGGCCATAATTTTCACAAAATGCATAAAAAGTTATTCCCTTGATAGTATAGGTTGATGTTGTGTGGGTGAACATGTGTGCCAATTTTCAAGTGAATGCCAGTAATACAAGAGATATCCAAAAATGTCAAAGTTTTCACATGACCATGAAAACAACACCACCACCAAGGCTATAACAATACCACAGGTTTTCTCTGAAAACAGCCTAGCTAAAAAAATCTTCTTCGGATGACACATTTGAAGTGCTGTTTATAAAATCATTTTATAATTGAATAAAAAGTTAACTATGCTTGAAATTTTGTTATATAACTTCTTTGTCATATTACTTTTACTTTCTTTTTAGAGATGGTATACAGAATTTCTCCTAATAAACACTCCTGGGACCTATACATAACATGGTTCTGGAACTTTCATTAAGTATACATTTTCTAATTCTAAAAAAAAACACTATAATTGATGTCTTTTATGCCCTTTTTCCTTTAATTTTAGGTGAATTTCGTCTAAACAATCATATAAATGATTGTTTAGAGGAAATTCATGTCAAATTAAAGAAAAGTCCCCAAAAAGTTCCTAAAATTTAGGTATTTGAAGTGTGTTTTCTTAGTAAAAAAGGAGGGGTGCTTCTATTAGGGAGGGTGCTATTATTAGAGGAATTACAGTACAATAAAAATTAAATCTTTTTAATGGAAAAAAAAATAATATATAAATGGAAAAAAATAGGGGATGAGATTGAGTATTCAATAAATGGAATCCTAGATCTAACAGTGTATAAAGAAAGAGGCAAGGTAAGCAGCACCTAGTTGTCTGTAAATCATTTTATCCATTGATAATTTTCAATACAGTCAAAATTGTATTAAGGGACCACTAATAGGACCACCCAAAAACGGTCCTTTAAGAAAATGTCCACTTACGACGTGTTTTGTGTACAAATAAAAAACATACTTTTTGATTGAATATGCATATTAATGAGCAATTCTTAATAAGTACATGTTGTAAAAACTCAAAAGAATCATCTCATTGAGACAATTATGGTAAATGTTATTCATTTTTGATAATTTATAGACCAACTTTACCTACTTTTCAAGATATTCCAATTTAAAGAAAGGGATTTTGAAAATGGTCGTTAAATGAAAATGGTTGCTTAATAGACGTGGTGGCTCAAGCAAGCCTGACTGTATTTACTATCAAATGTAAAAAATTATTGTTCTAGCTGTAAACATTGACAATTTGTTTTGCACCTTAACTTTTTACACTGTAAAATTTTACACTTTAATTGGATGTCCACTTTTCGAAATCTATTGAAAATTCAACGGATGCTGTTATGTCATGCCGAAACCTTGTAACACAAGCTTATTGATGCAATAACCTGGTTTTGGTCTGCTGAGTTATTTAACAATTTATAAACATGGCAAATAAAGTCCAGAAATATCACCAAGAAAAGACTCTTTTGGAAGGTAATACCAATTTTCTGTTTCTTCAAATAGGTAAGGGACCAAGCGTCATTTCCAAAGCCATGCTGCAAATACTTTATATCAAAATGTTCGAAACAAAAAGACAATAATCAAAAGGGTTCAATTCCATCCAAATATTTGGAAAAACTGGTAATTGTTTCCTTCCCTTATATAAGTACAATAATCCATTGGTTGTAAACATACCATGCAATATATACAACTTATACATAGTAGCTTATATATAAACAGTAAGTAAGCAGTAGCAGATACATATACATATGGTGGTAAGACTAGAAACCACTGATGGATCCAGAGAGGGTTTGGAAGTTCAAAAGAAACCCCTCTATATTGTAATACTTAAATTTTCATGCAGAAATTTGGTCAAAATTGTAAAATAATAAGAAAACTGTACCCCCTATAAGTAGCTTATTTAAAGTGACTGATTCCCAGTATAATATCACATTTAAACTAAAGGTATCAATCAAATAGCAACAATTAAAGTTTGTTATTTCTTTAAATTAAATTGTCTGTTGTAAGGCCAATTAATCTTTCATATTTAACTCTTGCATATCTAAAGCTAACAACAAAAGTTAAACTTTAAAATATGGTTAACCTTTATTAACCCACAAAAATATAGCTCCTATCAGGGCTCGTGGTTGACCCTTAAAATTTCTCCCAAAGGGGTCATCTTGACCCCCTTTACAGAAATTTCTAAGGGTCAAAACTATGTGTCATTCTTCAAATTGTCAATAAATGATCTTTTATCCTATCTTTTATCTATCAACTAATTGCTTACTTCATATCTATATACAAGAAAAGGTGAATTGACACTCCAAATTGCAAAATTTATACTATTATACTATGCTCCTTTAGTAGTTTTGACCCTTTTAAAATCATTTTTGACCCCTAGAATTTTATAAGGAGTCAAATACCCTTTAATTTCAAACACTAACATGAGCCCTGGCTATTGTTCACTGAATGTAAGATTGATCAATCTACAATGAAACAAGAAATTATCCAGTATTTATCACATTTACTGATAGTTTAAGTGGCATTTCCTTCCACAGTAGAATTTTATTCTTTGTTGTTTTTTTACTTGGGAAAGCTAAATCAAAGGCAAGCAAAAAAGCTAAAAGAGCCTATATAGTGTTAAACCTTGTCATGCTGAACCCGTAATATTCCTGTTTTGGTAGGAGGTAAAGACATAGATCAGCCTGCATATATGTGCAGTCTGATCTTAGTCTACACCACCTGATTATTTTTTTTTAAACCAAAGAATTGAACAAATGTATTTTCAAGATGAACACCAACTCACAATTAGTGTAAACAGTACTTTTCAGCACTTTGATTTTGCTGCAATTTTGTCAAGGATTTTATTCAGCATGACAAGGGTTAATATGTAACAGGCTATAAATACAATTAAGAATTCATGCTACATATAACATTCATAGCTCATAATGCTATACTAAATTTCTACAAAAAAAAATAGGCAAGTTCTTCATTATGACATAAGTTTACATAGTTATAAATTTATTTAAAAACAATCACTCACACACACAAACAAACAGTCATTGGCTCAAACTCTTTCGACATTTTGACACCTTGAAAGGAATAAAATATTTTCATAGTAGATTTATTAACAGCTTGTCATTAATATAATACTTTTAAGATAATTCATTTAATTGATTCTAAGCAGGTTTTTTGCCATGGTTGTCCTCAGAATATAACTATGTCAAGTATTGCATAAAACCCATTTCAACAAAATGTGTTTGTGAAACACGATAGCCCCAAACAGACTTTCTTTTAACTTTTGACCTTGACAGGTGACCTTGACCTTGTCACATGACCAACGACATAGGTATTTGCAGATGCACATTATCAAGATCAATCATCATACAAAATGCAAGCATTGTATCTTGAATAGCCTTGAAGTAATTGGCAATATTAAGATTTTTATTTAATTTTTGTAGTCAGACGGACAGATAGACAGACAATGGTAAAACAATATGCCCCCGATCTTTCAATGCAGGGACAAAAAAATATCCTCAATTGGCACATCTGCAAAGATGGAGATTTCTTTAATGCTTTTCGGTGGTTTATCAAGAAATAACGGTAGATTATCACTTGATAAACTCACCGCAAAAGCAGTGAAATTATCAAAAACTTATACCCTGCTTTTGTGCATTTCATCCTATCTGACGTCATCTATGCGGGGCAAAATAAGTGACGTCACAATAAACGTTGCATAGCAATCACATGCAAAATGACGCGCTTTACGAAAATAGGTCCTAGAAATTTCACATTTTGTATCATTTTTGCATTAAAGAAATAGAATAATCGTTTGTTTTTCGAGTAAGATCGATTGATATTTCATTTCGTGACTTTTGTTGTTCACTCAATAAAATATAAATTGATCTTACACTGAAACAAACGATTATCCTCTACATAATCATTCCTAACAATGTGTATTCCAAAATCCATCCATAAATATAGCAGAAATGCTCTGTACAATCTTTATCTTATCGTTTGAACTTGATCATGATGACCAGGGTCCCATTTTACTAAACTCCTTGCGAAAAAATTAGTCGTAAGTCAAAATCACAAATCGTACATGGTGTTTTCATTCATTGTTAGATTCTGCCTTGCAATATCTCATTTGAATCATCTTCTAAAAGACAATTCCAATGAGATGATGCATGGCAGAATCCCATATTTAGTTACTACTTTAGAAGCAACTTTAATTTCAAAATTACGCAAAAAATAATCGTAAAATGTTTGGTAAAACAGGCCCCTGGAACATGAAGATATCCTAAAGATCTTTCAAATGGTACATCTACGTTTGATGTAGGAAAATTGTGTTAAAGGTTTTTGAAATCTATCTGCAACATCATATGTAGGAGCAATGATGTGGGCAAGCTAGCTCAGATAAACAAATGGACCAAACAATGGCTGCCAAATCAAAATCTTTTGCCTCTTTAGCGACCAAAAAATAATCTATTTACATGATTGAAACGAATCATCATAGTTTATGAACACAAGTAGAAGAAAATACCTATTATAGCTGCACATAATACTGTATGTACCTGCACGGACACACTCACGAAATGCTGGTAAAAAAGTCAGTCGCCAATCCCTCTCTGCCACCTACATAAAATATACAATCTAAGCTAGCACACAAAGCTATATGAAACCTGGAGCAACATTCATGCAAAATAGAGTGAGAAAATATTCTTTCCATATCCTAAAATGCCATAGTACATGAATTATGTTCATCATCAGCACTAATTTTCAATTCTGCATATTCAAGCAAATATTACTTTCTTAAGATATTTGCCTCTGACCAGTGAAAGAAGAATCAATGAGCTATCACTCTTTTTTCTCACAATATTTGCATTTAAGTGTACATAAAAACATCATGGGAAATAAACATAACAATAAATGGCTACATTGACGTGTATATGAAGTAAGGAATAAAGTATTCTGTTCCAGTTGGCCATCATTTATCAAAATATCTATATTATGCCACCATTAAGCAAAAGTGATTTTTTTTTATACATACGCAGTGTGTATATTGTAAATATTAGTTAATTTAATGCAGCCTTTCTGCTTTACACAAAGGAGATCTTGGGCGGACTTGGTATTCTCTATAAGGTCAAAATGTTTTGTATGTGGGCAACAAAAATGTCTTTACTCCAGCTCAATTGAGCTGCAGTTGCAAAGTGTTGGTCACCCTTCCATGGCGTAACAGTCCATTTTGAGAGAGGGGTCCAAACACTTTAAGTTTGAAACAAATTTCTATTTTCTAGTGCCAAGCCAAATGAAGTGAACATGCTTTAGCCAACACCACTATAAATCTATAAGATAATTTTGATAACCCTTAATCTAGGATAACAAACAGCCTTCTATACTACATGTATAACAACCATCTGGAACAGATTCTAATATAACTATGATCTTAAAGGATGTGGATGAGGACCAAGCCTGTTGCGAAGAGTGATCAGCCTGCACAACCTGGCAGGATGATCTGTAACTTAACCTTTGTCATGCTGACTAAATTTTGGCTAAAAATTTGCACAAAATCAAAGGGCTAAAAAGCACTGAAAGTACCAACTGTAGGTCAATTTATATTTGAAAAACTAAATCTATTAACAATTCTGATTTAAAAGTGAGAAATAGGTGGTGTAGACCAACATCAGACTGCACATATGTGCAGGCTGATGTTTGTCTATAGCTCCTGCAAAAGCAGGAAAATTCCGGGTTCAGCATGACAAGGGTTAACTCTGCACACATGTGAAATCATTGGGAGTTACATTCAAGGGCTCATATTAATTTCTTTTACGTACATGATGGTTTCAATGGCATTTTTTTTCCTCTCTCTTTTTTTTAACATTATACATCAATGAAAAAGGGTCCATCATTTGGGCGTAAAATAGGCCTGTTTTCCTACTTTTTCCACATCCTATAAGGCAAAGTAATCTTACCACTCATGGCATCTAATCTAAAATACCTTTGCGTTGAATGAGAATCTAGACACAGGAACATTTTCCGGCCCTCCATGAACGTTGAAATGTTTACATCCGGCACTTGCCCGTACATACCTGCGATCCTTACCCTGTAGACCCTTCACAAAGTGGGTGGCCAGAATCCCACTTAAATAAGGGTCTTCACCGTAGGTCTCCTAATAAAAGTACATGAATCAACAAATTTTACCAAACTACAGAATTGTTTCTGACAAATATGACTATGAGTGCTGTCATATTTATGATGTAGGTGAAAGGATAATCAAAGTTACCTGAACTTTACAGTCATTTTGTATTTCCAGGGGTCAGCGCAAAGCTGTTGTAAGTGCCTATATATAAATATGTATATATGCACTTTCACTAGTCTAGTTTTGCCATAATCCCTTGATTTGCCCAATAATAACAGTACACACATTGTACTTGTACTGTGAAATAAACAGAAACTCATGTGTTTTAGAAAATGACAAAAAGTTCAAAACTCATTTTCCACAGAGAGTGATACTTTTGTCTCTTAATCCTTGTCATGCTGAATAAATTTCGGCTAAAAATTTTCATCGAAACCAAAGGGCAAAAAGCACTGAAAGTACCAACTATAGGTCATTTTTTATTTGAAAAACTAATTCTATTGACAATTATGATTTGAAAGTGAGAAACAGGTGGTGAAGAATAACATCAGACTTCACATATGTGCAGGCTGATGTTTGTCTACAGGAATATTCCAGGTTCAGCATGACAAGAGTTAATACCTTTTTACCACTCACATAATTATCTAAGAACTATACAAGACTTTGTTATTCTTTCACCAACATTTTTGCTTTTCAACATATGAACTATAGATCAAAGGAGCAATATTGTTTTTGAAGTCATACAAAACTATCTTTCTTCATTTTGAGAGGTCAGTACAAAACAATTGAAAGTGCCTATAAGTTTAAAGCAGAGATGTGGAAATACAGAATTTCTCCACTTGTCCCCAGACAAGTAAAAGATGATTTTCTACTTGTCACAGATCAAAAATAACATGTCATCGAAAAAAAATAAATCAATTTAGAGAAAACATTGTTTTTAGAGAAGAAAATTCTGGACTCCTGCATCTTCTTCATCAAAAAAAAATTCTATCCTTTGATATTAACATTACGATAATCAATCTCTTAGATGTTTAGTACCATTCTGATATTTGTCCTGGTATTTACTTATCCAAGGACAAGTGGCAAAAAAAAGAGTACTTGTCCAAAGGAAGAAAAACCTGTGTCGGTCAAGTCAGGCATGGGAATTCCACACCTGTTTAAAGGCACTCACATGTTTTTTGCTGACCCCGAGGCCTTGATTTGCAGCAATGTTGTTTTCATAGATGATAACCATGGAAATAAATAATTACATTGTGTATACACATGCAGGGGTAAAGACTATCAGGGGCCCAGTTTCCCTTGATCCCCAGAGTTTGAAAGATTTTCGGCAAAAAATCCCCATATCTCTAATGTTAAATATTGAATTTTGGCAACCTGAGCCCCTATGTAAAAAGAGTCAATCTTTTTCCTTGCATAGGGAAAGGAACAATATCACTCCTTATAATCAATAGCCTTGAATAACAATCCAGACAGAGTGAGTGATTTTAATTCAAAATTTGATTTCATGTGTTTCATTATTTCTCAACCAAATCATATGTTGTGGGTACTAACTAGTACTCACAACATAAGATTTGGTGAAGAAATTTAAGACATTTTAGTCATCACTCTCTCTAATCTGTTACATCGTCTACCCCTTAAATATACCTCTGCATCAAAAGCCAATCGAGACTCAGGGTAATTTTCTGGTCCAGCGTATGCATCGAAATGTTTGCAGCCAGCGTTGGCTCTGATGTATCTAGCATCGTTTCCTTGTAAACCTATGACATAATGTGCCGCATACACCCCAGTTAAATAAGGATCTTCGCCATATGTTTCCTGTTAGCCAGTGAATAGAATACTAAAGGATGCATTGATGTATTGATTAAACAATAATAATTGATCAAATCACTAAGAAATCTATTCAACAAGTTTAATCCATTGAATGTGTGTGTGTGCTTTTGGTACTATTCCCTTAGCATACAAGTTTGCTTTCCAATTTACATGTAATTTAATGAAGGCATATAATTATAGAAGCAACAGTTCTTCCAGCAGAGCTACAGATAGTGGGGTATTTGGATTTCAAAAATTTCAACAATACTTTGACAGATCTTAAAATGTGGGTACTCAATGAAATCGTCTTGTCAAGACGATTCAAATGAGTACACGCAACATAGGATTTCATAGAGAAACAAAGATTTTAGACAGGCTTTATCCTCTCTTATCTGGACCTCTGTCCAGAAGTATTACCTTTATTGTTCATCATTAATGCAAAAGTCACGTAAAAATCAACCACACTGACATGATGATTGTCTGTGTGTATTATTTTTAGAGGATTATCCTCTGATCAGTGTACACAGACAATTTGATTTCCTTGAAAAAGTGAGGAAGCTAATTTAGGAAAATGAGAAATTGAGTGTGAGAAGATGTCCAATGTTTATGAGGCATGCAAAAATCTATATGAATATAAGTCTTCGAAAATTGCTATTAACTAATTCTTTCCATTTAGCGAACTTAAATCATACTGCCAAGTAACTAAACCTTACCTGTGCAGTAAAAGGATTATAATGTGAGTCCCTAGATAATTTTGTTCTTATGATATATTGTGGTAAAAGAAGAAGAAATTGCTATTCTAAGCAATTTCTTCTTTTTTAGCCAATATTTTTTACCACATTTAAATGCCTCTTTTATTTTTTTTTTTTCAATTTCTTTCTTTTTTTTTTTTTTTCATTTTTTTCAGCAACCTCTCCAATTTGGATTTCTATAATTCCAAAATAACCCAAAAGGATAGGGTTAATTAATTACCTGGTTTCGACCCCATAATGGGTGTCTCATAATGTTGATGACTGGGCTGAAACAACTGAGGCCTTTATGATCACCAAACTGCTTCTTCTTTACATAATCATTGTGTTTGGCCCTTACTTCTGTTCCAGTTGCCTCCGCTATTTCATAAATCAGTGTGGGACTGAAAATATATAACCAGATTATTGTAACAGATCCACATAAAGCCCCCCCCCCCAACCCCCCTCACTATGTGATATTTGTATTAATGAGACAACTTCAGGGTCCAAAGAATCCACTCTTCCGCTCGTATTTATGAGTAAGAAATCCCGGTGTGGAAATTCTAAGGCATTTTGTCCTCCCTGGCGAGAGAAGAATGAATGGCATTAAATCATTATGTCTAGTGACAGGATAATAGATAAAATACAAAAAAGACGCTTCGAAAAAGTTCACGGTGATAGAAGTAACTTTAAACAATCATGTACTTTGATTTCTAAAAATAAAACTTCTGGTTTTTGCATGATATAACCCCGTACCCGAACTTCGAAAATACAAATTGATCTCACGATCAAGGAAAGTATCCAAAATAAAAATAAATTTTCCTGTTTTGTTCATATCTACTACTACTTTTGTCGCGTATAGGCACAATCATTGAATTTTACCTGAAAAATCCATAGTATTGTATGTTTACAAATGAGATATATTTTACCTGTCCCAATCATTTTTTCGGTATTAATTACCTGCAATTTAATGTTTTTGAATGTCGTACAAATTTGTACTTTTGTTTCGTCTGCACTTCAAGATGACATTTCCAGATACAAAACATGGTCTTCAACGATCTCTAGGCCTATTGTAGGGCAAGTGACAGCCAAACCAGGATGGTTTACTTTTTCAAGTCACTTGCCCTGCAGGACAAGCGCCTTTTTCTGACTTCTTCGGACCCTGAACTTTAAAATAATAGCTATGACAGCTTAAGACTTATAATAATGTACATCAATTGAATCTGGATCATATGACTCTGTGGAGTTATCTTCTACTTCTACTTCATACTGCTTCACAATCAAGCATGATTATACTAAGCAGGCGCGTTGTCTGGGAATAGACGTTAATAAATGTTATGTCAATTATGTGCATCTTAAAATGGTATATACAGATAAAAGAAGTAACAGATTCAGTTTTAAAAGTTGGAGGATAAAAGATAGGATAAAAGATAAAAGTACTGCTAGTATTAGGCTTGATAATAGGAACGAAGCTGTCCAGTAAAAGTTTCTATACTAGGACTAGCTTGTAGGTATTTGGGGAGGCTATTCCACAGACGAATGCTCCTTGGGAAATAGGAGTAGGAGTGGTACTGTGTTCTCGAATACGGTATGAGATAATTTAGACCTCTTGTGTGCATCAGGTGGTGGTGATCCACACAGACAAGGTTATGGCTGATTTTGTAGAATATGACGATGCTACTGATATCTCCCTTGATACTAATAAGTTGCTGGTGATGAAAAGTACCATACCAAGTTTCAAGCAAATATGTTCAATTAGAGTGGATATATGTCCAAGGTTAAACTTTGTTATCCTACAAACTCGAACACTGTAGTGCAACTACAGGCACAGGACATAAACAACAACTATTTGTTCCAAAACAGCGGGACATCCCTCCAGCTATTCTTATTGTAGATACCTGAATGCTGCAGCTAGACCAACAGCCTGTGGGAATGCCGTTGCTTCTCCTGCACCAGCTGCTCCACGTAAACACTCTTCATTCCACTGATAGGGCCCGATACCTAATCGAGCGATAGGGGGTGCTGGTCCACCCTTCTCCCCAGCTCCTCCGTACGCCATCTGATACATTATTTCTGTGAGGTTTAACTGATCAACAAGATTGTCAACCCTTTTTCTCCAAGGAAGGGAAGTGTTCCGAAATGGAAAGTCGCAGAACATCACACCGATCGTTGATATAACAAGTAAAATACGAAAAGCTTCCATCATTGTCGTATCCTGTGATATCAAATGGTCTCCTCTTTTCAATAAACAGCTGTGACAGTATGCGACACTTGCTCAATTAGAGTAAATTGTTGATCAATTTCTTTAAGTTCAATCAGCCGTTAAGAGGTGACAGTGATCTCCCTTGGAAGGCGCGATACGTTTCTGAAAACATGGCTGAATATTGTTCTAGATTTTCTCGATTTATACTTTTGTACAAGTAACCGATTAAAAAAATATGGGGATCGGAGTGCATTGCGCTTAGAAGCTCCAATAAAGGAAGTGAAGAACACATTCGGCGACTAGAATTGCAATCCTATAGATCAGGCCATAGGTGGGGATAGTATAATTTTACCAAATTTTGACCACAAAAAATTATTATACTATTTTTTTTTATCAAAATGTATAATATAGTCTACATTATTCATTGTGATATATATATATATATATATATATATATATAAAAAAATAGAAGTAAAGTTTTTTGTGGTTAATTTTTGGTAAATATACACTATCCCCATCCGTGTTGGCTACCTGTGGATCAGGCTAAGAATCTAGGGATGAGTTTATTTTCAATGCCGGCGTTTATAATGTGCAATTGCCTTAGCACATTGTAAACGATAGAAGTTTTATCTAATTTAGAAAGAAATCGGGCGAACAGACAGACGTACGGACTGACATGGTGACTCTGGACAGTATATCCCCCCTAACATCGTTAGTTTAGATATAAATATTAGCATGGCACTCTTCCGACATTAACAGGGAACTATAAATAAAAACATAATGTCTGTGAGCGACAAAAATCTCATAGGGGGGGGCTACAGCCTCCTCATTCAAGCTGTAGAAACGAAGTTTAAGTCTCTCGTCACGATATATCAAAATGTACTGCTTCGAGAATTTCAACAATGATTTTGAGTCCCAGACAGCGATTTAACTTAGTTTTAATTGCCAATCTCAAATTCATATGTTTCTTTAAATCATATTCCGTGAACGGATTTTGCAATCATGGATTGGTATTTTTCGGTATTTTTCTCACCGGAGCAAGGTATCATCGATTGGTATTTTTTGGTATTTTTCTCGCCAGAGCAAGATATGCTTTCCAGTCTCAGTAAAGCCCGTGCGTAGGGCGTTATGTCATGCGGCTAAGGCAATCGCACTTCCCTGGCACCCAGGCATTGCAATTCATGAACCCCTGCAGGGCGTTATGTTAATAAGCCACGTGCTACGGTAGTTTATTTTGCACTTTATACTCCAAAAAAACACAGTGAAAAAAACATGACACGGCCATTATGATAGTTGCGATCCGTTTAAGATCTAAGAAACAATTAAAATACTCGATTAACTTAATGAAATGTTCAAGTCTACTTTCTGTGCGTATAGGCATATAGATCAAAATACAAGATCTATTTTAAGATCGCTTATCATGTGTAAATTGTTATCTCAATATTCAGAAGTTTGCTGGCACAAAGTTTAATTAATACAGTAATATTAAAGCGCAACGGATTTTCTCACGTGGTGCGGTTTAAACCAATCAAAATTCTTGATTGCATTTGGATTGCAATTATCTAATAATGCAATATCGAATACTTAGATTGGTGAATTAATTCAGAAAATAAATACCCTATTTCATAATCATTTCTTGGTTTGAAAGCAAGAAAAATGCGACTGTAGACTAATTTCGACTTTTGTTGGTTCAGGGTATAACTGAATGGATGCATAAAGAGGGATCTCTTTGTGGTACTGATGTGGATATTTTAATACGGTGAAGCAATGTTTCGGCGGACTGCTTTTGGTACCTTGTCATCACGGATTGCGCAGTGTAGTGCTGCTGTCTTTTATTGGTACCGATAGGCCATATAATCAAATCAAAGTACTGAAAGTACTGATAAGTTGGAATGCGTTCGAGAGACGGTGACCTCAAGCTACTAACGAAGCTGACGCCCTCCCCCCCCCCCCCCCCCTCGCTCACCACAGATGATCACATAATACGTGTCGTCTTTTGACGGGCGTATATAAATCAATGTATTTCAACAACGAGAGGCGCTTAAACCTCTGAATCGCTTTACAGGCCTGAATTTCATGAAAGAAAAATGATAACAAGAGGGCCAGAATGACCCAAAACCGCTCATCTGAATTCGATCGGTCCAATGGATCTTATCCAAGAAACTTTCTGGCAAAGATTCATTCAAATTTGCCTAATTGTTGAAGAGAAGACATAATTCGAATTATAAGCAGTCATAATAGACCCTGTCAACCCATTCATTACAGAGGAGACTCAAAATTAGCCATAACGTGACGCACTATACTGGTGACCCTTTGCGTTACAAATAGATTCGACGTCGTTTGAAATACTCGTTCAAAGTAAAGATATACGGACAATATCAAATATTTCTAGCTGTTCAAAAATAAGATTTTGATTTACAAGTAATGTTTATTTTCATATTAATGACTAGAACTTATTATTTAAATCAATCACTTTCAATTAAGATTTATAGGCTGATTCCGAAGAAATCGCGTTCATCTGAACCAAATTATCTTACCAATTAAGAAATCTTACTTTGAATAGAATTTGATATTTTAGTTCCTTTTTTATTCTGTTTGATAAAATAATTTCTGTTTAGGATGTTCTCAAACAGATCAGTTAATAATAGTATCATGTGATTTTTATGTATTTATTTATTCATTTTTTTTTTCTTTTTTCCTTTATTTTATTTCTTATTGATTGAAGTTTGAATCTCCATCTTTTTTTCTATATACATTGTATTATGCGTAAATTTGGAGCATTTCAATTTATTCACTTATTAATATTGTATTTATTATAATCGAATGACATAAAATTTTAAATGCATTAACGAATCAAATAAAGCATGTGAAATTCGAATACATTTAATCATATTTATTCTGCTTTTGCTTGGTAACGGGGAAAAATCAGCGTCGCGTTCTGAAAAATAACGTAGGTGGGACATTTTTGGGTGACCTTTGTATTTATCAATAAAATCATTTCTATTAGGCCGAGAATTGGAAGAATCATATTGTTGTAAACAGAAATGAAAATGTTTTTTTCTACAGAAATTTTAATTCAATGCAACAAGTTAAAGATATTAATTATTTAGCTGGAAAATAGCAATTCTTAATTATCGACGTCAAAAAATGACAGTGGGACATTTTTGGTGACTTTTGTATTTTCGCAATGCTTCTTAAAGACGCCTCAAAAATAAATTTATTTATATTATTCTAATCTACAGAGAAAATGTATTTTTTAATGTAAAAATCAGTATGATCAATGAACTTAACCTTGAACGGTATAAACAAGAAAACGACTCCACTTTCATCGTCGTTAAAGTGGGACAGCTCTTGTCTATTTAATCTTTCATTCGTGCGATCTTCAATTTTCCAAATATATTTTAAAAATTAGCACTGACGAAACCAGAAACATAATAACTTCGTCCAGGTGAAAAATCATTATTGTGTTAACGGCCAAGTAATTAAGACAGCAAAATGATAGACCTCGACCGGAGGAAAGAGTAACGCGGGACACGTCGTTTTTACATAATTTTTGTACGTTTAGAGGCAAAATAACCCATGCACATTGAACATAATACGGATCTCACCAAATAATCATGTAGAATGTTATTTGATGCAAAGTTTGGTGTATATTTCATTAATTTCCGACGAAAAATAAAGATTTTATCGAAAAAACAAGCTAACAGTGTCGACGTTTTTCTTAAGTGTCACCAGTATCTTGCGTATCGTCCCCTACACTGCCACGCCCATAATGACAATTTTGCCAACAATATTTGAAGTTTGGGTCATCAAAGGAAATCTGCTCAGTGGTTCAGGAGGAGATGCCGTTCAAATATTTTGGGCTCATAATAAGCCCCGCCCTGCCATACCCATATTTATTGGCCAATTAGAGTATAGCGACAATTTTGAAGAGGGTCACATTCTGGCAAAATTTCATTGAAATTGGCCCAGCGGTTTAGGAGAAGAATAAGTCTTAAGACAGTTGACGACAGACGACGGAGTCAGGATGATCCTAAAAGCTCCCCTTGAGCACGCTGTGTTCAGGTGAGCTAAAAAAGAAGAAAATGATATGGATCATACAGCAGACTAATGGACGCACAGGGGAACACTTATACACTCAAAACAGTTTTTTATTATTATTTTTCGAATGACTTCTGCTCCATTTGAGTTATCAATTACATTTTTAATTAGAAGTGGACCTCAACAAGTGATTTGTCCATGATGAAAAGATATTTTCGCGGGGAAGTCTTTTACTTCATGAGTTTGAATCTCAAGACAATTTTTGATAGAAGTTCAATTGTGATTTTGACCTTTGTGACTCCAAAATTGGGCACTTTCTCGGGTCATCAATAAATTTTATGATTTGGGTCAATTGGTTGTTCAGTCCGAGTGGAAACTGTTAACTGTTTAAATTTACTGATGACCGTGACATGTATGACCCCGAAACAATAGGGTATTTCTTTGGGTCATGGGTAATATTTGTGTGAAGTTTCGTCATTGCAGGTCAATTGCTTCTCCGTTTATCTAGCGGAAAGCAAAAGGTCAATGGACTGAGAGACAGACATGATGAAATCAATATATGCTACTCTACTTCTGAGTTGGGGGTACAGTTAATAACATCGTGAAATTGATAAGGTGAACGATTTTGGAATGATTTAGACATGATGTTGAATGAGTGAGCGGAGCGAGTTTTGAGTGAGATTTAAAGGAGGGAATCCAGTGTCGCTTATTTTGTTCAGGATGAACAAAATAAGCTATTTATAAAACCTATATAAAATATGCATAAAAGTTCAATCATTGGCTTTCTATATCGCCAAGAACCAATCAGACGCTTTTAATTTCAATTATGTTAGTGAAATCGCGAATTGGTTCTTGCTTAATTCATTTTGAATGTACATGTTGAGCTTATCTTTTTAATTACTTTGAGCTTTTTTTGAATGGTTTGAGTGTGTGTTAGGAATGAATCAATGGAGCGCTGAGTGAGCAATTAAGAATGTTTTTTATTGAGATGAATGTCAATTTCACGATGTAACTAATTGTATGGGGTGCTCTTAAACGTGTTGATGTGTATGAATGTGAAGAAAACAACTTGAACTAGTTGGTTTGTTTCAAATGGCAAATTGTCTTGGTGATAAATGCAATTGGGCAAAGATATTCATAATTCAATTAAAGATAGGGTGGCAAGGGTTTATGTGGATGTGTATTGGGGTTTTACAATGAAACATTCGTGTAGATAACTGCAATATGACAAAAAAACATCGACAATAAGTTGTAAAATTATTTATTAACTTTAAAAGTGTATCATCACTTTAAGAAAAGATTTTTATTTCGTAGCTTAGACAGAAATTTACAATATAACACCTTGTCAATAGAAGGTCGTTCAGAAAGAGAAACTATACCTTTAAAAGAAGCTATAACATAATTCTATGAAAAATAGGTCGCGACCTTACCAAATAAGCAGATCACGTGGTTGGTCTGTGCTATTGTCAATTGCTGACCGTATTGGGCTTGACTTATCACATGATTTCCAAATATAGTAATGCAAACATGTGATACTAATATATTCGTACGCGATTTTCAATAAATATCGTTTAGAACATAAATTAGCGTGTTAAAAATGTTCGTGAAGTGATAGTTGTGTAATTGTCCGGCATTATTACTTTTTGATGAAATAAACTGTATGTCTTTGTCCAGTTGAGATATACAAAATAGGCCGAAGTGTATTCACATCCTGTTCACGTGATATGTGTTCTCAAGAAACCCGAAATGAAATTACCTTGTGTTCATTTTGCGGTTTTGTTAAATCTAAGTTGGAATTGCTCCGCATTCCAACTTAAAAAGTGTTGCACCCCTAACCGTGAAAAATTGTTTAGTTAAAGGCAAAAAGAATTCAGTTCCACAAAAGAAGGCTTATGGAAGTTTTTAACTCTAATCCTTTGGTGTCACAAAGTAAATGATGTTTTAAGATACATGTAGAAAGGAAACAGTGCAATGACCCTCAACTAGCTCCCAAAACTCCCATCTATGGATCATTGACTTTTCAGAAAGCAATTTTTCAAAAGGTGAATAAAGCAACATGAACACTTTAGAGTATTGCTTTTGACTTGCATCACTTTAGATAAATAGTTTGCAGTATTCTGCGTTATCATTCAACTGGCAGGGCGTGGCTTAGCCGTGACGTAATTTGGCGAGTTTACTTTTTAATACTTTGGGTTCTTTCAAAGTTAGTGGGCAATTATCATTAACGCGTGCAAATAACTGTAAACCCGAAAGAATCCACGTGGTTAGAGGAGGTGAAAACATTTCATCGTTTGATTGTCAAAACCTCGATTTAAGGTCTCAAGCAATCTTTAAAGACTCTCTGTAGAAGTAAGTAATTTAAAATAAAAGCTGATTTACCTTAACCTTAAGTGAAACAATCCATTACTTAGCGGGCTCCGCCCTACCAGGGCATTTATCGTAGATAATACCCATGATACTAATGGATAAGAAATAAAAGATGAACATCATTCACTGATAGAGCGGGTAAGTTCTTCAGAGGAATCCATAGGAGAATCGAGTGGGACTACCGTGACCACAATTCAGTATAAGATTTGATCAAAAAGTAGTATCGGGAACTTCCGGACCGGCCACCGACAATGAAGGGATCACCAGGAAATAAGGGAAGCTCTAAGCGGTAAGATTTATTTTGTTGCGACTAATCATTTGAAGTCGAATAATTGCTCCACTTCGAAAAGACAGTGATTTCCAAGACAGCAGAAAGGCCACCGATGCGTGCCAAATCGGATTTGTCATTCGGTATGAGGTTTGGAAAGGTCATAAACCGTCATAAAACCTATGATTTACCACAAACACGTGGGCATGTTCGGTTTAAAGAACCAGGGCCTGTTATTTATAATTTGAACCACGTATAGGCTTAGATCAGACTGCGCACAACTAGTCGACTATTGTACACGCGATTTGAATATATATAGTCCAGTGTTACTAAACATCTAGCAATTCAAACATTTAAGTTGCTTCTACAGTAGTAACTAAATGTGGAATTCTGCCATGCACCATCTCATAAGAATGAGACAATTCCAATGAGATATTGCAATGCAGAATCGTACAATGAATGAAAACACCAGGTACGATTTGTGATTTTGACTTACGATCATTTTTTTCGTAAGAAGTTAAGTAAACGGACCACAGGTGCAATTGATCAACAAACTTAGTAATGATCTACTCACAAGACTTACTGTGCTTTCAACCATTTGATTACAATACGGTTTTGAAAGCATTTTTAAAACGGAAAGGAACAGAATTTCAAACGTCACTCACTTGAAGGCGGCTGCTAAGCCAACAGCCTGGGGAAAACCAGTCGCTTCTCCAGCGGCAGAATCCCCTCGAAGACATTCCGTATTCCAAGCCCAAGGGTCTATGCCCAGTCGAGGGATGGCAGGAGCAGGTCCCCCGTGTATGCCCGCGCCTCCTTTAGCCATCTGGAACATGATGTCAGCGATGGTCAGTCTGCTGACCAGGTCATCAACCCGCTGGTCCCATGTCAGATTTACATTACGGAACGGAAAAGGTCCACATAGCACATTTTGTGTAGTCAGTATATTAAGAGAAACTACCACGAATAATCCTGATCTTAACATCTTTTGTTGCAAGGTCACTCCCAGAAGCATACAACAAATACACTTATATTTGCTAAACAAGGCCCGTGTCCAGGATTCAAAAATGTTTACGAACGTTTAAAAGGGTATCCAACGTTGCACGTATGTTTACGGACAAACGGGAGAACTACCGTTTCTTTGACGTCTATCGAACGTCTTTACTTTGAACGTAAGACAGACCTTATGCACCGCTAATGTGAATTAAAGTGATTAATTAGTCTCATGTGATGTTATGATTTGTGTTATGACATTTAGCCTACCTTGAACAAATGTCAGCTGAAACTTTGTTACTCAAGCTTAAGATGTAAATCAATGAAACTACTGCATTGTGATATTAATGTTAAATAGATCGATGCTAGATTGCACTCAGTTTTGACCTGTATTTCTTTACACGATCGATCGAAGAAAGATTCAATGGCGTTTCGATGTGATGTAAACTTTTCAATATAAAATGAAATTTGTCAAAAAGGTAAATGGTCATGCTTGAAAGAGCAGAATACATTTTACACATTCCCTTCCCATATTTTTTTACAGTGAAAACGTCAAGTTTACCATTTCTAAAGGTACGTTATGAGTGTATAACGCTACGACGTAGCTACGGTTACGTTAACCGTTATGGGCGTTCCCATACGGCTTTAACGTTGATATAAATGCCGTTGTAAAAGACAAGCGTTGTTTCAGGGGGAAACAAGGAGCGGTCATCTCAGCAAATCGAGGACTTAGAACATAGACATTATACAGTCTCCGCACTGTATAGATAGATAGATACTATGTTTCTGCCCTAAGCCCTCAAAGACAAAAAAAAAAGAAAAAAAAAATAAAATAAAAAATATATAAAGTGCAAAACATCTATTTTACCGGGAAAATCATATACACTGAAGTGACATTGCTTAGTTGTTATAAAGTTTCACAAAGACAATTTGAACCCATTGTCATAGAAATAGTTAAGGTTGCCCAAGCGTGCATTTACTAGTTAAAGAAATGTTACCATTTTAAAATGCTATCAAATTAAAACGGTTAACTCGCTAGGGTGATCTCTATTCCGTGATTATTATTTTGCATTATAGAATAGATATTTCTAAACACTGTGACGCCGAATAAAATCGGCAAAATCGTATTGAAATTAAAATGCTGAAAGCAATTGATACACTCATAATGAGTAGGTATTATCTAAAAACCTTATTTTGAAACTATTCTGAGTGTAAAAGGAAAAACAGGTAGAGTAGACTAAGATCAGACAACGATTGTGTCAAGGCTAATCTCTGTCTTTACCTTCTGCAAAAGCAGCAATACTCTGGTTTCAGTATGGCAAAAGTTTCAAAAGCATTTGAAGATGTCGCAAATAGGTTTACGCGATCAACAACCATGCCTTTCACGGCCAATTAACCATTAAATAAACGCATATTCTGCAATCGGAATATTTAAAAATGTTTTGTTATTCTGAGCATCGCCGTGAGATTGCAGTAGACACGCCGCGCAGATCGCACTGTACCGCGTTGTACTCGCCGTACAAGCGACATTGCTTTTCCTTGGCGTTTCATTGCGATCGTAATGCGATGTCGGGTCTCTGCCACGACGTTGTTGGCGATCCAATCACGGGCGCTGCTTCGGCGATCTCAAGACGCTCTTACTACGACCTTGTTACGTCGTGATTCTATAGCGATAATCTTGTGCACATGCATGCTCAAAGAGCCCGTCGTGGGATCGCACTCAATGGGGACCCTCGGCTGTCTAAGCAATTGCATGACGTTCCCTCTGCGATCTTGCTGCTCTCCTTCTGTGGATAAGGCGATGTCACGGCGTTTTAATTGCGCTCTGGAAAGTTTTAGAACGCATTAATTTTAGCTTAGACTGTCCCACTGATCTGAAGTACTAAGAAATGAGCAATTCAATCAGACAAATTATAATTTCGTATCAGCTTATACAACTGTATTTGCTCTGACTGTCCGATCAGTGTCTGTTTTTTGAGAATATGGGAGATAATTTGAAATACTAAAACATGAATGGTGTATTTTATTTAACACTAACTGACAGCTTGGGAGCCAGGCTAATTTTAGCTTTAAATTTCAGTTATGTTAACTTTCTAAAAAGCAAGTCAGCTTACTTTGAATGCAGCTCAGCATTCGATTTACAAAAAACATTTACGTAAGTTTAAAAATGATACTCCACTTTTCGCGTATGTAGACACGCAAAGTGGGTTGTCACTGTTAGAACCTTTTTGCGAACGTTTTCACCCCAAACATAGGAATGGTTAACCTCGACCCAAGTAAGCCCTGCGTTCAGGATGACAAAACGATAAAAAACAGTTTTCCAACTTTAACCCGCTTTGCACGCAAGTGCGCGAGCAAAGCGGTGTATAATTGGAAAACTGCTTGTACCGTTTTGTGATCTTAAACCCAGCGTTGTTTCATATTCTCTTTTCCAGGTCAAATATACAAAACAATACTCACTTGAAGGCAGCTGCAAGACCCAAAGCTTGAGGAAACCCCGTCGCCTCTCCAGCGTGCGAATCCCCGTGGAGGCATTCCGTGTTCCATGCCCAAGGGTCTATACCCAGTCGAGGGATGGCCGGGGCGGGACCCCCGTGTATACCCGCTCCTCCTTTAGCCATCTGTAACTGCATTTCAGCCACGGTCAGTCTACTGACCAGGTCATTTACCCGTTCTTCCCAGGTTAGAGACACATTGTGGAACCGAAAATCTTCACTTTTTACAATGTTTGAACAGAGTAGAGAAAAAATCACGTATAATAATTTAATCCAGTACATTCTCGTTATTCAAGGTATCAGATAGACTAACAAAGAGATCTAAAATTCGGATGCTTATATTTAAGAAGGGTGCTTATCTGCTTATGATTCTGATTAAGCAAAATCACATGACCTTATTTTGATTAAAATAGGCTTACCCTTATCTTTTGGGTGTAAGAACGCATGTAAGCTTTCACATGAAATATGAAGCGCTTATTTTTTTGTCAAATTTTCCTAACTACCCCTCAGAATAATGAGAACGAGGTACTATTTGGCGGTCGCAAAACGCTGCACCATAAATCATGGCGCCGACTGCTCGACCTAGCCATTATCCAAGAATTTAATTTTATCATTTGAATTCAAATTCATTGTAACTTGTGAATCAATAGATACGTCGAGGAAAATATAACAGTAAAACGTTTTAACGCACTGAGTTTGTTTCCTGCGTTATCTTAACTGGACTTATTTTGAAACTAATAACAATAGTAATAATAATAATAATAATAATAATAATAATAATAATAATAATAATAATAATAATAATAATAATAATAATAATAATAATAATAATAATGATAATAATAATGATAATAATAATATTTTTTTTACGACGGTAGAACATAAAGACCTGTTTATATAGATCAATGAACATGAAAGTAATTTTTACAGTGTTGCCGTCAATATTTATGTAATATAATTCAATTGATAAAAAAATGTATATGAAATTATATATTATAACTATACAAATATCAGTGTGAGAACACCCCGTATGGTATTTTTTTATGATATCACATAGTTATTTTTAGAACAATGATAAAATGCGGTTATTTTTAGAATTTTGCTTTTCGGTTAGAAGCATCGACGAAAACAAGAAAAATAGAGGTTATAAGATAAATATAAACCATACCTAGTGTATTGTATGAAAAATATCTAACTCGGTTGTGAGAATTGATAATTGTCTCGGCAGAGCAGAGCCTCGACAATAATCAATTCTACCAACCTTGTTAGATATTTTATTAATATAAAACACTAAGTAGGTGTGATATGATTTTGATTTAAACACAAGATCATAAAATGATATAAACATGTCTATAAAAATGAGAACAGCAAAATGCTGTTAACGACGTATTCCTCATACATGTACTAAACGTCACGCAGTCTGATCTTAGTCCAAATTGCCGACTTTCTATCTAGCTTTTGTGAAAAAACCTTCAAGCCATATTTTGCTGAAATGTCCCGTAAATAGGCAATTCATTTGAACTCAAGATTAAATTCAGCACGATGAAGGTTAAAAGCATGATTCCTAGTCAATCTGCATGGTTTGCCTTTTTGCATCTTTACTTTCAAAGTACTCATTATTTCTGATTTCTTATGCATCATACACTCTTTAAGCATGTGTTAAATATACATGTATGTACCCGAAGGTCCACCAAATACGCCTAAAAACGAAACGCGTTTTACACCAACGCAAAGCCTCGTCAAATTCACATACAGTGACTCATTGCGTTTCAACATCTTTGTTATCTTTTTTTGTTTGTTTTATTTTATAGATACAAAAAACATATTCAAGAACTCTTGCTACATCCAAGAGTTCTATTACAATGTATATCGGGTGATATATGATAAAAAATATGGCTATCGTATATACATGTATATCGTCGATCGGCGACAAAATTTTATACCTTGCAATAAGATACGAATATTTGGTCGACCGTTTTCGATACTAGCGTTTCATTGTTATACTATCATTGTCCTACACTTATGTACATTTGTACACTGAAATCTTTCAAAACGCTCTCGTGAACCTTAATCTCATCGCTCAAATCATTCCATAATTTCATTTGCCTGCTAAATTTTAGAGGAATCGTAACGATCCACCAAAAGGCAAACATCTTTTGATGGAAAAGAGTGTATATTTGATATCAATGGGAAGTAATTGAAAATCGCTCATTTCGTTTTAATCATTCATCCTGGTAGGTAGTTCGACAATTTTCTTAAATTTATCATAGTATCACAATCACGTAGGTTTTCGTAGTTTATCTCACAGGCGATTGTTTCGCGATTCAATTTTCGTCTTATACGTCTAATATGATACGACAGAAAATCGGCTTAGAATCATTTACCCGAACAATTTCGCATATTCACATTGACCGCTTATGTAGAAGCCTGCACTTTAATTTTCTTAAAGTGAAGTCAACGTTCTGATGCTACTAGACCTCGGTACAAAATATGAAGTAATTGACTTGTGGCCAATGCTTCAAATCAACTTCAATTATCTATAAGTATTTTTGAACATCCTTTTAAAAGTTTCTTTCTTATTCAATCAAAATACCTAAAACTATTTCTTATCTGTCAAGCGAAATAGAAGAAGAGTTTAATTTTAATCTATTCAATCCCAGCAGCTTGCTTTTCCAAATAAATCATTATTGTATAAGCATAATGATAATTAGATCTTCTAATAAGTAATAATTGAGCCTGTGCGTGACATTTCCAACAATTCTGTTTGTGCACAAAGCAATGCCTCGACCCAGCCTGTGCATCCGCACAGTCTGACCCGAGTCTTTGCTATGCACTCTATACAGATAGATATAGTCTGAACTTCAGTTAAGATGTACATGGAATATGGACTATTCTGCTGTTTGGCTGCCAATGCTGGACAATGTCTGGCCATCATGCTAAGATGAAATTGTTGGAAATGTCACGCACATGCTCAATTATTGTCGTAACGACAATTTGTACATATATATCACGTTTTCGGCGTGTGGCATTCTTTATTATTTATCTTATAACTATACACATATCTGTGTGATAACAACCCATGTTATATTTTTTATGATATCACATAGTTATTTTTAAAACAAAGATATAATGCAGTTATTTTTAGAAACTTGCATTTCAGTTAGAAAAATCGACGTAAACAAAACAAATAGAGGTTATAAGATAAATATAATACACACTAAGTGTATTGTATGAGAAAATATCAAACTCGGTTGTGAGAAATGATAATTGTCTCGACAGAGCCTCGACAATGATCAATTCTCCCAACCTCGTTAGATATTTTTTCTCAAACAAAACACTAAGTATGTATTATATATTTATATTCTTTGAATATGGCCTTTTTTCTTCTCCAAAAGGAAGTAGTTTGTCAAGTGACAAAAAACGACAAATATGTAATTACCTTGATTGCATAGATATAGCATATTGACGAACTTTATAAAGACGTCGTGTGAGAATGGCCCTTTCGCTAGCTCGTTGTCTAATTTTGAAATAATCCCCTGTAAACGTTTTTAATTCTAACTAAATCGATGTCATCTTCTTTTTATTTTGCTTTAAATGTATGATAAATCTACATTCTTTTTTATTCAACAATATTTATCTTCGTATTATCGTGAACCAGCTGTACGAAGAAGGCACATGCAATTGTTTAATAATCTTATTTTGTCCAATAGTTTATTATTAGACATTCCCGTCCGTTTTATAACATAAAGTTGTCATTTTCAATGACACCAGAATAAGTAAAATCGACTGGATATTAAGAGAATTGAACCGATTTTATCATTCAAAATTTAGCATTTTTCAAAAGACTACGATTTGTGAAATTTGACCCCACAGATGATTATTTCTATTGATTTTCACTGGCAGACCTCAATTAAAACATATATGAATTTATGAAAAATAAGCAATGAAAATTGTGAACAAAAGAAATTTGTAACATATAAAATCTAAGAAAACAGCCAATTAAATCAAAGTAATTGATTTCTTATTTTCTTCACAGAAAGCTTAAATCCTTATTGTATTGTATTGTATTGTATTGTATTGTATTGTATTATTGATAGATTGCTGGTCCACCCTCGCTTCCGACCTCCGACAATCTTGACAACCTAACGTATTCAACGCTATCTAATTGTAAATAATATATGAGAGTTGCATCTAAAAGAAAGTACAAAAGCCGATGGGGAACCTGAACCTAACATAGTTGTGAGGTTAAGGTCGCTCAGAGAAAAGGTGTGACATTAAGCAAAAGTGGCGAATAATTACGGTCACATTGCATTCCCGGTTTAAAGATAACACTGGTCAACGTTCACGCCCACCAAAAGCATAGGTCTGTATACAGCCAATGCTAAGAAAAAAAGCCTTGGAACCAATCTTTTGAGCAAACTTTCTATATAGCACATACACGATGATACTTCAGTTTATGGGATTGCCAACAGAATTGGTCGTGAGTGAGAGATATTCGAGGTATTCAGTCTTATTGTCAATATCATTGCTTATATGACTGAACATGCATGGGTCCATTTGGTGTCTTATAGTGGAATCAAGAAACTGAGACACCAATTCAATAGCTTTACAAACTGATAATTTGGCATATTAGCTCGGCTGTTTGCGGCGAAAATCCGAGGTATAACTATAGCCATGGTGTCGTCGTCGGTGTGCAAAAACGTTCACATTTTGTGATATCTCTAGTTCTACAATAGGAATTCACTTGAAACTTGACATACAAGTTCACTATCAAAAGAGTAACCGTTACTATTAAGGGGATAACTCTAGATGCATTTTATGAGAATAATTCCCCATTTGCGATTTAGATTTTTCATCTACTATTCAGCAGCCAACAGCTGAGCGTAGGCACCCGAAGTAGAGCTCAAGTTGAACAATTTAATTGGACCTGGGTATTACAAGAGTCTAGTCGTTTAAAATGCCGCGGTATATATTCGTAATTGATATATATATCATCAAAGCTGTTAATTGCAATTAAATTGAATAGAAACGAAACAGGAAGCTTTATTGAAACGCTTTTTCAAATGAAGCTATTAATGATTTCAAGAAGTTAAGCAACATAGGACTGCCATAGCTATAGCGGTATAACCAAAACATTGTGGAAAAGGGTCATTTTGTACAGACCAAGCTACTGCTTAACTGTTGGATGAAAGTGGCTCATATTTTAATAAAGTAAAAGTCTTAAGAACTATCCAGGTACTACTACAACCGTTCGTATAAAACTTGGGCCCAAAACATAGTTATGCAAGCAATTTATTTTGACTTATTTTATAAACACATATGCCATATATGTCATTTTTAATTTTGTAAACGTGTAGATCTATGTAAGGTTTAGTGTGTTATCACAACATAAATGGACATTGATAGTTTATATACCTGTAAGGTTGTTTAGAAATTCATCAATTTCTATTTCTCAAAATGATAAATATGTAGAAATTTGATATAGATCACTGAATTCAAGAAACTATAATTTGAAATAAATCGCAGAAAATATTTCATAATATTATGGTTTGATGTTTCACCTAACCTAACATCTATTTTAAAAACAGACCAAACCGGTTTGACATGTATGTTGACAAAATAAATGGAAATCGATTGTTTCAAAAGACCCTTTTTAGACTGAGTTTTTATATCTATGGTTGTAGTAGAACTTAGTTGTAATATCTGTCTACATTCTGATCAAATTAAGACCAATTTTATCCAGCCTTAATGAAGTTGTTAATTTTGAACAAAATATCCCTTTTCCATTATGGTTTGCCGATTCTATTATTAGATTGGGCTTCTAATGTTGTGAAATTGCTTGTGCTCATCTACAGCTTCAATTAGATATATTGTTTAGCTGGACAAACTGTCCTTTTATTCTGATAAATTCGGAAACTACTGCTTCAGTTTTGTTGACAATTTTCTTAAAATAAAAAAAGAAAAAGATTTAGTTTACAAGTATGCATCGAGATATGGAATGATATTTACATATGATTTCTTTTAATAGTATTTTTGCTGTTCTCTTTAAATACTCGTAACACCTTAATTAAACATAAAATGACAAAGTAAATACGTTGTTAAGACATAAACGAGCTTTACGCTGCGATTAAATAAAAAGAGACACTCTTTGAAATCGTGTGTCTTTTTTAAACTAGACGATATGTTAACAGTAAATTCTATTTTAGCTTTATTTTGATTGATTGAATTGGGTTTTACGACGATTTTAACAATCTTTGAGTCATGGCGCGGCAGCTGCAGCACATACAAATGGATTCCTGGTATTTTCTCACACTTATCGCGTTCGGTCTATCGAAATTAGCGATATTCTTTTACGTCCCTCTGATTTCATTCAAAGCACTAGCATCACATTCATTCAATGCCACTCCGAAATATATCCAAAGTTATACACTTTGTCAACTAGAAATGATTCTAACTTTAACTACCTTTAAAAGCAAGCTAATACAACCAACACTTACACAACAACTACGAATAAAGTCTGGGGGTCTTTTGTTAAAAAAATATACTTGTAAATCAATTCGACCCGTCACGCGAAATATTTAGAAAAAAATGGGTGCAGCATAGGTCAATCAGAGGGCGCATTTTTAAAAGTCTAAGCTCAGAAAGGTAGGTTGTTCATTCTAGATTCAGAGCACCAGCCAAGTTCGTACAGGTTCGATCCTAGTCAGCCTGCGCAGTTTGCGCAGTCTGACAGCGGTCGACACTTTACGAACTTACCAAATGGTATCTTTTCGCCTGACGGGTCACACATGTAAACTATTATAATTTATTTAGAAGTTTAGTGTTTATTCTGAATAATACTTATTTTCAAATATACAAAATTTAACTTCCTAGTCTATCAATGGTTGAAACACCTTAGGTTTTTTAATACATTGAAAAGCAATTCAATTCCAGTTGTTCTCACAAAGATTCGTGCATTCTGATTGGCTGAAAAATTGGTTTCATTCCTTGTTTGTAAGCTACCGCTAAAAGTAGATCCATAAACAGTCTATGTTTTTGTGGGTAAACATTTACATTTTTGCTTCAATAAATTAAATTTTAAGATATGAAGAGACTTTTTGTTGATTCCATGGAGGTATGAAACTTAAAATCTAATCACACTCATGTATGAATCCGCTTTGCGCATTCATACAGTGTGATTTGGTTTTTACATCCATACCTTTATGAAATAAACCAACAAATAACCTCTTCATCTCTTAAATAATGTTGCTTTTTTCATATTCATATCACTCTATAATGCTAATCATGAATCTGAATATCCGTTTATACATGTGACCCGTCACGTGAAAATGGACAATCTGGGAAGTTAGTAAATTGTCGACCATAAGCAGACTGCGCGACCTGCTCAGACTGACTAGGATCGACACTTTTCACAATTTACTCATTTTCTGAACCTAGAATAATCAACATTCCTTCATGTGAACGATCTTTTGAAATGCGACCTCTGCGGCCTGTTCTAGAACTAATCTCTTTTTCAAATATTAGTTTTTCGAAGTTTCCAGAGTGTCCCTTTATGCGTCACGGGTCACGTGGATTCGTTTTCATTCAATGCAATAGACATAGATAATTCTTTTTATTGAACAAATACGCCATTAAAAAAAAAAGATAAGGGTTTAAGTTTCAGGAACTTGATTGGGGAATCCCGGAACAAATAAGTATATAAGTTTATGGGTAATAATGGGTATGGCCCAAACCCACTTCGCCTTGCTTGCTGTCGCGTTTATTAACAGGGTGGGGCCAAAAGAAAGGTAGTTTGTAAGAAATATTCAAAATGAATTTTTTGCACAAGAATATTTTTGTGAAAACTCTGCTATACTTGGTGACGTTCGTTTACTTTTTGAACAACCTGAGGACAGGCAGAGCCAGCGAAGTTGTGGATATTTCAGAAATTGATAAAGAAATAGAGGCTTTCAAGAGCGCTGAACGCAAGGTACATTTGAATTTTTTTTATAATCTATACCTTTTTGATTGTTTACTTGAGAAAATACTCTGGATAGAAGAAAAAAAAACTTTTTTTTTATTTTTTCCTACATTTTTTACCATAAAGAGTGGTTCATTTGAAGAAAAAAATACCTATTGCCATTTTCAATTTGACGGGTTTTGAAGCTACTCCTCCACGGAAGCATCGCCAATCTAACCTTGCTCTAACGACTACCTAAACAACTGCAGTCTTGAGTTAACCGCCGACTAGGCCACTTTCAATTAAAAAAAAAGAAAGAAAAAACGGAATTATACCTGTAAACAGAGATTGCGTAAGAGATGCGAAATGCATTTTTAAGGTAGCGGATCCGTAATAGATCCGCAGAAGTCATAAACTTTAACAGCGTTTACCGAGGTTTCCTAATGATTCATTAGGAAACCTCGGTAAACTTTGTTCAAGATAATAAGTTCCGAAATGTTTCAGAACTATTACGGGTCCACTGCCTTATCTGGTGATTTGAGTTTAATCATATTTTATTGCCATATTTAAAACATTTACATAATATAGCATACATTTTACATAAATGACATAAATTTGGTGATTCAAGGTACCAACAGAAAAAGGATACGTTAAAACGTAGCCCGCACTCCCTGGTAAACTGCTGGAGAGAAAGGGGCTACATGTACGTTATCGCAGTCAGGTAGGGCAGACCGGGGGCAAATGTGTTACGCTTTTAAACAATTCACACATTTTCCGACATTGTAGCTATTTTGAATTTATTTAATTAGAATATCGAAAATTTAACGAATTTGGAACAAAAAAAAAATACGTTTATTAAACAATTTTATCACACTATATCAATTTTATAACCCTATAGGCCTACTCACTAAATCCCAATTAAATGCCCGGTTTTATTGTTTTGGTGTCGCCAAGCATTCAAATGAATTGCAAAAAAAATATATGAAGTATTTTACCGAATTCGAATTCAGGACTTCATACCGCGTAGATTGACATGCCGCACTCGATACTTTTCAATCGTTATGTATCTTAGGCATCAGCTAGAAAGGCCGAAAAATGCCTAAATAAGGCTGTCGCTGGGTTGGTATCTAGTATGTTTGGTTGAGTTTAAACTCTATACTTAACAAAATCATTTAAGAGTATTTTCATTAGAGATCCCATTTCAAATTAAATTTATAAATAGAGATTTTCTTAGTTTTATCGATGCTTTGTTGAAAAGCATAATTTTGATTGTTGTCGCATTAAGTGCTGCCACGTACGTAAACAATTTTTCCTAAGCCTACATTATTTAGGACCTTTAAGTTCTACCTAAGAAAAAAAAAAGAATATATGATTGGTGACTTGAATTGAAAAAGTTTATCGGACAAGGCATTTATTTGGTTAGACTGGGTTACTGCCCCTAGATCTATCGATACTCTTAGACAGCGGACGACCAGTTTATCATTTGGTAAGCCAAAGGCGAACAGGATAAATTTTGCAGGCGAGGCTCAAGCCACCCTTTATCTTTTCTATTTATCGTGTTAGATCTTCATTTTTTCTGAGTCCAGTCGACATAATTATACGAACATTTAATCTTATCCCTGTATACAAAGCCGAATGCTCGTCGTAAAGGCGTTGTTCGCTGAAACTTTTAAGGAATGCTAACAAACCTTAATAATTAAGAAGATCGGGTGATATTCTAGTCGATCGCCATCTCAACTGTCAGATTTATTACCATCCAGCTAAATGCAAAACTCAATTCTAGGATTTCTTGATAACAGGGACCGATATAGGCTAGATTGAGATCAATGCAAAGCTACTTTCTTCGAAATCATTCTTGGTCGATTTAAATCTACAATGAATCCATCAAGATTAAAGTTTAAAAATCCAGACAGTTTTCGAGGCTGAATGGAAGTTTACGCGCAGGCTAGGCTAAGCCAAAAAGATTACGTCATCAGTCAAATGCTACGTCATCGATGTAGCACTATTCTTCTATAATAGTGAAGATTTAACGTTTTGAGCAGAATTCGAAACGAAAATTTAAAAAAAAGGTGTTAGGAAGGACTAGTTTTTTTCAGACCTAACAACTGCAAAAACCTTGAAGATCCGACAGGTCACGTGACCAGGTGACTTGATAAAGCTCAAGAAAACATAAATTGTATATAACTTTTACGAAGTAGGCTAAACATTTCATTTGATTTAACACGAGTCCAAAAATTGTACTTCATTTTTTTGAAATCCATCCATTGATGTAGGTTGGGGATTGGTCTATTGAAATCACAGGAAATTGGCTTAAATGACATTTAATTATCTTGTGTGCTGTCTAGAATTGGCTCTCAAATATTATCACATTGCCATATAACTTGTTCATAATGTTGTCACATGAGTGAACTCAATTGAAATATGGAAGGATCTAAATGAAATCAATAGGATACAGGGACGTTATGAAAAATCTGTTTTTTACACATTAGAAGCCACAAAACTCTATATTACTCAAGATTCATTGAACTTTGTAAGCACGTTAATTGACATTGGATCCATTTGAAACACGAAGAAATATAAGACCCCAATCATGCATTTCCTGAAATTTTGGCCTTAATTAGTCTTTATTTGCGATTCCACTTTGCTAAACATTGATATAACAAAATAATAAAAAAAGAAGAAACATTTTTGATGATCATTTAAGAAATCATCCAAACAGCGATAAAGAAATATTATATTCCTCCTCTAAAAATGAAACGACTTCATTGCGTAGAGGCAAAATCACCTCAACTACAGCTTATATAATTGTGGGGCCGCCGTCAGTGCGCAGTTGGTAGCGCGTCGGACTGTCAATCTAGAGGTCCCGGATTCGATATCCGACGGCGGCACTCATTCTTTCCTACTTTATTTCAATGAGTTGATAATCGTAAACCTATGTGTGATTACAGCTGGGACTGGGCAAGGGAGTAATGGAAGTACATGTTTGAGAAATACCAGAAATCAATTGCCAGGTGCTCCATCCGCCGAGATATAACTGAATGATTGTTAAAAGTGGCGTAAACTTCCATTCCAGCAAACATTCAGGTAGACTGGCTCCCGTCCCACTGATCTGAAGTATTGTGAAAAAATAAGCAAAATTCAACTAGAGAAAGAAAATTTCTTATCAGCTTATATTCTCTGACTGGCCGATCAGTGGGACTGGTAAACTCTGCAGAGCCCTTTGTAAAGGTTTACAGTTAGCAGGTTATTCAGGGGTCAATATAGGGACATGGAATGTTTTACAATAACAAGATTGTTATCATTTTCTGGTCTGATTTTCTATTTTCTATTGGATTATTTAATCTGTAAGGTCATCTTGATGTAAAATTCTAGACAGGGCTCTAGGGAGGAAATACTTGATTTGCTGACTACCTAGAGTATTTTATCAGGACTTTGATTTGAATTATAATTCAATATAAACTAGATTTAAACAAGAAATAATAAAATTAAAATAAAAAAAAATATAATCAGAGCTATCACAGAAAGGGATTAATACAGTCCAAGGTCCATGGCATTGAAAATAACATTTTGAGAAAATGTTTTATTTTTATTAAACAGTCTGAACCAGGTGAAAATAAACCTGAAGCGCTCATCTGGCATGAAGATCTGAAGACTTCTCAATTTATGTGAAATTTATTATGCAATGAGAGAAGTATATTATTTCAAACTAAAGAGCAGTTATCAAAATTAATGACATCTCTATTAACATACAAATTTATAGTACAGGACAATAAAAGCATTCCCCTTTTACGCAAGTGTTTGTACAAAGTAGGAAAGCAAGTTTTAGACGTTTCACTAACATGTTCATGTTAAACTTTTGACAGAGAAATCTCCATAAAAAATTACCAATACGATATTCTTAAAGTAACAATTTCTGGAATTGTTGTGATTGATTGAATGGGGTTTTACGCCGCTTTCAACATTATTTCAGTTATATCGCGGCGGCCGGAGCACCTAACAATGGATTCCTGGTATTTCTCACGCCAGTACTACCATTACATCCTTTCCTAGCCTCCGACTGCTATTTCACATAGGCTTACGATTATCTACCCATTGGTGAAAGACAAACGTCGGAAAGGATATTTGCCGCCACCGGGCATCGAACCCACGACTTCCAGATTGGAAGTCTTATGCCTAACCAACTGCGCTATGGTGGCGGCTCCGGAATTGTTGTGACACCAGGCTTGTTATATTAGCGACAACGAGAAAAGCAACCATCAAATATATTTGTAACAAAAATGATAACATCAAAAATATGACTCTGCTGGGTACCAACTAAATTTGAATTCCCCAAATAGAAATGCCATTAAAGGACAAAAGAATTACAAAAATGATAAAAACTATAACCATATGATATGTACATCTCTGATTGATTTCAAGTCTATTCAAAAATTGTTCTAACTCACAAAAACGCAAAGTCATTTGAGTCTATTGCTTAAAAGACCCGTCTGTGTTCGTGAACATTTTCCAAATGCAAAACAATGATCTAAGACGACTATGTACACAAAATCTAGACTTTTATTCTCAAAGATAAAGAAAGGTTTGTTTTTATAATTCCAATATTCGGTTATGAAAATGATTATGATACTTGGTCTTAATATAGGCCTAACTTGATTAATATTTATGACCCGCAACATTTCGAACACCAACCCTGTGTTCAGGATGAAAGCGTTAGCGAAGCGTTTTCGAAATGATAGAGCGGTGTCGGGTAATCTCGGATAGCGGGTATTCTCGGATAGTCACGTGTTTCTCCAATGCATTTGCTAGGTACATGGTTCTGTCGTCTCTTATCATGTACTCCAAGATAATTGTTTTATTTACATATAAACATATGGAATAAAATCTTAGGAAGCAGGGAGAAAATACTCATTAGATAAGACGTTGCGGGAAAAGCTTTCAATTTTAGAAAACTGCTAATTTTTTGTCTATTTTCATCTTTTTCTTTCGTCGCTTTACATAGGATATTGAAACACAACAGAGAAATACTTCATAAATGAAGACATATACTACCTAAAACACCAATCCTTTCAGATGACATGACACTATGGTTGAATATATTTTGGGTATCCGAGAGACCCTACAAAAATGTTACTTTCGGGTCTTCCGGATATCTTCCAACAATTAAATATTAACGGGTTCTTCTACTTGTAAAAGAGGTTTTCAAAAGCTTAAAAACATTAATCTAATAACGATAGCCTCGTAAAACAAAAAAATCCTAACCATAGTTTTAATAAAAGTAGAACAAGATTTGTGAGGTTAAGAAAAGAAAGATATGAACTACGTTTTAAATCGTACGTCCTCAAAATAAACCATGAGAAAATGATATGTCACATTTTCATATAAAATAATTTACATGTTTGTTAAAAAAATCTGACATGTACTCTTTCTGCTCTTATTGCTAGAATTGAACGATTTTAGTACATATACGAAGTTGAACACACATCTTTTAGCCTTCTGATAATTCGGCTCTCTTAATTTATAATTAGACGTAGGTTTGAAGCTAGTGTCATTTCTCAAGCATGATTCTATTCAGAAAAAGTACAATAACAATAGTTGAAGCATACTCATTGTGTTTTTTTTTTTTTTTTTTTTTTTTTTTGTTATTAAATGTACTTCAGCAGTATAAGATACTTTTGAAACTCAGTAAAACAGCGTAAATAGAATGAAATAGGCTCAAGGTATTTCGGAATAGTTCTAATAGTCTACATAGTTATTTGTGAGAAAACGTAACATCGACTTAAACTCCTCCCAAAGACACATCTAAATACCGAAACTACAAATTTATTTCGTCTGTTTCATTCTTTGAAAAGAAATTACAAAATGGCGTTTCTTAGATATTTGCATCAATAAATATATATACTCGTTCATTTATTTCACTGATTGTAAAGTGTCCGAGAATACCCTCCATCGATCCAGATCAGAAGACTCAACCTTGGTGCCATTTATCTGGGTTGTACAAATTATGATGGCGTGATAATAACTTTTTATAATAAAATCCTATTGGAAATAATCAGTACTTGTAAATAAACGCATCAGGTTCAATATTAACATTGTCTGTCTGCATCTTATTTACACGAAATGTCTTAGGTATCCGGAAATACCCGACACCGCTCTACCTCGCTTTGCACGTATGTGCACGTGCATAGCGGGGTATCATCTCAAAGCGCACGCAAAACGCTTTTACATCCTGAACACGGGGCAATTTGAATACAACTCATATACCGCTCCTGCACGAAGGCGTATTTCATGTGACCAAAATCTCATATACATATTTTACTTTATACAGCAGATCATGCGTTTCACAAAAAGCCACTGTTTGTCGTTTAGTTTGTATTTTTATGTGACACATCTTTCATAATACTAATTCAAGAAAAAATATTCAAAGAATATTCACGATAGAGCGATTTTTTATACTCTGAACGCGGACTGTTGCTTTAAGTTCTTTTTAAAAGCAATGCATTTGCATGGTTACCAATAGAAATGACATTTCTCTAACAATATTTGGAATGATGCTAGTACTAACCAAAGGGAATATCTCTACAAAGTTATTTTGAAACCCAATCACATCATAAATACCGAAACGTGCTGCAGACCAGCTTTATCGTTTGACGTTCAACTGTGACGTTAGAAGTGGGCGTATCCAAACAATTTATTCCAATGACACAAGGGCGAAAACTGTGCCAAATTATTTTGCAATCAATTCATATAAATCATCGAGATATGTCCCATACAAGACCAATTTTGTTGCTTGACCTTGACATGAGACCTTAACCAAAGGTGTTTCCAAACATACTCTTTGTGTTACATATGTACTCATCAAAGAAAGTAACTATGCCATAAATGTAGGAAATATTATCCAGAAAAGACAAATTTCCTTTTTAGATATGATATGAAAACAAGTTACGTGACATGAACGCCCCTTTATTACTGTGACGCAGCAAAGTATTATCAACATGACAAAATGCCAAAAGTCACACGAAAAGAAACATTCTGTAGGTTTCACGCAAATTTATGCATAAATGAGATAGGGGTTTTGTTTTCAAGAATTTTGACATGAAGATCAAATACTTTTGTGAAACAACATAATCAATAAACAGAGAAAATGCCCAAAGTTTATAATTTTAAGAAGGAACATTCTTTGAAAGTTTCATACAAAAAATACATGC
The DNA here is from genome assembly GCA_948146395.1 of Fragum whitleyi. Classification (NCBI taxonomy): domain Eukaryota; kingdom Metazoa; phylum Mollusca; class Bivalvia; order Cardiida; family Cardiidae; genus Fragum; species Fragum whitleyi. Next base: position 41,352,740 of record OX411546.1, on the reverse strand, counting down.
ACACAGGTAGGAGGAGCTGAAGTTACAAGAAAATTTAGATGATGTTCCCTTTCTCTGTGTTGCAGCAAAATTTCACCATATACACAAAGATAATATGATGAATATTGAAACATTTAGGAAAGTCTATGTTGACAAGATTTTCCTCTTGGATGTATACCATTATGACCTTTGACTTATACTTAGTAGATATTAGCCAAGCCAATGCTAAAAATAGCAACAATAGAATTTATAAGCCGGTTGTCAACTTCTTCATCAGTAATGGCCATAAGGTAACCATCTATGACTAAGTCAAGTTTGTGGTCAATTCACAACTCATCATTTTCGAATTTATTCGAGCACAAAGATATGCCAAGGTCATCTCTGTCAACTACCCCATACTTAAAATGAGAATTCAATGTAATTCGGAGTAAGAGCACAACAACTCTATGAGTTATGCCAGATTAAGGCAGCGTGTCATGATACCCAATGGAAAGCCATGTTGCAAGTCCCTCTTGATTAAATCCCAAAACAATGTTCTTTGAGTGCAATATATGTCCAAATTTTGATTTTGAGGATTGCCATTGCATTGTCAAAAATCAACAAATGGTGTTCATTCATTTTAGTATAAAGTGTAAATATTCTTCCAATCGTGATATTAAAAGGGCCGTCACAGGACAATCCCGACTATTCCCAGTGTAGGATAGCGCAGTCTCAATCAAGTTTTAAATAATCAACCTTGGCCCAAATTATTCTTTGATATTCACGTTTAAAATACCAACAGAAAAGCCAAAAAATATTCTTTGTACTGTTGCAACTGGGATATTTTAAGCTCATCTAAGTACATTATTCTAAAGGTGGTTTTTGTAAGCATTGAATGTCTGTTGACAGCCTTAGTTGAAAATTTATTCATAAGCGTCTAGATGGCCTAATATTGGCCCATTCTTCATGAAACTTGGTCAGAGAGATGGTAAGGTCACAAAGATAAAACATATAGAAAATGGAAAGGTTCCATTGGAAAACATAGTAAAAGGGGCCTTTTTGAAAATATCCTTGTAAACACTCTAGAGGGGGGGGGGGGCGGAGGCACAATTTTGTCCCAATCTTAGTCAAACTTGGTCAGATTGTTTATCCCGTCACAAGGATAGAATATCAAAAGTGGTAAGGTACAAATTGAAAACACCAGATAAGGAGAACGGTAATTTCTTTGTGAACACTGTAGAGGCCACAATATTGGTTCAATATCCGTGATTCTAAATCATAATATTTTGTAGGTCACATGGATGAACCCTATTGAAAATTGGGAGGTTGCATTGAAAAAAGTGGGACGGGGGCCTAAATGATAATATCTTTGTTAACACTCAAACGGCTACAATTTAGTCCAATCTAAATGAAACTTGTTTAGATTTTTTTCTGTCAAATGCAAGTCCCGATTAAACATGGGAAGGATCCATTAAAACAACGGTAATGGGCCTTCATGACAATTTCCTTATCCGCTAACAAGGCCAAAATTTTTTTATGATTGTTACATAACTCTTAAAAAAAGATTTATATAATATAAGTAATATAAGTTGACCTTTAGTTGTCTGAAAAGAAGACACTTTAATATAAGTCTTTGATTGATTGATATTTATAGATTTCATGTTTTAACAGGTATCTTAACTTTGAATTCTGGTGAGCCATTTTGGCTATCCTGCTAGGTTTATATTGTTTAGACTTTCATTTTTTTAAAGATGTTTATCAAATTTCTAAAGTTTGAAATGCAACAGTCTGTCAAGGAGTGACCCCATCGGATTTTGGACCTTCTTTGTTCTATATAAAATTGCACTCTTTTCCGGTGCTGTGGTCGGTTCCACAGAAAGGTTTGTCCTTTGACCTCTTTAGCCCTTCATCTTCGTTCATTGTCCTACCTTAAAGTAAAAAAAAAACTCGGGAAACTCCCTTCAACTTTTGGGGTACCCAAGCTTAAGTAGAGGTACCGTCTTTTTTCCAACTATGAAGAGGACAGTTACTTTGGGTACGAACCCCACCCATTATCCGTCCTTTCGCAAAGGAAATCGTACACAGAGAATGTCAAATCAAGCGTTAAATCAAAGAAGAGATGCAAAACTAGGTGAAAAGAACAAAAATGAACACACGGTTTACTATTTTACTATCAAAATTAACGTTTCAATGTCGCACTACTTTTTCTAAAGGATCTACTCTTACCATACAATGAACCCCGGAAGAAAATTCCAGTGAGGTCACTCCTCAAACCATTCAGTAATGACTGATTTACAGTGCTTACAGTACTTTGATTTCATCAAATATTTTATTCTTTCTAAACTTTTTTTCTATCTGACCAGGTACAGTCTATGTTATTTGATAAGGGTCATTAAGGGGTCATAAGAGTTCCCACTAGGGTTGGCTTATCATTATCTTACATCAGTAAAACTGTGACCTGACCGAGGGGTCAAATTCTTCCAGGAATTTCTGGGAGTAAGCTCTGCAGAGTTGACCAGGCTGTCAGTTTTTGAGAATATGGGAGGTAATTTGAAATAAAATAGTTACACATGAGTGGTCTACCTTATTAATTTTAAAACTAACTGGCAGCCTGGGAGCCAGGCTAACATTCAGGTAACAACGCCCAGGTCTGCGCAAGGCCATTACTATTTGTTTTTGGTTCTCAGAACAAATCAAACAAGACAAATGATCGGAGCAGAGAATAAGATAAGAATAAAATGTCTTAAATACTTTAGTCGGAATAAAATCAAAATTAAAACAGAAAGAAATCACCGTTTTTTTTTTAATTTTTAATTTGATCATAATGAAATTCCACTGTACATGTATTTCACCTGAGATTGTCATTCCATTAACAAAACTCTCTTGGAGTATTTGTTGAAGAGTCGGAAACGCCAATCAATCCATTCTTTAGGTAGACTTAAATATTTTCTAAAGAATCAAATTCCACCTAAGGGATTTGGTTCTTTAGAAAATGTTTAGATAAATATCCAATTTCATATAAATACCAGACTAAAGCAGCCCATCAGAGGAAATAAGAACAATAAAATTGATAGCAGGTTAATTTATTTTCATTCCAACTACAAAAAAATGGTTATGGTTATATATACAGACTAAGACGAATTTTTCCTCTTTCTCGTCGTTATTTTTAAGACTAAATACATGTACTTCCAACAAATGCCGTTTATATGTGAGAACTTGCCCTTAGCCTTATAAGTTCTACCGGGTTCGTCGAGATTCTAAAGGTTTAAGGTCCCCCCTTTCATCGAACTATCAAGAAGGTTTGGAATCTCTTCGTCTGGCCATCAAACTGTTTTTGAACACAAAACAATGCGAGGATTCCATTAAATTTATTTTACTTGCAAACGTCAGACAGGATTGTCATTTTGAAATACCAGAATATGATTTAATCGGGATAATTACTCTTACTCATGACACTGAACAAAGAAAGAAATACATACAAATTACCTGGCATCTTCCAATACTTAGTGCAGGCTTTAATGTTTTATTTCTGATTTTGGTCGTCAGTTAGTCCACTTGCGAACAATGGCGATTGTTTCACACTAAGATTTTTGTCATTAAGGTTTAAATATCAGATTTTTTTCGAATTTCTTATATTTCGGCAAACCTGATAATGAAACAACCGCCTGTGTTTGTGAGGTCAAAAAGTAAGAATGAAAGGTGTAAAAAGTCATGGGTTCGAGCTCCGATCGCTTCCTTTTCAGTAAAATTAGATGCATGTATACACGGAACTCATCATATCGCCAAGGGACCAATAGGGACCTTCTAAATATTATTATCCTCCGTCAATGAAATCATCAAGGGATAATGCCTTGCGTCGTCCGCCCTTCCGTAAATTTGAAAACCATTGACTGGATTTCAGTGTAACTTTGTGGAACGCTTCGCTGCAAAGAGGAAACGCGCATATCGTCGAGATAATCCGGTTCGACCATTAAAATCGGAGTTACTGCCCCTGATTGGTGAAGCTATTTACATACAGAGTAATATTCTTTTCCGCCCAATTTCTAGGAAACCACTGATTGGATTTCAATGAATTTTTGCGGAAAGCTTCACTACAGAGAGATGCGCATATCGTCAGGGTTATTCGGTTTGATCGTCAAATTATGAATAACTGCCCCTTGATTGATGAAGCCATATATACATACAGTCTAATATTCGTTTCCGGGCTATTTCCTGGAAACCATTGGCTTGATATCAATTAAACATTGTGGAAAGCTTCACTACAAAGAGGTGATGCGCAAATTATCGGCGTTACCCGGTTTAACTATGAAATTCAGATTAACTGTCCCTGGTTGGTGAATCTATATCAAAGGAATTTAGATGAATTATATATGTTAATGCTCTGTAGAGTAATCCTCCCAGAAAAAAAAGAAAAAAAAAGAATACATTAGCATGTAATTTATCATTATATCTATAAAATCAAACAATACTTAAATGTTGAAAATGCTCATCAGTAATCTGTGTTATACATTTATATCTGTTTTAATATGACATCGGATTTACTGTTTTCATCTACAAAATCTCATCAGATTAAATTAACCCCCCCCCCCCCCCCCCAAAAAAAAAAAAAAAAAAAAAAAAAAAAAAAAAAAAAAAACCTTAGGTTTTGACGTCTCTAAAGGAGACAACGTCAGAAAACGTTGAAGGGAAAGAACAAAAAGCTGAATCTACCCTGACCTTTCCATATTTCTGTATATGAATTTTTGACATGCAGCCACCGGTTGACCTCTACCGTAACAAATACCATTTTCACGATTTCATTTAACGAAGTTCCGTCATGGTCTTTTTTCGCGTGACGTTTCACATATTGAATGGTCCGTATCTGCAGTGATCGAATAAAAAGAAATGGGACAGTTCAATTGGAATTTTACATAGAAATCTTTTAACTTAGTAGTTATACTTCCTTAATAAGAAATGATCATATAGATTGGCACCTTTTCAATTCATTTCACGTGTAAGTCACTGCGCCTCAATAAAAATCAAACCTCGGCCCGCTTAATCTGTACGAGTTTATAGTGCAATCACGAACCCTTTACCAGACAACCAGACAATAACATGCGTGCTAACGCAGTACTTCTAGGAAAATAATCATTTTGATATATGTGACCTATCCCGCAAAAAGGGACCATCTGGGAACTAAAATGAACATTTGAAAAGGAGATTGGTTCTAGTGCAGGCTAACCAGAGGTCGCATTTCGTAAATTCTTTCACAGGAAGGTAGATTGATTATCTAGATTCAGAAAATAAGTAAAGTGCTAAAAGTTTCGATACAAGTCAGTCTTCGCAGTCCGCACAGTCTGACCAGGGTCGACAATTTACAATTTACGCAATTTACGATGGACCCTTTTCGTGTGACGGGTCACATATCTTTTTTCTATATTTAAAGAATTACATGATGTTGCCTTTTTGTATATTACTAAAATGTATTTTTCTCCCATAATCAAAAACATTTCTTTTTAAATCAATTTTTGTCTGTATAAAGCAAATTAATTATAAATATAATGTAAGATCTAGCGATTGTTTTAGCAAGGATTGTTCTTATTCCGTTTCGTATTCGTTGAAATTATTTAAGAAAAAAATAAATCAGAATTATATCATACGAGCAAATGAAATCACGTATCATTTAAAGCGATTTGAATGAAGCTGTTTATCGTTAGAATGATGGAGTGAGCGTATGGAATGTACTGTTTTACAGGAATCAGCTTCCATTACATGATGTGATTTAATTCTAACTACAAGGAACGCCTGTCGATTTCTTTTTCAGGAGATCCTCGTCAAACAGCCAGATAGATGCAACGACCGAGAGTTACGAAACGTTCAATTCTGTACAGGTACAACCGAGTATACCTCGAAAGGGAATGAGGTAGAGGACGGGGAAAGATGCGTAGAACTGGTTGACGGGGTATACATCTCTAATAAATGTGTGAACGGGATATGGAAAAGGGAGAAGATGAGTACGTCATTTAAGAAACGAAGAGAATGTTTGTTGATTCCATTGGGGTATAAACTAAAAACCTTATTAGACTTCGTGAAAAAGGCGAAAAGTTTCATTTTGGCCCGTGTTTTTCCTTCGATATTCATACAGGTGAATAATGGATAAGTCTTAAGTTTCATACCTCCATGGATTTCAAAAAAGTACTCCCTTCATCTCGATCACTAGAGTAAGAGGAGGATAAATTCACCAAAAAGGGCTACGATAACGCAACTGTATTTGCTTATACAGTTAGTTACATCGAGAAATTGACTGTCATTCCGATCAAAACCATTCTTAGCCACTCACTAAGCGCTCCATTCATTCATTCCAAACACTCACTCTAACCATTCGAAAACGCTCAAACCCATTGAAAAAATAGAATCAACGACGTCATTCAAAATAAGTTTGGATAGAGAAAAATCGCGATTTCACTGATATAATTCAAATTGTAAGTGTCTAATAGGTTCTTGAAGAAATTTGAAGCTGTCAAGAACTTGTATACAAATAGTAAAGGGAGGTTATCAATATCGCTAATTTAGTTCATCCTGAACAAAATTTGCGATATTGGATTACCGCCCATTAATTTCTCTCAAAACTCGCTCCACGCACTCATTCAATTTCATTCCAAAATCATTTACCTTGTTAATTTCACAATGTTGTTAATTATATGGAGTTTAACGCTACTTTAAACACAATTACAGTTATACTGTGGTGGGTGGGGCAGCACTCCATGGTTTCCTTCTCAAAGCAGTTGAACGTCAACACTTCCTCTGAATCCCTACATGTCTATCCCACTTAGGAAATCAATGCTCATTGATGAAAGAGTACAAAGGGTTACAATGCTCGGCAAGTTTTCTGTGTCTGAGGTTGTGGAACTTTTCTCAGGCTTAGATTTTCAGATGAGATTTAGATATTTTCTCATTTAAACTCGACATTAAAGCTTTAATTCTGTAGTAAAAATAAAATAAACGTATGATCATGAAAGATAACATTAATAAGTTGTTATAAATAACAACTTATAAATATCATCTTTAATGTCCATACTTTTATTTAAATTCTAAATCTAAGTCTATTCTCAATTTAGAACGAAATAAGTTTTACAATCTCGGGCACAGATGGCCAGGTTGAGAGAACTACACCCCCCCCCCCCCCCTGTCTCCTTGTTGCAGCAATATGCTTTACATATTACTGTCGAACGGTCCAAAGACTAATTTCATACACCCATTTTAATGCCAAATTCCTTGAGGAAAATAAGCGTATCAGTGATACCGCCTGTTAGAAATCGATTCCTCCATTTGATAGATTATTTTAAAGTTTGGAGAAAAAAAGTCACTGACCAAATGTACGGGAAAATTTGCTATACAATTTTGAAATTATTGTTTTGAAATAAATCAACTAAATACATTTAAAAGATTAAACGCACAGAATCAAATACTGATTTAAGAATCTATAAATGAAAAATAAGCGATATTCTAATTTGATAGTCACGGTTGTTTAGCTGGCCCTTAACAGCCTTGTTTACTTATGTCACCGCCGCCGATATCGCAGCCTGTGATTTCTTGTATGACATTTTTGAAATCGTACGATTTTATTTTCTACGGCGTATGTGTTCACAAAATCGTGCGGTGTCCGCACGGGTTTTGGTAAATCTTTTACGAGAATCATTGAGGTGCCCGTGCGGAGATCGCAAGGTAATCTTGCGATCCCCGCACGGAGACCGTGCGATTTGTCAACTATTTACACTGTAAACTGTGCGGCCGCCGTGCGAGCATCGTTAATAATTTAAAGACAAAATGTCGCACAGTAGCCGTGCGATGTCCGTGCGGCGATCGTGCGATGCCTCTACGACGAGTCAACGGGCTACGGTCTCCGAGCGGTCTTGCGATTTCTAAAAACTTGTAAAACTATTTTTTTTATACAAAACCGCAAGGGTCCACGGCACCCGTAAAACCGTGCGATGATCGCACGGACACCGTGTGCCGCCGCATGGGCACCGCAAGATTTTGGGGTTACGGCGAGTTACGGGCACCGTACGGGCTCCGTAAGCCAAATGTAAACAAGGCTTTACTTCCTGTACACAATGTTGTTACTCTTCGACCAAAATAGCATATTCAAGCTATTGATACGCCAGTTGAATCGCCAACCAAATGATATTAAAAGTTTATTTCAGGAAAGAAGAACTTGCAGAAGAAAGGCTGGTTTCGCCGTAGAAGGCGGGGTGGCAGGAGTTGTAGGTCTTGGTGGTGGCGGCGCTGTTATCGTAAGTGTATATTTCAATTGTCCGAAGCTAAAATAAGAGCGGTACTTTCAGCAATTGGGAACATCGCCAGGGCTTCTCCGTCAACTAAAAAAGTGCTCAATTCCATAGAATCGCCGAGGTTTCTCAGTTGCCTCGGGTGTACAGTTAGTTACATCGTGAAATTGACATTCATCTCAATCAGAACCATTCTAAATCGCTCACTCAGCGCTCCATTCATTCATTCCAAACACTCACTCAAACCATTCAAAAACACTCGAACCGATTGAAAAACATAGAATCAACAACGTCATTCAAAATAAATTTTGATAGAGAAAAATCGCGATTTAATTGACATAATTCAAATTGTAAGCGTTTCATAGGTTCTTGAAGACTTAGGACGATATTGTTTGAACTTGTATGCATATTTTATTAAAGGGAGGTAATTAATATCGCAAATTTTGTTCATCCAGAACAAAATTTGCGATATTGGATTACCTCCCATTAAATTCACTCAAAACTCGCTCCACACACTCATTCAATTTCATTCCAAAATAATTCCTAAATCATTCACCTTGTCAATTTCACGACGTTGTTAACTGTAAGTGTAGTAATTTTGAGTTATTTTAGGTGTTTTGGCTTCTCGCGGTACTTCGGTCATTACGTTAGCCTTGAAAAGTATTCGAACGTCTATGGAGATCTTTTTGGCTCATCAAGGGCGTAGCTCCCATTACGCACATTACGCATGTGCGTAATAAAAATAAATCCTCTTTCGAAGAATGGCGTTGATTAATAATTATAACCTCGAAACTACAGCTTATTTAAGCTGTAGTTGCGATGTTTGATTATTCACTAACGTTCTAATTATGAAATGGGGAGGGGACGGATGACGTTCCTCTTTTGACAGTCTAAATACCGCCCTTATCCTATATATTCTTTGGTGGTCGCCTTCTGAATGCGTATGAATTTCAAAACCCTAGCTACGCCGATGCTTATTATTGCTTAATAACAAAACGAAGTGTTTTACGTCGTTTGTCATCAAATCATTAAATACCGAGTGTCAATTTCTCCTTGAATCTGCTTTACACAATGCCACCCCTACCTGGAACGTTGATGCTTTTGCTTTTGATGTCATTTAAGCCGCGTGAAAAACGGGATGCTCTGAGGGCTGAATTCTTATTAATCCCTAATCTATTCCATAGAATCGCTGAGATTTCCCGATTTCACTTTAAGCATGCCTTCTGATCGGATAAATTTTTCATGTAACACTGCTTCTCGTTGTCTATATTTTCAAGGTCAAAATCACTCTCAAAAGTCAAACTGTCCGTTACGTCATTATGTATTTGTGAAAATTATTCTTACTATAGGACCGCCGAACCAGAGACCCTATTGGCAACGCTGTACTCCAAGTACAACAAGTTTTTATTCACCCTCTGGACAGACGAGGTTCCGTATAACATGGGATGTTCCGAGAGCTTATGATCCTGAAGATGGTTATTTAAGGTATTGGATTTTGCTGTAGACTTGTTTGTTTTAACAGAAATTACGGAATTAACCCTTTGCTGTTTAAACCCTGCTTTTTACATGCCTGTGATTTTATGATTGAGAAAACATTGTGAAAAAAGAAGAAATTGCTTCTAGCAAGCAATTTCTTCTTTTTCCACACTATTTTATACCCTACTGAATGGTTATTTTTCAAATTAAATCCACTTTCAATTTTCGTCTGCAAAACCTTTGAATTTGGACAGGTCCAAAATTTTGTAAAACAGGAAAGGGTTAACAAGATTTTAGAAATTATGGTTGAATCTAGTCTAAAAATCCAACAATTTTATATTTCTAATTTATTTGTGTTGTTTTCTATTTAAATTTGATTATACTTTTAGGGTGCATAATCGTGTATAATCGATTTGAACTGATCAACCATAATCGAGTTGGATAAGTTTAAATGAGGATTCTACACCATACCAATGGTTCAAAGGGGCGCAAGTTTTGTGTATTCGAAACTCAAATAAGTTTCAGTTAGTTACAACGTGAAATTGACATTCACCTCAATAAAAAACATTCCAAATCGCACACTCAGCGTTTCATTCATTCCAAACACTCACTGAGATCATTCAAAAACGCTCAAACGCATTGAAAAATGTAGAAACAACAACGTCATTCAAAATAAATTTTGATAGAGAAAAAACGCGATTTTTATAATTCAAATTGTTACTGTCTCTTTGGTTCTTGAAGAAATAGGAATCTATCCTTAGAAATAGTATGCATATTTTATTAAAGGGAGATAATCAATATCGCAATTTTTGTTCATTCTGAATAAATTTTGTTCATCATGAACATAATATGCGAAATAGGATAACCTCCCACTCAAACCTCCCACTCAAAACTCGCGCTACACACTCATTCAAATTCATTCCCCAATCATTCCAAAATCATTCACCAAGAAAATTGCACGATGTTGTCAACTTTAACAGAATCATCAAATCTTTCTCAGTGACAAGAGTCTCATAGACCAACTGGGGATCAACTGCAGAAAAGACTTGAAGATCGTTTTAAGTTAATGGACATAAAAAAGTTCCATAACATTTCGGAACGAGTGTTGCGTAACAGTGTTGACCGAGGTTTCCTAATGAAATCATTAGGAAACCTCGGTTATCACTGTTTCAGTTCATGACTTCCGAAACTTTGTGGAACTATTTCGCGTCCACTACCTAAAACAGTCTTCAATTCTTTCCTGAAGTTGAGCCCCAATACTTCCTGAAGTATATGCCCAAACCATTGTCCCTTTACTCAGACCATAGCATTAAAAACAGAACACTGTATAACATGAGTAGTTGTCATCTATAGGCGGGACTCCTTGACTTTAATGAGGGAACCCAATGATCCCAATGAATAAGGCCCATTTTGTTCATATCATACTGAAACTCTGTCTTAAACGTTTCAAGTGGGTACGGTAACTGACCAACCAACTGTCCGCTTCAACGTACAAATTTGTGCGTTCTGCTACTTATTTTGAAATTTGACCAGTAAATACTTTTCCGTTTAAAAACATGTATTTATTATATTTTTGGAGCATCGACGTATCAATGTTTTTCTTTTACTACATGTATTTTACAGTGTTATTCCAGTTCGCCAGATTAAATACAGACGTTCATATTGTTCGGGCTTTTGGTGGTGGCGGCGATGTAGAACAACCACAGTGTATTACCCGCACTACGGAGACTACTTTGACGCTACCAGTTATGGTAAATCGTACAGAATCAGCTATAAAGCAACTGACAGTCGAGGCGCCAGTATTTCCTGCTCGTTCTACATACGCGCTTACAGTATGTTTGTCTCTTTCTTTTTCTGCTGAATTTTGAGCTTAAAATGAAAACAAAACACAAAATTTTATGGACAATTTCAAATTACTTCTATTTCGTATTTCAAGTATTGTTTAAATTTTCCTTACATGATGAAAAGGGCAAGCAAGCAGTGTAGGCTAAGATCAGACTGCATAACGATGCAGGCTAATCTTTGACTATCCTGTCTGCGAAAGCCTTTTCCTCAGTAAGAAAAATCTTATATCGTTAAAGTAACTGCCAAACATCTACGTTAGATCAACGACATAGGACGATCATGGTACTTAAGTTTCAAAACTAAGCATAAGCCTTTAGATATTTTCACAAGCTGACAAGGGTGATGATATTTTCTTAATGTTACCAAAAAGGAACAAACAATTAACTTTACAGTTATCAAATTATACTGGGCTATTACAATAATAAAATAATTGTTGCAAAGATAATAAAAAGTACAAAAAACACCTTATGATATTAATGAAACTAAATTCCGATTCAAAGTTGGTTCACTATTGATAGTTTTATCTTAAACATTGAAAAACTACTAAATGTATTTATCTTGTACAAAGCTTTCAGAGCATTATCAGGGCCAGTAGAGCGTAACATGTCAATGCCATGTAATATCTTAAGACATTTACATGTTATTCCATATTTATCATGTTGTAATATGTTGCATGTGTAATTACAGTCCGACAATGCTACCGTCTGGGATTTATATCAAATGGGCGATATTCCTGTACGGGATACAACAGCGGTCACAGGTGTTACTGTATATGCAATCCTGGGTACACACCATCTACCTCTGTTGTATATTGTAATGGTGGATCATGGAGTGGTTCGTGTGTTTGTCAAGGTGAGTATGATAGCCACCATGAATACAGTTAATCCACTCCTGTTGTATATTGTAATGATGTACTTTTGAGTGGTTCATGTGTTTGTTAAGGTGAGTATTGTGGTTATCATCGATACAGTTCATCAACTTCTGGTGTATATTGTAATGGTGTATATTTGAGTGGTTCATGTGTTTGGGAAGGTGAGTATTGTGGTTATCATAGATACAGTTCATCAACTTCTGTTAGCTGTAATGGTGTATTTTTTAGTTGTTCATGTGTTAATGAAGGTGAGTATCAGGCTTATTATGGATACAATTCATCCGCTTCTGTTAGCTGTAACGGTGTATATTTGAGTGCTACATGTGTTTGTGAAGGTGAGTATCAGGGTTATTATGGACACAATTTATCCGCTTCTGTTAGCTGTAATCCGTCGACTTCTTTTTTAATTTGTAAAGGTCGATATTGTAGCGGTTCATATGTTTGTTTAAGTTAGAATGATGGTTATCATGGATACAGTATATCCATTTATGCTGTATATTAAAATGGCCGACAATGTGGCAGCTCATGTGTTTGTCAAGGTAAGTAAGATGGTTATCCTTCCATTTCTGTTGTATATTGTAATGATGGATATTGTAGCAGTTCATGTGTTTGTCAAGGTAAGTATGCTGGTTATCATAGATACAGTACACCCACGTCTGTCGTATATTGGTACATATTAGGGGGTTTCAAGTGTTCGCCAAAGTAAGCATTGTAGTTATCATTTATAGAGCTCGTCCACTCCTGTTGTATATTGAGTGGTTCATGTGCTTGTGCAAGGGAGTATGGTATCTATCCTGAATAGAGTCCATCGACTTCTGTTTTATATTGTAATGGTGGATATAAGAGTAGTTCGTGTGTTTGTCAAGGTGAGTATAAGGGTTCGTGTGTTTGTCAAGATGAGTATCAGGGTTCGTGTGCTTGTCAAGGTGGGTATCAGGGTTCGTGTGTTTGTCAGGGTAAGCATCAGGGTTCGTGTGTTTGTCAAGGTAAGTATCAGGGTTCGTGTGTTTGTCAAGGTGAGTATCAGGGTGCATGTGTTTGTCAAGGTGAGTACCAGGGTTCATGTGTTTGTCAAGGTGGGTATCAGGGTTCGTGTGTTTGTCAAGGTGAGTATCAGGGTTCGTGTGTTTGTCAGGGTTAGCATCAGGGTTCATGTGTTTGTCAAGGTAAGTATCAGGGTTCATGTGTTTGTCAAGGTGAGTATCAGGGTTCGTGTATTTGTCAAGGTGGGTATCAGGGTTCGTGTGTTTGTCGAGGTGGGTATCAGGGTTCGTGTGTTTGTCAGGGTTAGCATCAGGGTTCATGTGTTTGTCAAGGTGAGTATCAGGGTTCGTGTGTATGTCAAGGTGAGTATCAGGGTTCGTGTGTTTGTCAAGGTGAGTATCTGGAATCGTGTGTTTGTCAAGGTAAGGATCAGGGTTCGTGTGTTTGTCAAGGTAAGTATCAGGGTTTGTGTGTTTGTCAAGGTGAGTATGATAGCTATCATGGATACATTCCCTCTATTTCTATCGTTTTTTGTTATGGTGGATATTTGAGCGGTTCATGTATTTGTCACGATATCAAGTATGATGACTTGAAGGAAGTCTTGAAATGATTTTAGGTTGTTCAAATCCCAAGGCAAAATTATTTTTCTGTTGAATTATTTTATGTTTTGTTCTCGTTCAAGAAAAAATAATACTTTGTAGACAATCGAGAAATTGCGCCTTCTCCGAGGATTGTTTTATAGGTAAGCTGATAATAACATAATGATAACATCTACCCTGTGTTCAGGATGTAAAAGCGTTTCGCGAGCGATTTGAGATTTTACCCCGCTTTGCACGTGCACATACGTGCAAAGCGAGGTATCATTTCGAAAGCGCTTTGATAACGTTTTCAACCTGAGCGCAGGGCTGAACGTGAATGATCTCTGTTTTAGCCACGACACGATGTTATTCTTCAAACGCCCCATCATTCCCAAACGGTCGTTACAACTGTCCATCAACATCCGTACCCGGTGCATCGTGCGATGCTGTTTGTGATAGCGGATACAGACGTACAAAAAATGTGAAGATCGTCTGTGAGACGTCAGGGAGCTGGTACAAAACCCCGTGGGCAACGGCAGAATGTTCAGGTATCTGAAAGAGACGAGATAAAACTTCCCTATTACTTCTCGTTATCAAAATTACCCCCGTTGTGTATTGCTTTTTGTGAGCCAAAAGCAATTTGTATCTGCATGTGTTTTGCAGTGACTTTTATTCATTAAATATTTAGTTATTTTATATATAGATATATATTTTTTGGGGGGGGGGGGGTCTTCTAACGTTAGGTGCTTTTATTGATTAACCAAAAAAAAGAATTTGTAAATGTCTTTCTCAGTTTAAGACTGTTGATGATATATGTATAATTAAATGGACGAACTTTGTTTCCTATAACAAAGAGTTACCCAGTCACCCAGTGATGTTTAATTCTATTTATATTCACTGTATTTATATGAGCATTGAAGCTGGGGTCAAACGACACAATTAGACAATATTTGACAATAAACTTTCATGTAATTGCAACTGTTGTAATGTGTCGTAACGATAATGGCGCTACGTCTAATATTTTGATAAAAATTATAACAGATTTATTCAATACCATATCAATTAGCCACAAAAGATACATGTATATGATATTATAAATAGAATATCAGAACGAATTCCGGTTTTGATAAACAAACGCGTTTTATTTGAAATTCCAGACAACACTTCACCAATAATTTACAACTGTCCACAACCCATCAATAAGATTTCTGACAGTCACATGACCTCAGCCGTGGTCACGTGGACAACCCCAACAGCTACGGACAACCACGATACCACAAACCCAATCCCCGTACAGACTATTGGGAACATTAATTCTGGAGATCGTGTTAACGCTGGTATCACGCACTCAATAACGTACACGGCTACAGACGTTGCAGGAAACCAGGCCAAATGTAGCTTCACTGTCAAAGTTACAAGTAGGTGATTCTTAACCCTTTCCTGTTATACAAAAAATTTTGGACCTGTCCAAATTCAAAGGTTTTGCAGACGAAAATTTAAAGTGGATTTAATTTGAAAAATGGCATTCAGTAGGGTAGAAAATAGTATGGAAAAAGAAAAAATTGCTTGTCAGAAGCAATTTCTTCTTTTTTCACAATGTTTTCTCAATCATAAAATCATGGGAACGGAAAAAGCAGGGATTAAACAGCAAAGGGTTAATCTGAGTGTCTTCGAGTTACCGGTAGATTCTAGATAACCCGCCTTGCGTTAGGATGACTAAATAGTACAAACTAAATGCACATTTTATCCAGCTTTGCACGCAAGTGCACGTGCAAAGCGGGGTATAATTTTCAAACAGTTAGAAACGGCTTGTCAAACTTAGCATGATCCCTTTCTTTGGAGGGTTGCAACATTAATCTCTAGACAAATATTAATGACTTAAAGAAGTATAATAGAGACAAGGGTCACAATGCCATTTTAATAAAGTTTTCTTATATAGTGTTCTTTCTGTTCAAACATACTAAAAAAACGCCGCAAGTTCAAAGTTCCTTTCATGGAAAAACGAATTATATTTTTTAACAAATCGTATTCAATCATAATGGTCGATTTATTTTAGACGAAACGTAAAATAAATTATGGAAATCCGTTACTATTGCAGCTGTTTCATGTACATCTCTGTCGTCCATTGTTAACGGACAGAATTCTGGTTGTTCACATGCGTACATCTACGGTAGCTCCTGTACATACACGTGCAACACTGGCTATGAAATACAGGGTACCAGCACACTCTCGTGCAGAATTGATGGTTCCTGGTCTGACACTGTGCCTTCCTGCAAAGGTTTGTAGCAAATTTAGAGGCGTCACAGTGAAACTATTGTAAGTTCCTATAAATATTTAGGCACTTACAATAGTTTTGTGCTGTCCCCTCGATTTGTTCCCGTAAAAGTTCGATTGCAATGTGTAAAAACTAGGATCTACATGAATGTGCAATCACTTTTTCTTCCTAGAGTCACCAGTAACAATTTCGCTATCTGACAGAATAACTACTCACATATGGGCGTTTACATATAAAAATGAAAATATCAAACTTTTTATTACAAAGTCTCAATAACTCACTAATTAAAGACAATGCATACTGAGAGACCATGATTTTAAAGGATTTTTTTTTCTTAATCTAAAGAATATTTATTCATTACGTCTCTATTTCTTTTCTTTTTTTTCAATTTACGTAATCCGTCAGGTAAAAGGGCCGACTAAATGGTGCATCCGTGCTTGATAGGTTACACATATACATATAAACTCTATTTGTTATCAACATTTTTATTTAGTAAAAGAGTGTCCAGATCCTATCACAGTTGGTCATACATTCTCCAACGGTCGTTATGACTGCCCTGTCGTAATTCCATACGGAACAAGCTGCAATGCTGTATGCGATACGGGATATACCCTGGATATAAACCAATCTCTCAATTCACTCATCAGGTGTACGGTGGATAGCTCAAATGATCCAGTTTTTGTTGCTGTTGGAACTCCTTTGTGCACAGGTAAGACCGGAATATGTATACAATAAAGTCAAATATATTTGTCCAGGTGGTTCGCTGAGTTTTTTTCCAATATTTTTCTATTCTGTCCTGTCGTAATTCCATACGGAACAAGCTGCATTACTGTATGCGATACGGGATATACCCTAGATATAAACCAATCTCTCAACTCACTCATTAGGTGTACGGTGGATAGCTCAAATGATACAGTTTTTGTTGCTGTTGGAACTCCTTTGTGCACAGGTAAGACCGGAATATGTATACAATAAAGTCAAATATATTTGTCCAGGTAGTTCGCTGAGTTTTTTTCCAATATTTTTCTATTCTGTCCTGTCGTAATTCCATACGGAACAAGCTGCATTACCGTATGTGATACTGGATATACCCTAGATATAAACCAATCTCTCAACTCACTCATGAGGTGTACGGTGGATAGCTCCTATGATCCAGTTTTGTGACTTTCGGAATTTTATATGCAGGTAGGACCGGAGTATGTAGCCACAAAGTTATTAAGGTGGTTCGCTAAGCTTAACCCACTATTCACATTTTCTGTCAGACCATAGTCCCGTACGGACAAATCTGTCGTGCTGTGTGCAAAACAGGATATAACTTATATATATATCCCTCAACTCACCAAATAAGTTAAGGTAGGTAGCTCAAACGATCAAGTTTTTGACATAACTGGAACAGCCTTATGTAAAAGTACAATTAAGAACATCGACAATCAGGTGGATAATTTATATAATGATATATATATAATACATACTTAGTGTTTTGTATGAGAAAAAATATCTAACGAGGTTGGGAGAATTGATAATTGGCGAGGCTCTGCCGAGACAATTATCATTTCTCACAACCGAGTTAGATATTTTTTCATACAATACACTAAATATGTATTATATCTATCTTATAACCTTTATTTGTCTTGTTTTCGTCGATGTTTTTAACTGAAATGCAAGTTTCTAAAAATAACCACATTATATCATGTTCTAAAAATAATTATGTGATATCATAAAAAATATCATACGGGTTGTTATCACACGGATATTTGTATGGTTATAAGATAAAAGAATGAAACTGAACGAGTGGGTTTAGGTAGTTTTGAAGGGAATTTAAGGTGGGTAATAATATCATCGATAATCGTTACAAAATTAACAAGATTAGTTAAATCTTATGACCTCCCTTAAAGATAAAGTTCTATTTACGGTTGTGTAAGTAAGTTGTATAAGATTTTTGTTTATTAAGGGAATAATCAACGCCAGCCAAGGAAATTATGAAAATAACTAAATGAATTTGTAGACGGTTTTGAACAATAGGGGCGTTGGAGTGATTTTTTTCATTTATTTAATATCATTATTTTAATGTGCAATGGTAATTACCAACGCTGAGACCTCAATTTACAGATATCCATCCACCAACATTTGATAACTGTGATGGTACACAAAAATTCAACTTTGAGGCAGAAAAGGGACAAACAACTGCTGCGGTCGTGTATGAATTCCCGACGGCTTCAGACGTCGTTGATCCAAGCCCGAGCGTCTCCAGAATCCAAGGACCTGCCAGTGGAACAATTCAAGATGATTCGGACAAAACATACGTCACGTTTCGAGCTGTAGATGACAGTGGGAATAATTCAACACTTTGTGTTTACGAACTTTCTGTAACAGGTATAATTTGCACAGAATTTGATATTGGCAGGCATCCCTCCCCAAACTGCAACATTTCTAAAGTCAATAATATAGTCATTATATGGATAGATATTTGGCGCCTAATAAATATGTATCCCCTTTTTTTGCAAGGCCGAATGAATACGAATCGCAAGTTGAACCAAGCTGGTTGAAAACTTATCCGTCCTGAAAAACTTGTACTTTTCCAGTAATATTTTGTGCTTCAAAACTTTTTAAAGAAGCACTGGGTCGTTTATGGATTGAAGACTAATGAATTCTGCATCTCATTGTGTATAACATGAATTTTTATTTCTAGAATTCAAGTTGTGTACAAATAAATATGTAGGGCCTATTTACATTGATTTTTCCTTTACTGATTTACACAGTGATCCGTTGCTCTCCGTTTGTGCCTCCAAGCGAAGGGTCCATATCTTGTTCACTAGACGATATACATGGGAGTGTATGTACACTGACGTGTAATACGGGGTATGAGGTAATCGGTGACGTCACCTCCGAGTGTGTACAAGATGGAACGTGGTCAACAACATTGGTCTGCCAACGTAAGTACAAAACAATAAGTGATATACATGAATCTATTTCTATAAGTGCAAAAACTGAAAACTTCCTTTAAAGGGGTATACAGATTTCCGAAATATATTTTCTATGTGATGAAATATTCTCAGATTCATGGTCACGTCATACATTTTTCTCACATAGCCACTCTTGTCTTCGATTTCGAACTGTGTGCTCACAATCAGAGAAATACTTGTCTGAAACATGCGTAAGATCACATTCTAAATGACGTCATCACGTCATCTAGCGCATGTCATTGCTGTTCTTTTAGCACCTGTGTGATACAAAAATGGGGTTTAACGCACAAAACTAGTATTTATTAGTGAAAATAAATATTTCATTCGATTTGTTTGAGACAAAAAGATCATAACCTCGTCTAGAATAGAAATGTTAGTAAGCTCGCCAAGGCTCGCTTACAAACATTCGTAATCTAGGCTAGGTAAAAATCTCAAACAAAATCTCATCACAGATCCTTTACTTCCGTCATTCATTTTAGAGATATTCTGTCCCGGTCCACCTATAGATCCAGACCAGGGTAACTACATCTGTCCGTCCGCCCTTTATCCATACGATATTGTCTGTACAGCGTCCTGTCAAGATGGATTCAGCCTTCAACAAGATGTGTATACTTTTACTAAATGTACGGAGAATAAAAATTGGGAACCAAATGTCGAAGCAGTTTGTGTTGGTAAGGACCTACATTTATGTAAACGGAGAAAAAATAAGTTTGCATTTTATGGAATCTTTGGGAAAGAAACGCCTGAATGACAACTTCTGTTGAAAAATAAACATTAATTCTGCAAAATGTTCTGTTCATTTTAGAAAAGTTTTGACAAATGGTTTATTTTCGTTCGCTTACGTCAAAATGTCGTTGTCTGTATCTAACTGACGAAGAATTCTTAATTTTGAAGCCGCAATGTTAACATTAAAATTTAATGTATATAATTCTGATGTAACAAATACAATTTTCATACATATTAAATATTGAAGAAAATGCTACTGATTTGGACCTATTTGAAAGAATTTGGAAGGTATTATTTTTGCGATTACCCCTTGTACTTTAATTGTTACCTGCTTTTTATGATGCATACGTTGCTACTATTCTATAGGCTTTGAATCAATAAAGTATTCTTTAAACAAATTAACATACTACATATATTTATTGAAAATGGAGAGAAGCCAAATGAGTAATTAAAATTCAATTTTAGTATCAAACCTATCTATTAATGTAATTTCTTTCCATGTACGGTACCTAACAGATGTCGAGCCCCCAGTGATACAGAACTGCGAATCATCACTGACCTTTGTAGCTGATAAAAGGTCAAGGTCAACCAATGTGACATGGGATATACCTACAGCCACGGATAACTTTGACCCTTCACCAAATGTCTATCAGATTGATGGACCAGCGTGGGGATCACTACTGGAAGGGGAAGCTACAATCAAACATCGGGCTAACGACAGTGCTGGGGTCAACTCAGATGTCTGTGTTACTCAGCTTAATGTAGAAGGTATCAGCCCTGTGTTCAGGATGACAAAACAGTGCAAACAGTTTTCCAATTATATACCCCGCTTTGCAAGCAAGTGCACGTGCTAAGCGGGGTATAATTGGAACACTGTTTGCACCGTTTGGACATCCTGAACGCAGGGCTGGACTAATTAACCCTTGTCATTCCCTTTATTTAAAAAACAACAACATTAAAATCAAAGTGCCAAGAACACATAGGAAGCACTAATCGTGAGCCATTATTTCATTTTGAAATTTTGATATTTTTTAAGCTTCTGATTTAAGAAAAAAACAAAATCAGGGGACAAGGACTATGATCAGACTGTACATCTGTGCAGTCTGATCTTTGTTTATACCCCATCTTGTCGAACCAAAGTTTACGAACGTTTTACTTATCTTACTGAGAAGAAGCTATCGATTCGATTCTCCTTGACACAAGAAGATGCTATAACCCATGCTAAAGCAAGAATATTTTGATTTCAGCAAGACAAGGATTATAATTAGACACTTTTAACAGGTTTACCCAAAATAAAGACATGTGTGTAGTAAGGTAGATTGGAAACTTTTATTTTTGTAAAAAATTTACTTATCATGGAATGTTTAAACTACATGTTCGATTCTGTATTAACTTTGAGAAAGTCCTATTTCATGTGATGAGTCAAAGTTAACAATGATTTGATTGACCACCTTTCAACGAATCGACTGAAGTTTTAATAAATCATTTGACTAATTGATAAACAAATTTAAAAGATCAGCAACACTTTTATGAAAAAAAAATCAATTAAATTGCATTAACGGAAAGAAGTATCATTACATGCCAAAACATGTATTCAAGTGCCAAAAAGAAATTGTAAGTGAGTTTGAAAACTCTTTTGATTGTTAAAATTAAATGTATTCAATTAAAATATATAATACTTCAGCTCAAAACAAATTTCAGTGCTTTCATTTTCTGGATTTATACACAAAGATTTGACAATAATATTTACTTAAGAACTTGATTTACCAAAAAACAAATAATACAATGTAGATCTATCTCAATTATTTTCGAACAGATTAATTTTTAGAGGATGCAAATAAATTGATGAATACACAAACACTAATTTCAGTAACGGAATGTGTGTTTCCCGCATGGCCAGAGTTTGGTGAATATAGTTGCGACTTGGACAATATCTACGGAAGCATATGTACATATAGCTGCCAAATAGGGTATGAGCTGTCTGCGAGTGAAACAGTTGAGTGCCTAAGTGATGGAAATTGGTCATATGGAAGTACGCAACCATCATGTAACAGTAAGAACGTATACTTGACGTTTTGTATGGCTTTTACATCTAACTTCTTGTAAAATCTATTCGGCACAGCATTTGCTTATCAAATGTTAAAAAAGAGTGGAAACAGAGTATAAGAGAGAGATCTATTTCATAGAAGCTTGGTTACATGTAAACCCCCCGCACCTTACTTTACGCCACAGGAATTCGACATCAATTATGTCTGCATTTTGTTTATGTATACTTTGTTTTAGAAAGCTTCACTTTTGATCATATTTACTTTTTGTATTTTTTTTATTTTTCTAGTATTTAATTCATAATGAATATTATGAAAGATATGTTAATATGTTAATACAACAAAATATTCTTGCAGAAAATGCCTGAGCATTTGTCAAAAGACAACACTGCTTGCACCATCATTGTTTGCTTGTTTGGACCTTTATGTGACATTGAGAGCAACCTTTATTGATTGTATAAGTAAGGTTGGCCAATATCGTGTGTCTTTGACTCTTCAAGGATTTAGCCAAACTCTCATCGCTGTGAACCCAAGAAACCTTATTCGTCCACTATTCCAAATACTGATCCAAATTCCTTATGCATATATGTTAATGACCTCGATAATTCTGATCAGAAACTGTCATCAAACTAAAGTCGCTTTGGTCGTGTGCAGTGAGAAAAATCAGCATAAAATCTGTAATTTAGCCCATACAACTTCTATTATGTACGATATTTTACCTTAAACTTGACATATGTGTTCTTCATCAGTAGAACAATCCATACTATCAAAGGGTTTATAACTAAAAGGCATTCGTAGATTCAAAACTCAATTTCGATTTTAAATCTGCAGCAGAGCGTGGCATCAAATTGCATATTATTGTTTTCATTTCCCTTTTTAGTACGTAAGTAATTTTGATAAGTATTTTATCAGTTATAAGTTGTGGTCCCCCAGAAGTGCGAGAGCATGGAGAATTTGAGTGCTTGGACAATATGCACACGTACCAATCAACTTGTACACTGAAGTGTGACGTGGGATTCTCCTCCGTAACCACTGTACGGTCGGAATGTCAGGCCGACAAAACGTGGTCATATACGTCATCTGAAAACTGTACAGGTTAGTATATGTTAGTTCCAAAAAGTATTTTAATTCTTTCACACGCATCAAATTGTGAACGAGTTATGATTAGTAGTTGGACATTTTGTACAAGCCTATTTATATGATAATGCATTGTTGACAGACAGAAAGTTTAGAATTGCTCTCACCTCATTTAGGATCTCCACTCATAAATTGTAAAATGAGAGAGGAAGGTATGGAGGTAAAGACGTTAAAGATAGATTATGTAATTGTTGTAATGAGATAGAAGACGGAGTACATTTTTTGTGTCCTTGTCGAAAATATGACGCACAACGTTCTAAACTGTTGCAAAATATCACCATTGATACCTCAGTTCCGGATAAGCAATTATTTGTCAACTTAATGACAAGTACAGATATTACAAATGTTACTGCAATTGCAACTTTAGTGTATTCTTGCAATATCTTTTAAGCATTTAGTCGCTCTTTTGTCAAACCCATTTGATATTGATATTATGTGTGTTTTCTTTGTATTTGTTTGTTGATAGTTATGGTTTCCCTTTCTTATCAAGGATTATAAGTTCTACGGTTACCAAATTTACTTAGTAAAATTTGAACAAACGAACTTAAGAAGTATTTTTATGTTAAAGGGTGATCGTAACTTCATTAATTTGACATTTATTATACTGTTGTCTATGTATGCCTTTAATCCTTCAGGGTTTAAGTATGCATTGAATAAAATTCTGTATTCTGTATTCGGCATTAATAACATTGATGCAAAGAGGCTTATTGTATATATATTTGAACTTTGATTTCATTATCATATCAATACTTCATATCAAATTCCTTTTTCTGTGCACTGTACTCTACATAGGAATTCGTTCATGAAAAATAACATAAATTGCTCTTTCTAAAAGTTGAGTTATTTCTCTTGTTCAGCCCACATTTATAAATTTTATCTGCGCAAATAAGTTTGTTTAAATAAGTTTATAAAACAATTGCAATATTTTTTAGGTAAGTAACTAATAATATTTCGCACATTTCACATGTACTTAGACGCCACACCACCCGTGTTTACAACCTGTGACTCATATCAAACATTCTACGCCGAAAAATCTTCCAATGGTACAACCCCAACATGGGTCCTTCCTGATGCATCTGACAACTTAGACAACTCTGATGACATTGTAATAACGCAGTTATCCGGCCCTGAAAGTGGCGATTTTGTAGGGGTTGGTGAGACGGTTGTGTCGTATACAGCGTATGATACACAGGGGAACCAGGCCGTGGAGGAATGCAACATAACGCTTAATGTTGAAGGTGTTGTAATAAATAACACTTGTATATCTTAAACACGGCAGAGAACCAGTCATGACACAGCAATTTCAGCAAATCGTCAATAACGGTTCTCCGTCTAAATCTGAATTAAGATTGGTCATATATCGACAGAATTAAATTCTGTCGATATATGACCAATATTAATTCAGATTTAGACGGAGAACATGGAAATATGTTTAAACAAGAGCCGTCAGAGACGGATTATGCTCCCCGAATAAGACATTGTCACAAAAACAAGAGCCATGTTGGACATGGACATCCCCCGCCAAGAAAGCTTGATAGTAAACTGAAGCCTAATAGATAAAAGATTCTATGTACTGTCAAAGATTTGCCTCCTATAAAATCTAAGTAATAAAAATAACAAAGGGCAATAACTCCAAAATTATGCAAGCAAGAGTTGTAGTCCAGGTGTAATGCACTTCTCCTCTATGAGATCTATCCACCCATAAAGATTCAAGTTGATAGCTATTATACTTTAGGAGATATGCTCCAGACAAAATCTAAGTATAAAAAATAACAAAGGGCAATAACTCCAAAATTATGCAAGCAAGAGTTGCAGTTCTTGTACACTGCACTTCTCCTCTATGAGATCTATCCACCCATTAAGTTTCAAGTTGATAGCTATTATATTTTAGGAGATATGCTCCAGACATAATCTAAGTATAAAAAATAACAAAGGGCAATAACTCCAAAATTATGCAAGCAAGAGTTGTAGTTCTTGTGCACTGCACTTCTCCTCCATAAGATCTATCCACCCATAAGGTTTCAAGTTGATAGCTATTATACTTTAGGAGATTTGCTCTGTGGTCAGATTGCAAGGACTCAAATAAGATGTTATCTTATACAGCAAACATAAAGGTAACAAACATTAAACTCCCTTTTTGCATGACATATTTTTAGACACAAATATCAAATACCTTATGGTAAAGGGCATCTGATTTGCTACTGAAATGTGAAATTTCATCAAATTCTGAGCATGAGACTAGGAGAAATGAAAGAATAACTGTATTTTACGCGCTAGCGTAAAGGTAACAAACATTTAGCCCCCTTTTTCCATGATGTTTTTTTACGTTAATTTCAAATTGTTTATAGTAAAGGGCATCTGATTTGCTACTCAAATATGAAATTTCGCTAAATTCTGACTGTTAGACTAGGAGAAATTCGGGAAAAACTGTTTTTTACCCTAAGTCCCCTTTTCCCGTGACGAGGCCTTGAATCCAAAAACGGTCACAGATGCATCATCACTATATCATAGGGAGTTTACATGGTAAGTTTCATTTGATTTGGCCCAAGGGTTATGGAGAAATAGGTGGAAATGGATGGACGGACGGACGGAATTACTATTTTACATGCTAACGTAAGGTAACAAACATTTAGCCCCCTTTTTCCATGATATTTTTTTTTACGTTAATTTCAAATTGTTTATAGTAAAGGGCATATGATTTGCTATTCAAATATGAAATTTCACTAAATTCTGACTGTTGGACTAGGAGAAATTTGGGAAAAACTGTTTTTTACCCTAAGTCCCCTTTTCCCGTGACGAGGCCTCAAATCCAAAAACCATCACAGATGCATCATCACTATATCATAGGGAGTTCACATGGTAAGTTTCATTTGATTTGGCCCAAGGGTTATGGAGAAATAGGTGGAAATGGACGGACGGACGGACGGACGGACGGATGGACGGATGGAATTACGGACGGACGGACAGACGAAGCGGCGGCTATATGCTCTCCCTTCGGGGAGCATAAAAATGGTAAATCTGAAAAAATTAACTTGGTTTTCAATAACTTTTTCATCAGAATATTTTCGGAAGAACCACCGCACCCAGCAATTTTCTGTCGTTTTCCAGCCTTTCCTGTTCCAAAATCAGTGAAATATTTACAGAATAATTGAAAAATATTGGAAAATTTTGGTCACGTGACCCCCCCCCCGTTATACTTAGCCTTTACATGTTTTCACCAACAAGTAATGTAAGCTTATTATAATGTTAAGTCTTCAAAAGAGACATACATTAGACATATTTTAGATATGCATGCTTTGACCAATGCATGGGCCCTAAATATACATATATACAGAGTCCCTGGCTAATGATAAGAATAAAGAAGAAATTAGTTCAATATTTTAAACGAAGTTCAATTACTTGCTTAGATGATTATAGTCTTCTGTAGAGGAGTGCTTAATCAAAAAGCTGTTGTTATAGTATTACACACAAAAATGCATTTGAAGTCTTTGGAATAGAAGTGCTTATATAAAATGTTGATAACTGCACTAAGTTTGATGCTTATTGGTAAGAAGAGACAAACATTTTTAAAAATTTTATGTGTGTTCTTTAGTGTAGTCTCTTTTTCTTTTAATACGTCTTTCACATTCATTCATCATTCAGAAAGCATATACTCTTTTGTGTATACACTGTTTATTGATTTAAAGAGGTTATAAAATTTACGAACATTTCTACTATAGATTTATAAGTATATTTTTACCTGCTTTAAAAAAAGTCTTCACATTACAGAGATATTTTGCGATGAACCAAATATAACATTTACTGACGAAAACTTAGCATTTGAGTGCGAGAATTACAAATACGGAGTGAACTGTACAGTCGACTGCCCGAGCGTCAACTACGGATTAAATGGCTCGTCCTGGATTGAATGCGAGGCCAACTTCAGTAATGGAATACCGTCAGCCTACTGGTCTTATAATGGGGACATTTCACCTTATTGCTTTGGTAAGTAAGTAAATAGGATAATCATTACTATCTTATAATTGTACATATATTTGTTTAATAACATCCCATATGATATTTTTTATGATATCACATGGGCATTTTTTGAACATTGACATTATGCGGTTATTTTTAGAAACTTACATTTCTTTTAGAAACATCGAAGAAAACAAGATAATGTAAATAGAGGCTATAAGATAAATATAATACTTACTTAAGCGTATTGTATGAAAATTTATCTTACTCGATTGTGGGAAATGATTATTGTCTCGGCAGAGCCTCGACAATTATCAATTCCCCCAACCTCGTTATTTGATTTTTTACACAAAGCACAAAGTACGTATTACATATGTTTCATATAAGATAGATATGTCTTTGATAGTGTGAACAACAAAGGTATATTTTTATGAGTGGCAAAGCCACGAGTGAAATTAAAGCTTTTCTTGTTTTTGAAATAAAAGGCTAATCGATCATTAATGTACAATATTTTTTATCTATAAATGTAAATTACCTGATAGTCGAGTAGTCAATATTAGCTTAATTGAATGATAGATTTTTTTTTCGTCTCCTGTGTACTGTCTGATTCCGTCGTAAAATAATTACATATTCACGATTTTTGCCAAGGTTTTGATATTGCAAAGGAAGTTAAATCTTGTGCATCATTCGTCAATAGAGTCAACAATCAATTACAGTGTTTTGGAAGCATGAACATAACACAGATTGGTCCTAACCAAAGCAATCCATAATTCGCTGCATGTTTTCAGACATTAGGTGTGTGATCTAAGTTGATTCTGTGATGATGACATCCCTGGTTGCTTTTCGTTATGAAAATAATATGGAATTATTGTGAAAGTTTTAAATCAGTACAAATTTTAAATACCATTTCAGAGGAAAAGTGCCCACACAGTTTTCCGCAGCCGACAAACGGGGCTGTTGCATATACAGAGGGAAGTAATGATGGTTTTGCCATAGCAGCTCTGACTTGCAATACAAATTATGACGTGGCTTTGGGAGTTGATGGAATTTCACTGTGCAAAACAGTCAATGGTTCTTCATATTGGGATCCTGATTCGTTTCCTGGCTGTACACGTAAGGCGATTTTCCTTTGCAGTTAAGAGCATCGTGAACTTGACTCGATAAATGGTTTTTGAATTAAAATGAATGAGTGTGATGAGTGAGTTTTTAGTGAAATTGAAGGGAGGTAATCCAAAATCGCTAATTTTGTTCATCATGAACAAAATAAGAGATAATTATTACCTCCCTTTAATAAAACATGCGAACAAGTTCTATAAATAGCTTCCTATTTTTCAAGATCCAATCAGACGCTTTTAATTTCAAATATGTTAGTGAATTCATTTATATTCATTTCGAATATAAATGTTGATCCATTTCTTTTAAGTGATTTCAGAGCATTTTGTGATGGTTTGAGTGAGTGTTTTGAATGAATTAATAGAGCTCTGAGTGAGTGATTTAGAATAGATTGAGATAAATGTCAATTTCACATTGTTTCTAATTGAATGACCCTTCAGATGAAGATGTACCATCGGATTACAATTAATAACATCTTGACGTTGACAAGAGGTTGATTGATTGAATGGAGTTTAACGCCGCTTTCAACATTATTTCAGTTACATCGCGGCGGCCGGAGCACCTAACAATGGATTCCTGGTACTTCTCTCACCTGTACTACCATTACATCCTTTCCTAGCCTCCGACTGCTATCTCACATAGGTTTACGATTATCTACCCATTGGTGAGAGACAAACGTCGGAAAGGATATTTGCCGCCACCGGGGATCGAACCCACGACTTCCAGATTGGAACGTTGACAAGAGGAATGATTTTTGAATTATCTCTTGATGAAATTGAACGTGTGGAACGGATTTTGAATGCTTTTCAAAGGCTTTAAATAAAATCTTTTATTTCGCCATATTGCAGTAATTGATAAGTAAATCTCCTTTACAGTGGGAGTATATTGACCTCAACCTGGCCTTTGTAATTTAAATAAGTAAAAAATCGGTTGTTTCTCTTCGGCAAAACGCGACTTGCAAGTCGAATCCAATCGTGAAGTTGAATTGCAAGTGTTAGTGAATTAATCCAGTAACCATCCATATATTTTAACTGTATGTGGTTATTTGCTCACCCATGTGCCTGTAAGTCCACACATTCCTGCAAGTACAGTAATACAGGAACGATCATATAACACGTGGCTGATTTTTTCTGAATCTTCAGTATGATCATTTTACTTTTCCATAATAAATGTGTGATCCGTCACACGAAAAGGGACCATCTTGGAACTCCTTAAAAAAACACTTGAAGAAGATTTGTTCTAGTACAGGCCAACCAGAGGTTGCATTTCAAATTTTTTAACAAGAGTAATTATTTCTAGATTCGATAAATTAGAAAAAGCGAAAAGTTTCAGCCCTAGTCAGTCTGCGCAATCCGGGTCGACACTTTACGCACTAAGATGGTCCCTTTTCGCGTTACAGGTTTCTTAAATGATACCTTTAATGAGTTGGCTTTAACTTAACCCATTCTTTTATAACCTTACAACAAAGTCAAGTTATACTACTAAGCTGGTACCGGATTTTAACACGCTTGCAAGAAGATGATATATGTAAATATGATACATGCATTCCACAAGCATACGGAAAGCCTATCGCAGGCATGGATTGGGGTTTGCAATTGGGTACGGCCAGCCAATATTCTCATTGAATTTATGTCGTTGTAAAAACTTCCAAATGGCTTTGCATCACCCATATGAAGATTGTTGCATCACCCATATGTAGATTGTTGCATCACCCACATGAAGATTGTTGTACAACCCATATGTAGATTGTTGCATCACTCATTTGTAGATTATTGCATCACCCATTTGAAGATTGTTGCATCACCCATAATTATGTAGATTGTTGAATCACCCATATGTAGATTGTTGCATCACCCATATGTAGGTTGTTGCATCACTCATTTGTAGATTGTTGCATCACCCATATGTAGATTGTTGCATCACCCATATGTAGATTGTTGCATCATCCATATGTAGATTGATGCATCACCCATTTGTAGATTGTTGCATCACCCATATGTAGATTGTTGCATCACCTATACGTAGATTGTTGCATCACCCATATGTAGATTGTTGCATCACCCATATGTAGATTGTTGCATCACCCATATGTAGATTGTTGCAACACCCATATGTAGATTGTTGCATCACCCATATGTAGATTGTTGCATTACCCATATGTTGATTGTTGCATCACCCATATGTAGATTGTTGCATCACCCCATATGTAGATTGTTGCATCATTCATATATATAGATTGTTGCATCACGCGTATGTAGATTGTTGCTTCACACATATGTAGATTGTTGCATTACCCATATGTAGATTGTTGCATCACCCATATGTAGATTGTTGCATCACCCATATGTAGATTGTTAAATCACCCATATGTTAATTGTTGCATTACCCATAATTATGTAGATTGTTGCATCGCCCATATGTAGATTGTTGCATAACCCCTAATTATGTAGATTGTTATCGATGGCTCAGCGCGAAACATTTGTAACTCCCTATAAACATATAGGGAGATACAACTGTTTTGCGCTGAGCCATCGATATATAGTTTGTTGTATCACCCATATGTAGATTGTTGCATCACCCATATGTAGATTTTTGGAAACGTAATGCACATCGACACAGGCTCAATTTATACATGTCTTCTTTTGTAGGTAGGAAACGTCCACAACTCAATTTGTTGAAGACGGGATTTTATTACACTGGCGACTGTTCATCGGAAGCCACACAGAATGAAATTAAAGATTTTGTATGGAGTCTGAATGGAACATATGTAGATACAGTATTCGAGTTCCATACTGTGCATGTTGATTGCCCCTTGGTGGTAAAACGTTCACTTTCCGACAGAAGAAAAAGATCTATGGCTACTATAGAAGTTAATATAACCATAGTTTATAGAATGGAAATCAATGTCTACGACGATTTGTTCACTGCTGATGAGGTATTACTTGGGATGGCGGATGTATTAAGGGAACTGGTAGAAAATGGAACATTTGATATACCAGCTCTCGGTCTAACTGTAGACCCGACAACCTTTACACACGATGACTATTCAAATCCCTTTTGTGAAGGCGGATCGGTGGAATTCGATGGCAATGAGGCTAAATGCAGTAAATATTCCAACGTTTCATTCTGAATAAGCATTTATTGGTTTCAAATGTGACCTAAAAGTTGTGCAGAGAATTTATAATAAGTTCTTGTAGAATGACATCATAACAAACATTATGACGTTATGTTGCATAAAAGAGAACAGCATTACTTTAAGCTTCAGCTTAGTTGTATTTATTTTCAATGACAAAAGACGGTTGATTTTACTCCTGCGCAGTAGTCCATAACATTTTTTTTATAATTGTTTTTTTCAATCCAAGATCGATTTAAATTTCATTGAGTGACAACAGCATGTGTATTTTCACGACTAACAGAGCTACAATAAAAATTCAGATTTTGTTGCTTATGAAATGAAGTATTTATAGATCTTTAACAAAATTAGTTGAAGCGCGTCATTTTGCACCAGGCCTGCGATCTGTATGACAAAATCGTGCAAACAGTTTGACAATTAAATTCCCGCTTTGCATGCATGTGTACATGCAAAGCGGGGTTCAATAGACAAACCGTTTGCACAGTTTTGTCATCCTGAATGCAGGGCTAATTACTAGGCAACATCAAATTGACTCGTTAAGATTTGTTTTTCTTTTGATCTCCGCTAAGATTTTTAAGTTATAATCTACTATGACTCCTGAATTAACCACCAGCAAGGGTTAAAGAAAGAATAATTGTTACGGTGTAAGATGGATTATGACATT
Source organism: Fragum whitleyi (assembly GCA_948146395.1). Lineage (NCBI taxonomy): Eukaryota > Metazoa > Mollusca > Bivalvia > Cardiida > Cardiidae > Fragum > Fragum whitleyi. The sequence continues at coordinate 41,320,748 of OX411546.1, read as the reverse complement.
TAATTTAGACGTCGCGCACGGTAATGCTCAACATTTGAAATTTAACGTCTCCCGTTAAATTTCATCTGCTATATTTTCCAAACCTGTTGGTAAATTTCTATGTTCTTTATACCAAATGAACCATTAGAAAGCATACTTTAAAGTAGGTGAATTGAGGAAAATAAAATTCCCTTTTAATTAAGTTTCTTTGTCACAAAAACTCGTAAATTACGTCTGTAAAACGTAACAAATTATGTGTTGGTAGATTTCTTTAAAATCTCTAAATGCATTGAATAGTTCATGAAAAACTTAGAGAATCTTATGATTTGCGCAAGAGGTGACATCATGTTAGTAGGTGAACTCAAATGTCCGTCAGTAAAATAACAAACAATTGATAGAGATTTAATTTACAATTCAAAAGTTGTAAAACGTAAAATTTTAACGAAGAATCGGCGAGAAAAATTGTGAAGTTTTTTCAATATCTTTATAAATAATGTATGATTTTTTTGTGAAATTTAAAAATAAAGATATTATTTTTTTCTAGTTTTCGTTAATGTGGTTAAAAATAATTTAAACGTTATTTCCAAAGAAATAAAGAAAAAAACATATGTGTGGACACAATTTCTTACATACGTGAATTTTATGGCCGGTTTTCAAAATGCTTAGCTGCCGCATTTCATAATCAAAATGATTATCATAGATCATTCTACATTTTTGAAATATTATTTTTCGTACTAACACGAGGAAAAATTTCACGTTTTAAAATAACAAAAATATTTAGATTTGGCTGTGAGGACATACTTTTCAAAAACGTATCATATTTAAGTTTTTACATTGTGCGCTGTGCTTTTTTAGCAATCCAGGATAAAAATGACTAAAGTCGATTGGTAGTAGAAATGCTTCTAGCAGAAAAGAGTTTATTCTTTCTTATTCAGAATATAACTTATAAAGCAATTTTAAGAATTAAATACGCTTGACAAGTCTACATGCGAGAAACAAGAAGCGCTTCAGAAAAATATAATGTAATAACGTCTAAATGGCAAAATCGACGTTACAAAATGTTAAGCATTAGCGTGCTCGACGTTATAGTGAAACCCTACTTGTAAGTGAAAATATAACTTTTTTGTTTACCAAGTAAACTTTTAATCGATCATATACAATAAAACATATGATTATTCATCATTGTTTCTTAAATTCAAAAATAGCAGGAACGATGAAAATATTTGAAACCTTTTTCCTGATCCCCGTCATTGTCCTTGATTATAAGCTATCTTTATCAAATGATGAGTATTATGAAGCACATATAAATGTAGTGAAACTGTAATAGTTCTGCAACATTTCGGATCTAATGATCTTTCACAATGTTGACCGAGGTTTCCTAATGAAAATCATTAGGAAACCTCAGTTAACACCGTAAAAGTTCATTACTCCGAAACGTGCGGAACTATTACGGGTCCACAACCTCAAGTAAGGTTAAATGAAGGAAAGTAGATTTTTATCTTTTGGTTATTTCACTGGTTTGACGGTAAAATTATCAAGTGGTAATGTACCGATATACTTCGATAATCTTTGGGCAAGCAATGAAAAAAAAGTCTTATTATTCAACCTGTACCTACGAGGTTTTGATCCTCAAACAACGTTGTTTCAGTTGTGTGTGCAGCAGGTCAATTTCTTACGACCGTGGATGGACAGAACATATGTGAAGATTGCCCTGTTGGCCAATACAGCTCGCCAGGACAGACAGAATGTACTTCCTGTCCAACTGGATTTTCAACCTTGTCTACTAGTAGCGAGTCCATTGACAACTGCACCAGTAAGTCAAATACAGATCATCGTGCTAGAGAGACCAAGTCCATAAAGGGACCATTTTTATCAGTCAATCGTTTTCGAAATACTTTTCTTTTTATCTTATAATTATACGAATATCTGTTGATAATATCCCGAATGATATTTTTTTTATGATATCACATAGTTATTTTTAGAACAATGATATCATGCGGTTATTTTTAGAAACTTGCATTTCAGTTAGAAACATCGATGAAAAGAAGACAAATAAAGGTTATAAGATAAATATAATACGTACTTAGTATATTGGATGAAAAAATATCTAACTCTGTTGTGAGAATTGATAATTGTCTCGGCAGAGCCTCGACAATTTTCAATTCTCCCAACCTCGTTAGATATTTTTTTTTCATACAATACTCTAAGTATGTATTATATATATATAAATATATGAGAAAAATTATCTTTCGTTGATTTAAAAAAACATTTTCAATTAACCGTAATTTGTTGAAACCAATGACACTTTCTATCAAATTTTTTTTGTAAATAAAGAGTTTTTTAAGCGACCATTCTCTTTAAGACCGCTTTTTGGTGGTCCTGAGTAGGTGGTTGTTTACAACACATCTTCATGTAATGCTAATTAAAAACTTTTGACATTGAGAATCTCATGAAATCGCATGAAAATTTTTAAAAATAACGCCATGAATGATACCATAAAAGTTACTCGTTGTAATTTCCTGTTATTTGCAATTTTCGGTTACCCATCAATTATAATTTAAAACACTCCTTACTCATAAGTAAAATTTATTACAATTTTTATTTGTTCGTAGCAAATCGAGGGTTCAGTGCAAGACTGTACTAAGTGTATATACAATGTGTATACATTTAGTGCAGTCTTGCGCTTAACCCTCGAAATTAAAGCAGTACTTACTGCATGCCAACTACACATAATTTACCATTCGACCCTTAGCTTAAGTTAACAACTTTGTAAATACTTTCACCCTACTCACTATTTACAGAGGGTTCGTATTGTAGAGTGCCACTTCTCAGCCATTTGATATTTTACCTTTTTACAATTAAACATTTATCAACAAACAAATTGTCGGCGTTCATTCTCTTAAAATCATTATGATTTCATTAAAAGCTGGAGAAGGAAAACTTCATTATCAATTTATACAGTTTTATGTGCATTATCATCGAAATCATAGAAATGACGAATTTGCGCGCTTTTGCATTCACTTAAATACTCGAATACATTATTGCAAAGACCTTTTGAAAACAGTCGCATTCAGAAAAAAAGTCTCTCTTATTTGCCTCATAATCGTCGATTGTTTCGCTGCTACAGGCAGTAAAAGTTAAGCGGAATTATTATTGTATTTGATAAAGTCTGTTAAAATCACGTCTCAATAACACAACAAAAGGCCATTTCCGTTTGCTAATTTCTAGGTTTCTTGCTTAATTATGAATTTATTGTAAACCAAAGAGTTATAAATGCTATGCGTATGTTATGATGATTGCAACAATTCGTTAAAAGTGATGTCATCAGTGGTCTGTCATATAAAAGAGATATAGAAAAATTGCTTACTGCATGTATATAAGGGAGAACCTCAACAATTATCAATTCCTCCAACCTCATTAGATATTTTTTTCCTACGATGCACTAAGTACTATTATACATTTATGCAACATTGCGATATGGAGCTTTCTGTCCTTGTCTGTCACACACATGCTCTTTTTTCTTACAGGCTTTTGTCCATCTGGGCAGGTTTCATCAAGTAGGATCGAGCCCTGTACCCCGTGTCCAGTGAACACCTATCAGTCATCAACAGGGCAGACGACTTGTAGCGCGTGTCCCAAAGAGAAGAGAACTTTTAAAACTGGAAGTGCAAATTGCTCATGTTAGTATGATCAGCTTATTTTTTCTTACAGTTAATATTTCTTAAATAATGGTTGGGCTATGATATAAAAATGAGGACAGCGAGCGTTCAGTTCAGTTCAGTTCATTGTTATACCCCTAAAACTATGTTTGGGAGTTAATGTATATGGAAGTCAGCTTGTCGGTCTGTCTGTGGGTCCGTAGCATTCGTCTGTAGCATTTTTCTTGTCCGCTTAATTTATCTGGAATTTAAGGACGGATTTCATTGAAACTTTACAGGTGTGAACAATATCAGACGGAGAATTGCAAGTGGTAAATGGGTCACGATCCATTGACTCTTGACATAGTTATGGCCCTTTGATATAAAATGGCTTTTCATTATAGACAAGTACTTGTAGGGGGATATTAGTCCGCTTTGTGACAGCCTGATTTGCATAATTCTTGTTCAACAACACAAACATCAGGAGAGTTGAATGGAGACCACAGCAGTCGTAAAATATCTTCAATCAAGATACATTTGCCACATGTTTGTCGCCAACGACGATAACTCAGATTTAGCTGAATTGCAACTTCTTATTTTTAGACTACGATATAAGACTAGAAGCAGGTGACTACAATCGACTCATATACTCAACAGAATCTAGTTTTACTGATGTAGCTTTCGGGTTTTGGTTTAAAAAGGCTAAAGACGATGATCTACGCTTTATCCTGAAACATTCAACCGGAATCCAAATCGGTTTTGTAAATCTCGGGAGCCAGCTTACTTTAAACGATGGGTGAGGGTCATTTATTGTTGCTGTAGGGCCGATTCTAAACCAAATTCCCAATTTGGGCGTAGGATTAACACTTTCAACAATTCCTAGGTAAATAAAAGTCTTATATTGAGAAGCCGGGGTAACCATACAGTTGGAAACACCGTAAAATAGACATTCACCTCGATCAATGCCTTTCCAAATCGCCCGAACAGCGCCCAATTTAGTGTGTCTAAACGTTCATTCGAATCACTCAAAACAATCCAAAATCTGTTAAACAACTCGTCGATGTTGTTTAAAGAATTCCATGCATATCAATTTCATTATTGCACTTTCCGATTTTGTTGATTATAGAAGCGTTTGATTGGTCAATGAAGACACACAAACTTTTAAATACCGTATATTTTATCAAAGGGAGGTCAAACTATTTCTTATCATATTGTATCACATCTATTAACAACCTTTGAATTTCACCCATTATTACAGATCGCACTCATTCAATTTCATTCCAAGGTAATTCTAAAATCATTCACTTTATCAAATTCACGATGTTTCTAACTGTACAACGCACATAGAAGTTAAAGTACTTTAATGAACGCTTTTAGCAAGTACGTTCATAACCTGACCAATGTCATGTGAGTAAAATAAGGTTGTTTAATATTTCTTAGATCGAGACTAGATACAAATACACTAGTGGATCGAAAATGCAAATCAGTTTAGGGTAAAGGGCATTGCTATTTCGTTACTGAGAGATATTGTCATTATGCATTATCAGATGACGTCATCTTACAATGGTGTTATTTTTGACCTGTCATCGAAAAGGGACCATCCGTGAATTCTGTTATATGAATTATTGAAAAAGAGATTTGATCCACCATAGGTCAACCATAAGTCGCATTTCAAAAATATTTTCACTGGAAGGTAGATTGATCATTCTAGATTCAGAAATAAGCACGATGCAAAAAGTGTCGACCCTAGTCAGTTTGCGCAGTCCGATCAGTCTGACTAGGGTTGACACTTTATGCACTACCCAAATGGTCCCTTTTCGTTTGACGTGTCACATATGTTCTGCTGAAGAAATTAATGATTAAGTTCTAGAATTTACCGAAAATATTCGTGTCATATTATCGATAGAATCCCAAATTTATGGTCAGGAAACACTAAATTTGTTTAATTCAGAATTTCAAATATATCAAATGAATTTATTCTATAGTAATATAGCAGACATATTCTCTAGTAATATGGATTGTATATAACGAAAGAAAGGCTCTCCTTACGTTCAAATGCTTTTTGTATATAATAAGTTAATAGTTGTAAACTATATTTTGAATGTATTACAAATGCAAATAAGATAGATATTTTATGTTTAAACCAAAAGGAAGGCTAAGATAGTTTCTCTTCGAAAAAAGCTGTCCCTTCTGCTTATATCATATTCCCGTAGTGTCCGAAGCTTTGAAAGAACATTAAGACTATGAGCAGCCTGTACCGTTGTGCAATCTGTTCTTAGCGTACATTGCTTGTTTTCTACTTAAGTATTGGAGGGTAGCCTAGAACAAGACTACTTAAAGTAAAAAAAATCAAGTAGAATAAAAATCTAAATTCAGCAAGATAATTGTTAATTTAGTTAGATAATCTGTTTTAGTATTGAAGATACCACCGCTGCCCTTCCTGAAGGCAATCAATGGTCACACTTAGTGGTGTCTCAAGGTACAACTATAGATGTGTATCTGAATGGAAGTAGTATCATATCGAAGGCACGAGCCGCCTCATCAGTCACCCTGGGCACCCAGCTAATTCTAGAAGTATCAAGTCAATCAGGTAATGAATTACTCTTTCGCAATTCACCAACACATATTGTTTTATCCATATCGTTTTCAGGTGTTATGTAAAACACCATGATGCATGAATGAGTTACGTTAATATACTTTTTTCAGGATTTGTAATCAAATTTGATAGACAAACAACTTGATATGCGTAAATTAATACTTAGTACTTAATTCAATCTGAAGTTTCACGATAAAAGTTTTACTCATTTCGTTTTTTGCCAAATTTCGATGATAGAACATAATAATTGTCGCCACTATATTGTATCCAATAACGAAATACTAATTCAAATTCCTTCGTACAAAACGGCAACAATCGGAAAAACACTAAGTCAATCTTATTGAAAACAATCATTGATAAGATTTGCGATGAAAGAAAAAAATCTATAAATAAGTATATAAGTTGTTGAATTAATTAATAAACCTTAAACCATAAAATCATATTCATAAGTTTCATTATTGGTTTATATTGTCTTTGTCTGTCGATTTTCTGTCAATCTGGTGGCAATTTCTAAGATTTATTGTTCACTCATATATTTCCAAAAAACAACTTATTTTCCTTTTCAATTTAGGGAGGATGTGCTGGGTAACACGATAAAATGATGCATTGGAAATCTTCCTTCGTCCTTTCGTTTTTGTCTCTCGCGACAATATTTTTGAAGTATAGGCATCATAGTAAAAGGAAAATCTTACACACAAACATATTGTATACTTTGGAAGTGAATGGTTTACCAACTGCGGTTGTAACCGCGTAGATAATACACTTTCTTTAATGCTTTTCGGTGGTTTATTAAGAAATAACGGTAGATTATCACTTGATAATCTCACCGAAAAAGCAGTGAAATTATCAAAAATTTATACCACGCTTTTGTGCATTTCATCTCATCTGACGTCATCTATGCGAGGCGAAATAAGTGACGTCACAATGAACGTTGCGTAGCAATCACGTGCAAAATGAGGCTCTTTACGAAAATATGTCCTAGAAATTTAACATTTTGTCTCATTTTTGCAATAAAGAAATAGAATAATCGTTTGTTTTTCGAGTAAGATCAATTATTATTTCATTTCGTGAACATCAAAAGCTATATTTTCACTCGTTGCTCTGCGACTCGTGAAAATATAGCTTTTGTTGTTCACTCAATGAAATATAGATAGATCTTACACTGAAACAAACGAATATCCTCTATTTCTTTCTTAAATCAATGAGAATACATGATTTCATATCTTGTTTGTTTCATTTGCATTTTCAGATATACGGATCTCGGGTTTCGGCATATTTGACAAAGCTCTGGATATAATAGCAGTAGCTGAAATGTATTCATCATGTGTACTTGGCACAGAGTTACCGTTGTTTGGGTCAGATGACATTTTGTCACTTGGTTTAGAAGAAATAAGCGCCAAGCCATCAACATGCACCCGTGAGTTAAAAATGCTCAGGATTTCTTTACAAAAAATATCTCTAACACATATGTGCATAAACCAATCTTTTTCAATTAAATGACGACTCCAATTTAGTCGTTTACCTTTCATTGTTTACACGACAAGAGATGCAAAGTAACATGACTTTTTTCTTTTAACCACACATTCAAAATTATCTAAGGGATTCAAAGTCATTCTTACAGTAGTAACATTGTGAAACCGACATTCACTTCGACATTCGTTATCGTGCGATTCATGCTTCATTCAATGTATTCAAGCCATTCAATCAAATTACTCAAGACCGCTTCGAATTAGTTAGAAGAAACTACGAAATAATCAATATTTCATTCATGTCGACTGATTTATAACACTATTTTATTATCTGGTGTTGACTTTTTTAGCGTCTTAATGGTCCGAGGAAACACATAAACAGAATAGGACGTATATTCTATTTAAAGGAGAAAAAGATCTTTATAACATCGTTCAAATTAGACGTAATTGTCCTTACTATTTCAATTTCATTTCAAAATCATTCCAAAAATCGTTCCTTTTTTTTTCAAACTACACGATGTTCCTAACTTAACACTCTTCGAACTGTTCCTAAACTAGTGGGTAGACATGTTTAAGTAATGATGTAACTTTGTTCTCCACAATTTGAAAACGGTGTTTCAAAATTATGTTATATTCATTTCTTACAATAAACCTTGCTCACTTTATTCAATTTGTTCGTATTTAATCTTTTGGCAAACATGTGGGTTTATGCATGGTATCTCCTTATGATAGTTTTTAACTTACTTTTCTTTGCTATATATATGTGTGTGGTCAACATTGAAAGAGGTTTCAGATGATAAAAAAAGAAATTCGTTGCAATTTGAAATAAAACCATAGACAGTGTGTTATATAGTATCCCTTTTCGCACAATATTTTCTCAATCTTTGGGTCACAGATACATAAATCCAAGGTCTCTTTTTAACAGCTGATGACGTTTGTCTCGTAAACCCTTGTAATGGCCATCTATGTATGCCAAAAACTGAAGGCTTCGCGTGCTCGTGTAATAACGGCTATTCCGGGGAGTATTGTTCAATAGAACCAGACAATTGCTACAACAACGATAATTGCAGTAATGGCGGAACATGCGTGAATTCTGATATTGGATATACATGTACTTGTCAAAACGGTTATACAGGCCGTCATTGTCAAACACCGCCAGGTAGGCTAGATGAGATATAAGCCCAAGCAAGTTAGCCTATTGCATAACTAAACAAAAAGTTTGGTTGCTTATTTACGAACTTTCCTTTAGTAAAACGTATATTTAACTTATTTACCGTGTTACAGAATTTATTTTCTAGTTTAAATTTCTATGTGTTATCTTTTTAGATTTTTTAATTGTAAACTTTTTTCGTCTCTTAAATTCACTTTCTTAGGTGAGATTTTAAAACACATCACGAATAGACAAATGACAACAAAACGTTTTCAATATCCTTTTATATTATTTGATTCCCCATTGATCAAATGATGGACTGTTCATCTACTGATCATTGGTTTTTAGATTGTACTTTGTTGATTTTAAATGATCAAATTTAAATTGTGTCCATCGATACCCATGCATTCCAATTTCAATGGGTTCACTCTTCAATGAAAATAAGTTTGAACACACAGCTATTCTTAAAGCTTCCGCAAGAAGTACTCCCTAAAAATCGAGTCTTAATATGAAGAAATCTTTACAAAATGCTTTACGATATCAAAATAATAGATATAAAGAGAGTAATGTTTAATTCATGGTTGTATGCAATTTAAAACCTAAGATCACCTGTTACTGAATCCGCTTCATGTATTCAAGCATCGTGATTAGGTTTTTTTTAAGTTTTATATCACCATGATATCAACAAATACTCTCTTAACCCCTTTATTACAATTCTTATCTGATCGTCTTTAGTCGATGGTAAATGGAGTGCTTGGTCTAGCTGGACAGCATGTACAGTGACATGTGATGGTGGAACACAAACTCGTACACGTACATGTACTAACCCAGCACCGAGTCTTTATGGCGCAAATTGTGTTGGAGAACCATCCGAAACGAAGGATTGTAATACTGTTACATGTCAAGGTATTGAATCTTTTTTGTAATTAGTCCAATTGTAGAATTACATGTTAGATTTTAATCCTCTGCTGTTTAATCCCTGCTTTTTACGTGCCTGTGATTTTATGATTGAGAAAACATTGTGAAAAAAGAAAAAATTGCTTCTGACAAGCAATTTCTTCTTTTTCCACACTATTTCCTAACCTTACAGAATGGTTATTTTTCAAATTAAATCGACTTTGAATTTTCGGCTGCATATCCTTTGAATTTGGACAGGTCAAAAATTTTGTAAAACAGGAAACAGGAAAACAGGAAAGGAAAGATAATTACCATCGTGATTTTTGAAAGATAGGAGATCAGTATAATGTACAGTCAAACCTGTGTTAGCGGCCGCCTGTATTCAGCAAGCAAGCTGTATAGAGCAAACGGCCACTAAGTTCCAAAATGAACCAATTGCACTGAAATTGATCGGTATTAAGCAAAGCAGCTGTCTTAAGTAAGCACTTTTTGAATGTCCCTCGGGTGCTTGCTTAAAACAGGTCTGACTGTGTATATGTATAACACCTTGGTTAAATACTGAAGTGATGTTACGATTATAGATATGTCTGATTTCAATTAAGCGTCTCATTTCAACACTTAATAGTCAGATGTTCTGAATTATGTCTAAAATGACGGCAATGTTCTAAACCCTAAATGATTTGTCCGTCTATTTGAATCAAAAATGTCCCAAAGTACCACTGTTCCAAACAAGTCAAAGGCTTCTGTCTTATGGTATTTAATGGGGGGGGGGGGGGGGGGGGCTCAAGAGAATATTTTTCAATATTACACTATTTATTTATGAATAAGTTTTACGGGTACAGTGTGATAAGTTTAATTCATCATCAAATAAAAATCATCTTATTTCTATTTAATGTTTTATAAATTCAAATTGTCTCAAATATCAAACTATCGTTTCTCGAAATCAAAGAAAAGATGCAAACTTGATTGATTTAATTATACAGAATATTTGAATTTTTGACATAGCTCTCCTTGCCTTTTAAAGCATACAGCCATCAGAGATATCTTTTTCTTACTCATGTTTAAGTTCACATTTTAAATCGGGTCATCAGGTCATCTAATGTATGATTTTTCGTTTTTTCGTCATCGCAGCGTTTCTCACCAATGGTTTGATAATCGTAGACTTATGTAAGATAGCAGCTGGAGGCTTGCAAAGAATGTGATGGTTGAACTGGTGAGAGAAATACCAGGAATCCATTGTTAGGTGCTCCAGCCGCTGCGATATAACTGAAATAATGTTGAAAGCGGCGTTAAACTCCATTCAATCAATAAATCAATCAAAAAACTTGTTTTTGAGGTACATTATGTTGTTAATGTGAAAAAAAGAATCAGTAACTCAATTTTATTTGAGACAAGTTGATCTTAACCCCATCTAGAATATAAATATATAATACATACTTAGTGGTTTGTATGAGAAGAAATATCTAACGAGGTTGGGAGAATTGGTCACTGTCAAGGCTCTGCCGAGACAATTATTAATTCCCACAACCGAGTTAGATATTTTTTCATACAATACACTTAGTACGTATTATATTTATCGTATAACCTCTATTTGCCTTGTTTTCGTAGATGTTTCTAACAGAAATACAAATCTAAACATAACCGCATTATGTCATTATTCTAAAAATAACTATATGATATCATAAAAATATCATACGGGATGTTATCACATGGATATTTGTATAGTTATAAGATAAAAGTTATTAAGCTTTAGACGGTTTGCCAGGTATCTTTTCTTTTTCTAAACTCGTTTAGAATCAGCTTGTCAAAATAAAATCTCATGACTGATCAGGGCCCAAGGTTATAAAATTTGTTTAGGCTCAGGCTTAATTTTCTCAAATTTTAAATTAAAATAAATCTTTGAAAATAAAAGATAATAATATTAAGTTGTTATTTATAACAACTTATTGATATCATCTTTAATGTTTATACATTTAAATGAGTAATAAAACAGAATTACGGCTTTAATCTCAAATTGAATTTTGAATTGAGCCTGAGAAAAGTTTTATAATCTGGGACCCAGTTATATCTCGTTCAGCTGTACATTTTTATTTTTGTGTGAATGTTTTGCAGAGCTACATCCGTGTTTGTCGTCTCCATGTGGTGACAGTAGCACCTGTATCGAAGCAGACTTTGGATTTTTGTGCGTCTGTAAGGCCGGTTACACTGGGGCCCTGTGTGATAAACAGATAAATTACTGTCAGGGAGATACGTGTAAGAATGGCGCCACGTGTATGTCTGGAACTACTGGCTATACTTGCACTTGTATCAGTCGCTACACTGGAACGCATTGCGAAACAGGTAGTACCAGTATTATCTGCTATATTTTTCATCCGTAACAATAGTTTAGACTGTTTATTTCTTACATTGAAGTATGAAACAACGTTCATTTATGTTATATTTACAATTCAACTCCACGAAGAATTTTGATTGGTTCAAATCGCATCACGTGGGGGAAATCTGTTTAATTTTTTTCTGTATAAGATACAATAGGTATTTCGGAAAAATGCACGACCATCGATCTACAAGTCCAGTGTTTTAAGAACTCGAAAATCCCCCGTTCTCCTTTCATAACTCCTCGTCATTATTTGATCACTTGTAAGAAGTGAAATATTTGCAAAAGAATTTTGGATTGCATGCGAACGGTTATGATTTCTTAGCCGCCGTTTACAGCAAGTCGACAAAAGATCATCAGGCAACGTTCTTAACCTCGCTCGACCACGCCAAATTTTGCTTTAATTGAAGCAGTCAAATTTGTAAAACATTATGCCAACAAAATCCGATAGCTACATAACAATACACGTTTAATATGCGATCAAAATTGATATTGTCTTTTGATCTTTTCCATTAATCTGTCTACGCACAGAGAGTAGAATTTGACATTAAATTATTTTGCCGAGTATTTTAATTCTTTCGTCTTATAGATCTAAAAGGATTGCAATTTTAAGGGCCGAGTGTATTTCAATCGTGGTAGTGCCATATTCTAAGACAATTGCGCTTTATACTCCAATGAAATGCAATGTAAAATGCACCCATCCGTATTTTTTACTAAACACATTACGATCATTTTTTCGTTAGTCAAAAATTGAAGCTGCTTCTAGATTAGTATGTGAATTTGGGATTCTGTCATGCATCATCTCAGCGGAATGTTCATCCAAAGACGATTCTAATGAGATATTACAAGGAAGAATCTTACAATGCATCAAAAACCAGATAAGATTTGTAATTTTAACTTACAATTAGTTTTTTCGTACGGAGTTTAGTTAAACGAGCCATTTGTTTCAAATAGATAAAACTGAAAACTTTTAAATTCAGAGATCCCTGACCCATTTTATTGGACCGCCTGGTCAAGCTGCACGGCAGAGTGTGGTGGTGGTAGTTCAAATAGAACCAAGATCTGTGTGTCTACATCAGCATCCAGTGCTTGTGTATCAACGACAGAAACAAAGGACTGTGGTACTACGCCGTGTTTAGGTGATAACTTCGTAAAATTCATACTCAATACATTAATTCCAAAAACTCACTCCCGCCATTCAGAAAACGCTTACAAATCGTTATAAACATTGCAAAAACGGTCAAACGATTACTCCTTTTAATCAAATCGAATAAATTATTCTGCTATTTTCTTGGCTGGTGAAGCTTTTAAGCGTCTGGTTGGACCGTCAAGACACAAAAACAGAAAATAACGTAGCTTTATTTAAAGGAAGGTATAAAATACACATTAGTTCTTCCAACATGGATGATAAGTTTTAATTCTCTTAAATTTCATCCAAAACCAGTCCATTCAAATTCATTCTTCATTCATTCCAAAATCATTGATTTTAACAATTGGATATACAAAACACAAAGGCAACAGTTAGTTTTAGAATAACCGATATGTTATGATTTTTGAAACTGATTAATTACATTTACGCTCTCGATTTAAGATATACCCTTTATTCGATTTCTATTCAATGTTTCATTTATAAGTAAAAATTTCATGTTCTAACTCGAGAATCGAACGTTTAGGAATAGCCCCTTATTAAAGTCCCTGGTTTAGGCAAAGCAAGCTTTGCAATGCTCCATAGTTAGAATTTTTTCGTATTAAAAAAAAATAAAGAAAAGACTATGCAATGTTTTCATACGTATATTTTATGCTTTGAGATCAATATGATCTATTGTTAGTCTTTTTATAAATATCTTGTTGCCTGTTAATCATTTCTAGCTCCACTGGCCAAAAGGCCAGCAGACATTTGTCATGGCGGGGTGTCTGTCGTCCATCCGTAAACTTTTACTTTGAAAATATTCTCATAAAGCACTGGGTGGATTTCAATCAAATTTCACAATTTTCCTTGGGTGACCCTCTATCAGATTTCTTCAAAGATTTTTAATCAGTTGAATATCATGACTGTAGTTAGGCGTGGCTAATTTCCATATATGGAAATGGGTAGATTTTTTCAGAAACCAATGGATGGATATAAACCGAACTTCACATGAATTATCCTTGAATGGCCCTCTATAAGCCTACAAAAATTATTATGATCAGAAAAAGATATGTCTATGGAATATGCGGAAGTCTATATGCTATGTAGTGGTAACTTTAAAAATCATTTTCTCAGAATCAACAAATGGATTTCAAACATATCATGGGAATTTTATTTCTGTGAAGTTTTATCAGACTGCAAAAAGTATTTTGATTATACAAAATTATATACAACATATTTTTTTAATTGGCAGTGGACAATCTAACATATAAAGTGACCATTTGATTACCCTTTTGGTATCACCTAACTGATGCATTTTTATAGACTTATAAAATTTAATAGGAGTAAAGATTATAGATAAGAAGGAACAAAACCTTTGTTGAGATCCAAATTTATAGAAACATTAGTTGAAATAGGTAGCCTGAGAATTCCCCGTGAGAATTAGTCAGTTAAGTTGAACGAAGGTTGACTCTGCACAGAGAGCACAAGTGGGTTAAAATGATGTTCTGACTTCTTGAGGTTCAGAGTGTTGTAGAAAGAGCTGCGCTGACTACACTTAAAGGCGTTGGGCATAATAAAAAAATATATTTGATTGAATATTTTACTTCTTACTATTATACGTTAGAATTTTGTTTTGATGACAAACAAATATTGTGAAGTAACATCCTTTTAGTAGTGTTTAATGAAAAGCGAAAATATCTACAATCAAAATTTGGCAGACAAAATAGCAGTATATTGTGCAGTAACATTCTGTAAGTGTTTAATTTTTAAATTTGGATTTTAACCAAATTTCACTAGAAAGATCATTGGGTGACCCATTATCAGACTGAACAAAATTATTTTGATTAAATGAAAAAAATGTGTGAAACAGATAATGGTCAATTTTCAATGTTATTCACTGATCATGAGTGTTTATGCAAAAATATTACAGTCTATGGCACTTTTTAACACTTATTTACTTGAAATAAACATTCACGTCATTTGTCGTCTATCATCCTCTAATAATGATTTTCAGAATATTCAGGGCTATGGAGCGAATCAGTCGCTCAATCGCCTCTAGTTTTTAATTGATATTGTGTTTTATTTCACCTTTAGATGATCACTGCACCAGTTCTCCTTGTGGCAATACGCATACTTGTATAAACGAAGAGTCAGAGTTTAAGTGTGTATGTTCAGACGGTTACACAGGGACAACATGTTCTGAAACCATCGACCATTGTACGGATGTAGAATGTGGGGATGGAACATGTCAAAACTCACTGACAGGATACACATGTCTTTGTCCTACTGGATATTCTGGCGATGAATGTACCATACCTCCTGGTAGGTAAATATATACAAATAAAAATATCGAGAAAATTGACACTCATTGACACCCAAAACCATTCTTAATCATTCACTCAGCGCTCTATTCATTCGTTCCAAACACTAACTCAAATCGATCAGAAATGCTTCGAAATCATCAGAAAACATCTCGAAACCGTTCAAGACTATCAACATTTAATTTATGTCGATCCAATTATTCTACGATTTTGTTGGCTGATGAAGATTTTAAAGTGCCTGATTGGTCCACGAAGCCACACAAACAGAAAGGTATGTATATTCTATTAAAGAAGGTTATTCATATAAGTAATTTTGTTCATCTTGAACAAAATTAGCGATATTGGGTTACCTTTCACACAAAACCTGCCTAACACACTTATTCAACTTCATTCCAAATCATTCATCTTGTCAATTTCACGATCTTCTTAACTGTAATATGTGTTAAGTATGAAAAAAAAGATATCCGACGCTTTTTGGGATATTGATAATTATAGCCGAGACAATTATCCATTCCCACAATTGAGTTAGATATTTTTTCATACAATATACTAAGTACATATTATATTTATCTTATAACCTCTATTTGACTTGTTTTCGTCGATGTTTCTAAAACAAATGCATGTTTCCACAAATAACCCGATTATGTCATTGTTCTGAAAATATCCATGTGATTTACATAAAAAATATCATATCGGATGTTATCACACGGATTTTAGTATAGTTATAAGATATAACCTTTTATGCCAGTCTTAAAAAAACGATTGGTCCGTCTACAATAATATTCGATTAACAAAATCATGATTTTTTCACTATTATTAGAATTCGTTCAATATTAATATTAACTCATATTGTGCGTGCATAATCCTAATGGAATGCTTGTGAATCTTTGTATCTATTTTTCAAGAAATATAAATCATCATAGCTCAACTTACGCATTTAAAAAAAGAGTAAAAAGGTATAGGAAATTATCGATTGTTTTTTACCAATTTTATATCGGTAATTGCTTTTAGTCATTGAAAATGTATATTGAATATTTGATTTCGAATAATCCTATTTTGCAATGAAAAATCATGGCTTATTTCCTTTCTGGTCGTTCTGATAGTTATCAATTAAGTTCACAGTAAACAAGATATGGAGAGAAGCAGCAATATTTCATAATGCACCATTATGTAGGACGTTTTTACTTGAAATAACAATGGATTGGCAATTGAATTGAAAATAATAATAATAATAAAAAAAACCAACCTTCAAATATATTTTCTTAATGTAGAAATCCATTGCTCTATCACATTACCCTATTTTTGCAACTCTTTGCAGTTGTTCCTGAAAGTGGTATTTAAATGAAAAACGTATCTTTGTTTTTGTTTTTTTTTGTAGTTGACGGACAATGGACAGACTGGTCGGAATGGAATGACTGTAGTATTACTTGCGGTAGTGGAGTCACAAGCCGAACTCGAACCTGCACAAACCCTACTCCTGGAGAAGGAGGAGCTCCTTGCGACGGGGAGGGGTTGGAGGAAAAATCCTGCACTGTTGATTGTTCAGGTAGGGCATTACTCTTTTTCTTTATATTTCAGTTTGAAAACACTACCAAACTATCATACTTGTGTTGGCTAGTTTTGACTTCTGAATTTAGTAGTATATATAAATTATCTTATGCTTTATGAAATAACATGTAAGGCTTTAATAAGAGTATAAATATGTCAATATTTCTAGCTGGGATAGACCATGTCATCAGCCAAGAACAAGATTATTCATTTTCAAGTTCCTGTTTGATTTAACCTTTAACATAATATAGACTTATCATTAGACATTGTAAAAAAGGTTCATCTGGGCAGTGCTTGTTTAAAGTGACAACCCCAGTAAGACTGTGTGGTCTGAACCTTTTTGCACATAGCTGTCTCTCTAAATCTTGAAAGATCAATTTAACTTCATGTGAAAGAATGTTTGAAATACGACCTCTGGTTGACTTGTTTCACACCTAATCGCGTTTCCAAAATTTGCTTTACGGAGTTCCCGGATGGCTCATTTACTCGTCACGGGTCGCATATGTGTTCTTGTGACAAGACCTTAGATGCAAAAATTCTAGGTCATCATTCAAAACCAAATCTTTAGAAAATGAACAGTTCATAACAATATTGATAAATAGTAGTTATACTCACTTTACAGTATCATTAGCTTATTTTATGCAACAACTGATTTCGAAATTCATATATCAAATGCTTTTTTATTGAAAAACGAAATAGAGTATCGAAGTAATAGTTTTACAAAAACATCTTTATTACGATACTTTAAAGACGCCTGCAATTCGAATCCTTGCGTCAATGGAGAATGTGCTGTGACAGCAAATGGAGTTGTATGCCACTGCAATGATGGGTACACTGGGGCTGCATGTGATGCAAGTATTGACCCTTGTGACCCCGACCCCTGCAGCAATGGAGGTGTCTGCGAGGCCAATAGTACTGACTACACTTGTAGTTGTGTGGGAGGATACACTGGCGATGACTGTGGCATTGCACCAGGTTTGTGTTTTACTGCTTCTCATCGAAATTTATTTCTTTACTGTCCAAACACACTTGTAGATATTGAAAAATTACTATTTTTATTGGTTGAATCTTTGTAAGGATTAATTATTAACCATACGATTTCTTCTTTTTTTCAGCATTTTTGAATCTGTTGAATGAATTCAATTTGGGGAATTTAAGATGATGATGCATATATGTAACATAATTACTTTCTACTCAAAATATGAATATAAGTCTGAATTTTCATGTTACAAAACAAATAACGATCATCTTTTATAAACTTAATGATAAACCAACCTTATAAACATGTAAAGGAATATTCAAACTAGAAATACAATGTACATGTGTAAAAAATAAGAACGACGGAAGGAATTTTATGTCATGTCATGAAATTGTAAAAATCATGTATAAACCAAAAGAGATTTTACTTTATAGTAGTTAGGAATATATATACTCGAGTGATAGCTGAAATCACAAGATTATTTTGTAAAAAAAACCCCAAACTTATGCCTACACCACTGTGGTGACCTACAGCAAATAAAAATTCATTTCTACACTCAATGGCAATACTCTTTTCAATGTGAAGTCTAAAATTTACACTTTTTTTGACCTTGAAAATATTAACCTCGGCCTAAGGTGAAGTTCTTGAACTTTGTACCAAGAGAACGGCCTTGTCCCAAACAATCATTTTATGAAACATGAAGGCTCTATCCCTGGCCAATCAAAAGATAAGTCCAATGTAAAAGTTTTAGGGGATGGACATAAAAACTAACAGACAAACACATGAACAGACAAAATAACAAACAGACAGGTCAAAAACAATATGAACCCAATATATCGATTCAGGGGCATAAAAAGATGCATAATGCTTCAGGGGCATGACAGGATTTTTTGTCAGTTACGTACAGTTCTTCCAGTCGTAATGATTTTAATTGATGACTCTATGATACTTTATGCATAGCAACCTGAATTGTTACTAACGAGAAAACAATCTAGCCTTCCTTTTTCAATATCATTTAACATGGTCAAATCAAAGGTTATGTGCATCCGTGAGTCTTTTCCCTTGTAAATGATGGTTCATTCAATCTTAGCTTTAATAACAAAACTATCTTCATTAGATATTCTTTCCAAAGAAAAAAAAATTCTTTAATGAGTCACATGATTTTTAATGATCAGAGAGCAGTGCATGGGACAATTGGGGTGAGTGGAGTGAATGTAGTGTAAGCTGCGGACCAGATGGCACACAAACACGCGAACGGACATGTTTAGAAGTGGCTGTAGATGACGGTTGTAATGGAGATGCCACTGAAGTTTTAGTATGCAACAACGATACAGATTGCCCAGGTACGTTGTCAAAATGGAAATTTGGCCTGTCAGCATCGATCCTTTCTTTTTTCAAATTAATATAATTTCATACGGCAATTCGTAAAACTGTTAGGCTGGTTTGTTTTAAAATCGAGTTAATGTTATCACTCTGTCGTCTGTATAATTGGAGCCGTGATAAACCTTCACTATACATATAGCTGGGTTATCATTTGAGAAATTCATTATAAATTTGGCAAATATGCGTACTACTTATACATAATCTTCATGTAATAACTTGAAATGTAAAATTGTATATTGTATTCATTTTAGTGCTCGTCAAGCAATTCATCTGAATCGTGAGGGATTAATCTAAGCTGTGAGAACTTATTCCCCAATTTATATGAAATAAAAAGGTTTACACCAAGCATCTCGTCGATTACCCATTTGTGGGATACAAATATCGGAGCTGCAGATAGAGGGGGTATTTTGGTCCAATCATAAATATTTCATTATTCCTAATTCAAGCCCTAGGTTCTCGTCGAGAAGATTATTTAGACTGGCTTTATCCCCTTTTAACTAGACCACTGAAATATGACAAAGAATTGGAATGATTTTGGGACCCATGGTAAATATCAAAAGGCGATATCAATTGTACAAGTCAATAACAATAAAGATTTTCAATGTTGCAGAATGTTCGGATCTCCCAAGACGGTTTGGTGTGCTATTCGACTGTGAAGACCCTGTGGTCAATGATACAAGAATTTGTACTGTCAGATGTAAAAGTGACGATTATGTTTTTGCTAACGCAACATTTGTGGCACCAGATCAGTATATATGTGGTCCAGATACTGGGTATAATTGGAACCATAACTTAACTATTATACCAGAATGTAATAGTGAGCATATTTATATTGAATTAACCTTTTTAATCCTAAGATCCTAGTCCTGCATTTCGATTTCGTCGAGGCGTATGGGAAAATTAATCCTTCATTTTTAAATGGATTTCAAAATAAACTGTTTTCTATCATATGAAGATGTACTGTTTAAAAGATAGAATTTGATTCATTGTCACATGTCAAGATAATGTTTTTAAATTAAAAGGAGTTAAGTTATGCACTGATGAATGCGTTTTAAGACTGACGTTTCATAATTATTCTCTATTCACTGCATATAATTTTGATTCTCTTTGTGACAAATATAGGTATCATGGGGAAAAGCAATTAATTCCCATGAAAACTTAAAAAAGGGAATTTGTCACTAAAATGTATAAAAAATAAATTCAGGCTTGGTTATACTTGTCAATCTTGATTTTCTGAATGTTCAATAAATGTCAAGAAGCAGTTGCCTGCATGTAACAAAACTTTGCAATAAAGTTTCTTCGGTGGCAATTCATATTTTCTACTCATGTTTTTGACGCCCATATGGACCAAATATTATTTGTATCAATTTTAGACCGGAAATCCTCTGTACATTCTCTTTGAATAAGTTTTAAAATTTCCTTACTTTTCACAGGCGTAGTTTAATAAAACGTGCTACAGTTAGGAACATAATGAAATTGGTAAGTTGAATGATTTTGAATGAATTAGGGGGGTAGAGCAAAATCGATAAGTTTATCCAATTGGACGAAATAAGCGATGATTTTTAACACCCCCCCCCCCAACACACACACACACTACTGCAAGATCAAACATGAATAGCCATCAAAATTTCATGGCTTGATTCATTAACATCACCCATTAAAGGCGACATTGTGATGGGCATAAACAAACCATCAAGATGCCATAAATATAAAATAAAATTATCGTAATGGGTGATGGCCATTTTAAAAGTCATTCATGGCCATAAGTGGAGAAATGACATCATTAGATATTCAGAATTAATTGCTGGGGAAATATTGGGCATTACAGAAATTGATATTGATGGGCATTAATTTTTTTATGGTATCAATTATTCTTTTTAATGGTATCCATGATTTTTTTTCTAATCTCTAAATTCATGACCTATTGATATTTTTCATGGCATCATTTAATGGGGAGTAACCTTTAAAAGCGACATTGTGATAGACGTGAGTTTTGATTACTGGGAAAGAGATTTTTTTCACTGCTAAACAATGCCCGTTATCCATAAATCCTCAAAGAAATTTAATGGGCATTAAAATAAAATGGCAAATTAATGGTCAAAATATCTGCCTGGAAATTGCCATCAAAAGTTATTTTTTATAGGGAAATTATGCCCGTAAAAGTTCAATCCTTAAATATTGTTAATTGACAGTTATTTTCTAAAGGCCAAACAATGGGGAAAATACCATCCTCGGGCAAAATATGATTGGCATGGAAAAATTAAATGCCTATTATTCTAAAGTACATTAATACAAATCATGCGCATTATCGTAACCCTTTAATGTGGTCAATGGGCATTAATTCTATAATGGCCAAACAAGGGGAAAAGTCCCAGTAGATGACCAAAAATGATGGGCATTGAAAATTTTTATGTCCATTATTCTTATGCCCATTAGTCTTTACCCCTTAAATGTAGTTCATCCCTATATGGTAGAAAATACATTGGTACGAATCTTAAAAAACATTATACAACATGACAGATCTATTTCATATAATTTTACTATACAATCGAGACAACAATGTTTTACTTGGGTTAGATTATATTTGCACATATTATTTTTGGCAAAGTTCATAAAAACAATGGAGTCTCTTTTTTTTCATGTTTTGCATGCAAATTCGAGGGCTCTTGTTAAAATTGTCCTATATTTTTTTAACTAAATATGTTAACTCCATCAGTACAATTATCAAATTTCAGCTTTTTTCTGCACGTTCCGAGTGTGCAAGAATATAAGACAAAAATCATTTCAATTGGAAATTTTCTTTGAAATTGCAGCCAATTTTGATTTCCTAAGACTGGCTCCATGATCACTTTTAGACTGGTTCGCTTGGCTATGACTTTGAATTAAGACTTAATCATGGGTTATCTCATGGGCACGAAACTAAATGAAAGTAGTTAAAGCTTTAATTTTGTATTTAATTTCTCATATATTCATACCCATTTCAAATAATGTTAATGGCCATAAATGAACTGTTTTAGAAATCAACCGTTTCTTAATGGCCATAATAAATTGACAGAATTTTTTGAATGCCATTCTATGACTTGAAAATGTTCTACTATGGCAATTATATCATGTTTGGTATTTTATTACCGTCATTCACGAGTGATCGGTAAGCTTTAATAGACGTTCATGGTAGTTATTGGACATGAATCAAAATGGAAAAAAAAAAACATTTGAACTTTTCTGTATTCCTTTCATCCCTATTAAAAACAATAAAAAATGTCCATGAATTATCTGATTCATAACTCAATGATATATAAATGGCAATCCGTAATAGTCAAGAATTTTTAATGCCAATGATTTTTTAGCAATTTTTATATTGGTCATTATTTGTTACCATATGGTATTTAATGGCCATCTTCAATGGGCGATAGATTGACATGGATAATTTTTCATGGTAGTTAATGAGCATGAATATAAATTGAAGAAGCCAATGCTTTTAGCAATCTAAATATTGACCATTTTTGTCACTGTTTGGTATTTAATGGCCAGTGGTTGACTGATTGGCATGAATAAGTTTTCATGGAAGTTATTTGGCATGAATCAAATTTAAAGGCACCAATGTTTTTTAGCATTTTTTAAAATGGTCATTATTTGTTACTGTTTGGTATCTAATTGCCAGCGTTTACGAATGACATGGATGGGTTTTTTTGAATAAATGATTGGATCGATTGACTTTGAATATTTCTTTTTATTAAAAGACGTGATTTATTGTATAAAAGTTATTGTAATGACCCTTCTCCGTTGATAAGTACATAAATATTTGTGTTCCTTATTTCAACTTACTTCAATACTTTTGAAATTATTCTTCACTAAACTGTTTGACAGATTCCGAGCGTATGGTAAGAATTGATTCTGCATAAACGTTTGTTCTTGTAATTCGCTTGACCTTTCATATATTGTTATAGCAGGATAGTACAAACATTATTTTAACTTTGAATTTTGGTGGCTTTAAACGGGTGATTGTAAGGGAATTCAAATAGTTTCATTTCTTTAATTAAATTGTAAAATTATTTTTTTTCTCTTTTTCGAAAATCTCTTTCAACTCTTGAGATATTTAATAAAGTTTAGCCTGTGGGCATGTTGTTGTACAGTTAGTAACATCGGGAAATTGACATTCTTCTTGATCAAAACATTTTTAATCGCTTACATATCGCTTAAATCATTCATCATTCATTCCAAACACTCACTCCAATCATTCAAAAGCGCACCATAATCGTATAAACAATTTGAAATCATTTGAAACCATCAACATTGCATTGAAATTGATCAAATTATTCAACAATTGTATCGACAAGTGTGTATTCTCAATTCTCTAATTGGTCAGTGACGACTCATGATATCAAGATCAAACATTTTCAAAGAGAGTAAATGAATATTGCCAATTTCGTCTGTTAATCAACGAACTTTGACATTTTCAATGCTTTATTTCTGAACGCTGAATTTTGCTTGTCCTGTTAATGAGCATGTTTATCATACAGCAAAATGTGAAGAATGAACCTTAAAAACGAGACAAAAAATGTACATTTTATGATAATATCACGACTTGAAATAATAATGCATTATTTTCAAATTCACATCGCAGGGGCAGTACGTGGTCGTGGTATAACTGTTGGCACAAGGGTATCGACAACAAGCGCAGTTTCCTGCGATAAAGTCAGTCAAACAGAGGATCATTTTCAGAATGAATTATCTGAAAGCGCATGTGGTGAAGACCCCAACTGCCAAATATCCGTGACTGTTTCTGGTTGCACAAACAGACGTAGGAGAAACGACGGATTTGGTATTTATAAAAGGGACGCTGGAGCTACGTCAACTGTGGAATTCGAGTTTACCTATAACACTACGCAAAACGAAACAGGTACAGTAAATGCAAAAAAATAACATCACGAAATTGAGACTCATCACGTTCAAAAGCATTCGAATCATTTCAGTCCTCAAATCAGTCATTCCAATCACTCACTAAAATCACAAAAAATGTGCCATATTCATCAAAAACTACTTCAAAATGTTTTAAAACGATAAACACTTCATTCTTGTCGATCAAAGCATTGCATATTTAATGATCTTGTGTGGATTTGAAATCCTATGTTTGTATGTGGAGAGGTCAGTGCAATACTATTGTAAGTGCCTATGTATTTATAGGCACTTACAATAGTATTGCACTGACCCCTCGTTATGTCGTGGCCCAGTACACGTCTTTAGTGCGTCCATACGTCCCTCCGTGTGTCTGTCCGTAATCTTTATTCTTAAAACATCTTCTCTGAAAAACTGCTCAGAATTCGAACATACTTCACAAGAAGGATGTCAAGAATAAGCTCCTTCAGATTGGTTCGTAAAATTCTATAATCAGGATGGTAACGTGGGCACTATACCGCGACACTTAAAAATTGTCCCATATGATGATATACTGAGTTCCATAAGAAAGTGTGCACTTTCCCTTTTTGCATTTTTCTTTTTCTTTTTTACAAAGTTTGAGGAAAATTATGGAGTAAATTTGATACCATACTTTAGTCAAGACCTTTTGCAATTAAATGTCAAATCAGTTTTGAATAAAATATCGCATACTGCATACGCGCAGAAAGAACTTAATTTTTTGAGATTTGATCTCCTTACAACTTTTTCTTTTGTAAGAGCTATATGTTGATGCTGCATTGTGGAGTTTTAGAAGCCAATCGAAATCATTTCCAAACAAATGTTTTAATTTTTATGCACACGTGACGTGTACGTCAACGTTAGACATTGCTACGTTGCTAGGCCAGTAACTTGTCGTTGAATTGCGTTGTGTTATGGCGTTTTATGACATCTCGATTTGCTTAATAAAGGCCTTACAACAAGATTTCTATTGGAACATAAATTCTCAATCAATTTTAATGACGTTCTAAATCTGACAAGGTTCGATTTTATTCAACGATTTTATTCATGACGATAGATTGTGTAATTTCAGAGATATTCAAAATTCAAAAGTGCACATTTTCTTTTGGAACTAAGTATATATGAAAAAAAATATTCTCTAAAAGTACTGTTCAGAAATCAACCAAACTTCTCTAGAATGATGCTTAGAACATATCTTTATGATTTTTTCGTAACATTCTGATAGGGCTGATGATGTGGGCTAGATTTAAAGGCTGCTGCGTCACTGAAGAATGGTCCCATATCCTATATGATGAAAAATGAAAATAGAAAAATCTTTTTCGCTGAAACTACTGTTCAGAATTCAATAAAACTTCACCAGAATGATTCTAAGAATATATTCTATTTATAATGTGACCTAGTTTTTTATGTTAAATCGAGAGAATTCCAGAAATGTATTGATTCAAATTATTCCGCAAAATGACGTCAGCATATGGTTTTGACGTCATTTTCACAACGAAAATATAACGCTGCTTTAATTATTTACTCATTTGTATAGTTATTCCACAAGTGTAATGGCACCTGTGTTATATAAAAAATATTCAACGGGGTTATTTCACACCCGAGACGTAGGACATAATATAATTTAAATTGATCAAATTCACGTTCAAATTTGTTGGGAAAAAATTGAATGATGTTTTCAAAAGCAACTGCTTTTTCTTGGTTCTTTAAGTGATATTTAAAATCCACAACATAATTCTCCATGCATCAAATGCATAATTTCTAATTTCATGTAAATAGAAGATGGTGACTCTGAAATGGCCGTGATAGCTTTAGAAGACACGATGTTATTGATCGAGAATGGGACAGAAGAGTTCTTAACGACTACAATAGACGGGGAGATTATTACACTAGACAACTCCAATATGTCTGTGGCTCCGAGTATTGATTGCCCTGTAGGTTATATTCCTGAAGAGATTTATTGTGGTAAGACCCCAATTTCTTGAAGTGTAGTTGCTTTTAAATATGTAAGAAAAATGGATATATATTAGCAATGATAAACACATTTTTGATACCACAAATTAAGCTTCTTATGGAAATTTCGGATAAAATGCCAGTATTATTTTGAAATATAAAGATATTCTTATCAACTCAATCGAAAATATCCTAACTTTATTTGATGATTTTCTTAACCTTTTATCAAATTAGTCATATATATGTTACACTGAATATGTAAAATCAGTGATTTTGTAAAATAACTGAAAATTTCAGGTATTTTGTAAAATCACTGATTCCGTCAGCTATTTCATAAAATGACTGAAAATTGCAGTGAATATGTAAAATTATAGAGTATTTTTGAGATAATAGGATAATAGTGCAGTTTATAAGTAAAATAAGTATATTTTAGATAATTCATTTTTGGTTTTCTCTTTTTTTTAGGGTTTGATTTTCATATTTCTTTTCCAAACATTAGATAGATAGATATAATTTATTCAACAATTGAAAACAGTTATACATAGTACAGGAAATGGCTATTATTAACAAATTAAAATCTGAAATAAGAGATTGAGAAATCAATAAATTTTCTCTTCAAATCTTGATTAAGAAAATAAATTATGAATAGGATTGTGCGAACCAATGTCAATAAATAAATCCTGATTTAATGTGATAGGTGTTGTTAAATCTATATTTCAAGTTTGGAATAAAAAATTAATAACCTGTACGATTCAAATTGCAAAATGACGAATGAAACTGTTTCACATACTTACTGATTTCTTCAGATAATTTATGAAATTACTTAACCGATTTCAGTTATTTTCAAAAAACACTGGAGTATGCAGTTTTCTTAAAATTTAAGAACATAGATAATGAATAAAAACTAAAGTACATCTTTTATTTGAAATAATACTGTATTACATTTTTTATCACAAATATTCCATTACTTCATATATTATCTGAAAATTTCAGTCACTTTACAAAACAACTGACGGAATCAGTGATTTTACAAAATCCCTGAAATTTTCAGTTATTTTACAAAATCACTGGTTTTACATATTCACTGTAACATATATATATATATTTATATATGAAAATATATATAATATAATATATATATTTAGAGAGAGAGAGAGAGAGAGAGAGAGAGAGAGAGAGAGAGAGAGAGAGAGAGAGAGAGAGAGAGAGAGAGAGAGAGAGAGAGAGAGAGAGAGAGAGACTGTCTATTAGGTTGATAATTGATACATATACCAGTATGTCTAACCAGAGTTTTGTTTTGAGGGTATATGGACATAATCTGTTCGTTGAGTCCCTTAATCTTCCCAAATTTGGTGAATGTGAAGAAATCTTTGTGCTAAGTTTCAAGCTAACTATGTGGTCGCATGAGTTCTAACCTTGGACATCCTGCTTCTGAAAGGGCAATGCTAACAACTGACAACGGATATTTTGACTATAAATTGTTTTTAATTGTCAATGATCAGTTACTTTTCCACTAAGCGCCATTTGAGGCTGTGTTTGACACCTCCAACAATTACAAGTGTGCAAAATGGACAGATATGCAGCTGCCTAGACTACAATGAAGTGCATAAAAAAGGTTTTGTGACTGTTTTAAGATACTTCTAGACCTATCTCTCTTTAAAGCACACAGTGAGGACTCTTATGAGCCTGTGCGGATGTACACGCTAGCCAGAGTCTTTGCTTATGGCAGAAATGAAATTACTAGAAATGTCATTTACAAGCTTATATTTCTTAAACATTGATCTTCAGTTGGATGTGCCCCTGGAACGTATTACAATACATCCCTATCCGCCTGTACGGAATGTGAGCAGGGAACCTATCAAAATCTGACAGGTCAACTTTCTTGTGTGTCCTGTGGGGAAGGATACATCACGAACTACACAAGAAGTACTAATGAATCAGACTGTATCTGTAAGTAAATTACGGCAGCTTTTTAGCAATGTGGATGGATATGTATAACTACACAAAACTTAAAAAGAGATGTGACTGTATCTGTAATTACATTTAGGCAGCATGTAAAAGAGTGAGAATATATTATTTTACACAAAAAGTACAAATGAATATGACACTTTCTTAAATCAAATTTAGCTAGCTTGTTGACAAAGTGTGTTGACAAATTAAACAAAACAAAAAGTACAAATGAATATGACACTTTCTTAAATAAAATTTAGGTAGCTTGTAAACAAAGTGTGTTGATACAATTAACTACACAAAAAGTACAAATTAATATGACAGTACCTAAAAGTAAAATAAAGGCATTTTGTGAACAAAGTGTGTTGATAGGTAAAACTACACAAAAAGTAAAAAGTATATGACAGTATTTATAAGTATTTTTAGGCTGCTTGTAAACAAAGTGTGTTGATACATTTAACTATACAAAAAGTACAAAAGGCTATGACAGTATCTGTAAGTAAATATAGGTAGCTTGTAAACAAAGTGTGTTGATACGTTTTACTACACAAAAAGTACAAATTAATATGGCAGCATCTGCCAGTAAATTAAGCAGCTTGTAAACAAAATGTGTGAATGTGTTTAACTTCACAAAAGTAAAAAGATATTATGACAGTGTCTGTAAGTAAATTTGAGTAGCTTGTAAACAAAGTGTGTTGAACTACACAAAAAAGTACAAATGAATAGAGCAGCATCTGCAAGTAAATATAGGTAGCTTGTAAATAACTTGTATTTATACGTTAAACTACACAAAGAGTAAAAATAAATTTGGCAGTATCTGTAAGTAAATTTAGACAGATTGTTAACACAGTTAACAAATAGTACAACTGAATATCGCAGTATCTGTAAGTAAATTTAGGTAGCTTGTAAATGAAGTGTGTTGATACGTTAAACTACACAAGAAGTTGAAAAGAATATGACATTGCCTGTAAGTCGGCAGCTTATAAACATATTATGTTGATACGTTTAACTACACAAAAAGTACAAAAGAATATGACAGTATCTGTATGTCATTTCAGGCAGATTGTAAACAAAGTATGTTGATACATTAAACTACACAAAAAGTACAAAAGATTATGACGGTATCTGTACGTAAATTCAGGTAGCTCGTTAACAAATTGCGTTGATGCGTTTAACAACACAAAAGTACAATGAATTTGACAGTAAATGTAAATAACTTCAGGCAGCATGTACAGTTAGTTATATCATGAAATTGATTTTCACCTCATTCAAAACCATTCTTAATCAGTCATTCAGCGCTCCATTCATTCGTTGCAAACACTCACTCAAACCATTCAAAAATGCTCAAACCATATGAAAACTAAAGAATCAACAACGTCACTCAAAATAAATTTGGACAGGGAAAAATCGTAATTTCACGGACAGAATTCAAATTGTAAGCGTCTTATAGGTTCTTTGAGATGTAAAAGCTTTCTATAGAACTTGTATGCATATCTTATTAAAGGGATGTAATCCATATCGCTAATTTTGTTCACCATGAACAAAATTTGCGATATTGGATTACCTTCCATTAAATTCACTCAAAACTCCCTCCACACACTCATTCAATTTCATTCCCAAATTATTCCAAAATCGTTCACCTTGTCAATTTCACGATGTTGTTTACTGTAATCAAAGTGTGGTGATACATCATACTACACAAAAAGTTCAAAGGAATATGACAGTATCTGTAAGTAATTTCAGGCACCTTGTGAATAATTTTTTTTGAGACATTATAGTTCACAAGTAGAACACATGAATATGATAATATTTTTTAGGAAAATTTAGGCAGCTTTTAAACAAAGTGTGTTGATAAGTTTAACTAAACAAGAAGTACAAATGAATTTTACAGTATCTGTAATTTTATTAGGGCTGTTTTTTAACAATGTATGTGGATATATATTAAACTACACAAAGACGTTTTAATGAATTGGATTGTATCTGTAAATAAATTAAGGCAAATGTGTAGCAAAGCATGTGGATTCATTGAAACTTCAAGAAGAAGTATTGATACATCCGACTGTTACTGTAAGTAAATTAAGAAAGCTTGTTAACCAATTGTTTTGATGCATTAAAACTGCAAGATGAGTACAAGTGGATCATTTTGTACCTGGAATTATATTTTGGGAGCTTGTTTACAAAGTTTATGTATGTATCACAACCGCACACGAACTACAAATGAATCAGACTGTTATTGTAAGTTATTTCACACAATGTCGGCTACTAACTTACATTGGTTGAAATGACCTTAAAACGACACAAAAGCAATTGAATCAGACTTTTACTATGCAAGTAAATGAAGGCATCTTGATCGGATAGATTGAAACTACACAATAAGTGTAAAAAAATAAGACTGTATCTGCATGTGAATTAATGCAGTTAAGTTTCAACAAATATATAGAAACATGAACATTAGGTATTAGTTTTCAATGACAACTTTAAATTAATCGAACGGCAAAATGACTTTAAGCAATTATTTTTCAGGGATTCCACCAGAAGCTTATCAATATATGCCAACCGGTAAGATCTTTAAGCACCTTTCATTTACTTATATTGTTCATACGACCCTCCTTACATGTTTTTGGCCTTCATGTATTCACTTTAGAAATTTTAAAATTGGTCGACTTTATTATTCAATAACATTAAAGTTCCGTCTGGACAATGCACATTGTAAAGACCCTGTTGGCCGAGACCTGGAATAAACCTTTTCTTTTTTGGTTCTCATTTTCTAAAACCTGAAATAGTTATTCTACTTCAATTAACCTTCATAGCATGTATCTGTAAACTAACTCTGGCGTTTTTAAAAGGTTTAAGCAGACAACAGAATGTACATATTATGTAACTTTGAGGTAGAGGACGAAATTTACTTCCCTTAAGTGTCCCAATCTTCAAGAATAAAAACAAAACAAATATAATTCCTTTTTTCTAAAAATAAAACCAACAAAAACATTGATACATATATGAACTTCTCATTTGATTGATAGATTCAGAAGAAATTTTTATTCAAAACGTAGAAGCATACTTACTTAAAATGTCAATTAGAGGACAACTAAAGGTATAATTACATGTACTTCTCAATCCTTACAATCGTCCAATAGCGCTAGGACACCTATGGACCGTGAACAATATACATTTGTACCTCATTTGATAAAAGAAATGTCACCAATTAACCCATTTTTGGGAGCATAAGCCCAGCTAGGCCACACCCATTATATCAAAATTCTCCTAGAAGGAGATTTACCAAAGGAGCATTATTCGGATGTAATTGGTCCCATTGATTTAGAGAAGAACAATTTTAAAGTTAATTCAAACCTTATTAGTGAAGTCATTCAAAATTTCAAGAACAATCTTGAAAATGGTTACCCAAGGGACAGTCATACCATGTTTCACTTGAAGTAATGGTTTGAGAGAAGAAGATTTTTAAGATTTTATAGTAAAATTAAGCCCCACCCTGCAACGATCTTTATCTTGGATAAATCAAAATTCCTTGAACAATTTAAGAAAGGGGTCACTCAAGGAAGATTCATGCCAATTTTCATTCAGATCAGACCAGGGGTTTCTGGAAATATTTTAAAAGGTTTTATTGTGAAAAAAGCCGCGAAATGCCTTACCAATATTTGGATGGGTCAATCAAAGGCCTTGAAAAACTTGAGAAGATGGTCATTCGAGAAAAGATTATGCCATATTTCATCGAAATGGGGCCAATCGTTTAGGATGAGGCGATTTTTAAACATTTTACAAAGCTTTAAAGCCCTCGCTGTCATTCTGTTCTTGAACAACTTAAAAAGAAGGTTGCTAAAGAATCAAGAATCATTCATGCCAAGGTTCATTGAAATCGGGCAAAATGTTTTTTTAAAGTTTTTTTTTAGTGTAAATGAGCCTCGCCTACCCACGTCCATATTTAGGGTCAATCCAAATGTCTTGAAAAACTAAAGACGACGGTCACCCAGGGACCATTCATGTCAATTTTCACTGAAATCAGGTCAATGATTTTGGAGGAGAATATTTTCTAAAGATTTTCAGTGCCACGCTCATAATTGGGGGGGGGGGGGAGGCAATCCAAATTCTTTGAACAACTTTAAGAGAGGGTCATCCAAGTAACATTCATACCATGTTTCATTGAAATCAGGCCAACGGTTTGGAAGAAGAAGACTTTGAGGATTCCATGGTGAAAATAAGCCCTACCCGGGCACGCCAATATTTTGGAGTCAATACAAATATCTTGAACAACTAAAGAAAACGGTCACTCAAGGAAAATCTATGCCAAATTTCGTTAAACTTAGATTTTAACCGATTTAATAATGAAAATAATCCCCAACCTGGCATGACTATATTTGGTGCGTTTGTGGGTCTATCAATTTTTTTGAACGACTTAAAAAGAGGGATGTCAAAGAATCATTCATGCCAAGTTTCATTTGAATTGGACCAAAAAGAATGGAGTAGACGATTTTTTAAAAAGATTTTATAGTGAAAGTAAGCCCCGACCTGCAATGCAACAACTTTCGAGGTCAAACCAAATTTCTTGAACAACATTAGAACATCACCCATGGGTCATATCTGCCAAGGATGCCGAATACATTGCCATGAAAATAGCTCACTGGCAATCTGCCAGTGGAGCTACAAGTCTGTGAATGAATCTTTAACAGTTTCAACTCGAATGGTCAATGCAACACTATTGTATGTTCTTATTTATTGAAAGGCACTAACAATACCGTTGCACTGACCCCTCGAAATGTGTACCAAGCAAAGACTTTGGCCAGCTCGAGCATCTATTAAGTCTGACTAGAATATTCACTTTGCACTTTGTAGATAGATAACGTCGCATATTTCCTTTAGACTGTGAGGAAATCCTGGAATTCTTCTATGTGGGACCGCCTGTGCTGCTCCATGTTTGCAACACTCTCACATGTCAAGGTGTAAGATATAACACACATAGGCGTAACTAGGACTCTGAAATCTTTACGCACTTAGAATGCGACAACCAAAGAATATAAAGGATAAAGGCTATATGCCAACTCTGACAAAGGAAGACTGCCCTCCATCCGCTCCCCTTTTATGACTTGAGCGTTGGTGAATAATCAAAACATCGTAACTACAGCTTGAATAAGCTGTAGTTTCGATGCTTTGATCATTCATCTACTATGTTTTTCACCGGAGCATTATTTCTTTTACGCACTTGCGTAATTTGCGTAATGGGAGCTACGCCCTTGCAACACACGCAAGGTCTTATTAATTCTGAATTGCAGAGACTCCTCCAGAGATTCACCCAGTGGAAAACGAAGAATCATCCACGCCAGTTGCACTGATTGGTGGCGCTGTTGGAGGGGCTTTGGCCTTAGTGGTCATAGTCATTGTCATTATTGCTATTGTTTGCTGGATCAAACACAAGTAAGTTTTAAATGTTGTTTATTGTAGGCAAAGTCTTACTCAGAGGCTGACCATCTCGAACATTGAAAATATGTTCGTGGATGCTAAAACAATACTTACCAGTATTTCACTTACGCCCATAAATTTCTCTACAAGATATATGGAATGCGTCCCATCAATTTGGGTGATATGTACTAAGAAATGGATATTTAGTACATTGGTAGTAGCATATTGATCAGGCATTGCTTGAGTGAAAAAAATGAATTATCTTTCCAATTGAACTTAAAACCAAGCTCAAGTGTGACTATGATCTTCACCAAGCATGTAAAAGTAACGGACCACGTTTTCAACGGTTTCGTTTTGTATCCTTTGGTCTTGGAATTTTGAAACATTCACCTATGCTCTAGTTGTGTGGACGTTTATATTCAAAATTGTTTACTTGATATTTTCAACGCCCCGTCTGATATCACGAAGAAAGGGTTCTCGAAATTAAATTCACATTGATTATGGAAATATGACCCGTCACGCGAAAAGGAACAATCTAGAAACTCTGTAAGATAATTATTTGGGTCCAGCATAGGTCAATCAGAGGTCGCAATTCAAAAATTCTATCACAGTAAGGTGGATTGATCATTCTAGATTCAGAAAACAAGCAAAGTGCGAAAAGTCTCGATCCTAGTCAATCTGCGCAATACGCGCAGTCTGACTGGGGTCGACACTTTACTCACTGCCTAAGTGTTCCTTTTTCGCGTGATGGGTGACAAATAGTCCTATGACTGTCCATGGGACAGCGCGCTAGTTGGTAAGTAAGTGTTTCTTTCGTCCTATTCTAGACAACAAAGGAAGGTTGCCAATAGCCAGGAGAGGTCTCACAACAGACAGCGGCAAGCTACACTGGCTCAACCACCCTTTTTCCACACAAATTTTGCGGAGAACGGACCAAAGAACCTCGTCTTTGATCGCTCGAGGACACCGCTACGTTTACTTAGAGACGATAGCAGCACTTCGCTAGCTTCAAACTACTCGACTCGAACAGTGAACGGAATATCACTGCGTGAAGAAACAGATGTTGATTTGTATTAATCATACATCACATGGGTTACAAATAACGATGAAAAACTGTTAAACCTTGTAAAAGTGTAAATTTTATCTCATCGGTGCCCCCCTCCCTGTGTGATAAACTTAATTTAGTTGTTTAAAAGGCGCAATTCGAGCGGGATGTGGCAAAATGCTTAAACTCTGGCTAGCATGTACATTCGAAGTCACACGAGAGTCTTCCCTATGTGCATTATGGATTTGGAAAGTCTTTACCCGTGTTTTCAAATATTAGCCCGTCCATACATTTCAAACAATTTGGAATCTGTGTGAGATGCAAATATTCAGCAGCATTGACAGCCACAAACTGTAAATATATAGTTACCTGATAGCCTACAGATACTTTGAGACCATTTCAGACTGTGCGGATACACAGGCTGGTCAGTGTCTTTGCTTCTCGCATATTTGAAATTGCTGGAAATCTCACGCACAGGCTAATATTCTTTTTTGCACTTTGTGGTTTAAGGTTAAAGATGGACTAGTTTTATGCATATTATCACTTGAAATAATCAGAGCTAAGACCTTGACTTTCGAACGAAAAAATAAAAGGCTTATGATGACGATGACGTAGGCTATAACAACCTTTACGTGTTTGAAGACTCGGATTATGTCGTTTGTTGTCACCATGGTATTTCTCTATTTTAAGGCCTATTTGCACCGATATTTGTCAATTCTATGCAATTAATGTCGCTATCCAAACTTTTACAGTCAGAAAAATAAAACATCCGATAACGGATATATCTTAAGAACAAACTAGAAAGCCATGAATGGCTTGAGTCGGTCCACAGACTTGAATTTCTTGTAAAGCAATCAAAGTTTTGACTAGATTTTTAAATGTAGAAAATCATTTTCAAAGTTTCAACTATATATAATACATAGAGAAATGACCTCCGTCCATAAAAGACATATTTTTCATCCAATCACAATAATTTTTGGCTGCATAATAAATTGGTCACCCAAAGATCATACAAAAAAGTTTGGTTGATATCCATCAGTTACATTCTGAGAAAATGATTTTCAAAGTTTCCACTATAAAACATATTGAGAAATGACCTCCGCCCATAAAATGCATATTTTCATCTGATCACAATAAATTTTGGGTACATAGATAAAGGGTCACTCAAGGATTATTCCAGTGAACTTTGGTTGATATTCATCAATTACATTCTGAGAAAATGATTTTCAAAGTATCCACTATATAACATATAGAGAAATGACCTCCGCCCAAAAAATACATATTTTTCATCCGATCGCAATAAATTTTGGTAGACCTATATAGGGTCACTCAAGGATCATTCATGTAAAATTTCATTGGTATCCATCGATTAGAATCTGAGAAAACTCACTTTTTACCATATTTGGAAATTAGCCACGCCCATTAAATCCATGTTTTCCATTGGATCAAAATTTCTTTAACGAATTTGAAAGAGGATCATTCCTGTGAAGTTTTGTTGAAATTCATCCAGTAGTTTTTGAGGCGAAGATTTTTAAAGAAAAAGTTTACGACCGGACGGACGGACGCACGCACGACGGGCATAATGCCATGAGAATAGCCCCAGTGGCTTTCAGCGAGTGGAGCTAAAAAAGCCCCCCCCCCCCCCCAAAAAAAAAAAAAAAAAAAAAAAAAAAAACTCCGGAAAGTATCTGCTTAACAGATCGTTTTTTATACGCCGTCAAATGTTGACGGATATAGGTATCGTCTTCTCCGTATGTCCTGACGTCAGTAGGTACGTTCCTACGTCTGTGTGTCCGTTCGTCCGTCCATTCTAATCTTGTGAACAAATCTCCTCCTTCATTTATAGTCTGATTTGGATTAAACTTTTACAAAATGGTCCTTGTCACCTGACTTTGCTCATTTTATAGGGGTTCAGTAAATTTCAACCACGACATGTAAAAGAACTCTCCTTTTAAAAATCTAGTGAACGCAGCTCCCATTTGAATGGATTTGAATGAAACTTTCCCAAAATGTCCCTATTCACCTGACCTTGCGCATATTGTCATGGTTTGGTGAAATTCAGCCACACCATAGAAAAAGGGGCATTCATGTCAAATTTCTTGTGAACTCAACTCCTCATTAATTTAAGGACCAATTGGGATGAATCTTTCAAAAAATGTTCCTATACACCTGACCTTGCGCATGTTGTCAATGTTTTGTGAAATTCTGCCCCATCAGAAAAGGGGACTTCCTGTCAATTTTTGTATGTCTGTACACATCTTCTGAATGTTCCTGATCACCTGTTCGATCCCCGGTGGCGGCAAATATCCTTTCCGACGTTTGTCTTTCACCAATGGGTAGATAATCGTAAACCTATGTGAAATAGCAGTCGGAGGCTAGGAAAGGATGTAATGGTAGTACTGGCGTGAGAAATACCAGGAATCCATTGTTAGGTGCTCCGGCCGCCGCGATATAACTGAAATAATGTTGAAAGCGGCGTAAAACCCCATTCAATCAATCAATCAATCCTGATCACCTGACGTTGCACATATGATAAGGATTTGTTGATATTCTCAGAAAGTCACAGAATAAGGGGCTGTAATATAACATTTCTTGTATAAGCGATTCTTCGTTTAACAATGGATCATGGCTTTCCATGAAACTTTCATGGACTGTTCATTATCATATTGCCTTGCGTATATTGTTATCCTACGACAATGAGCATATTGTCCTGATTAGCTGACTGTAAAATTTCAAATATAACAATATGTACATTTGAGAAGAAAGAAAGCAACTTTTCATTTAGGGATTGAATTTGTTGATACTTTCAAAGGTTGTTATTCATCTTGTGAATACAGTTAAAAACGTCATGAAATTGACACTCATTCCGATCAAAATCATTCTAAATTATTCACTCAGCGCTCTATTCATTCATTCCAAACACTTACTCATATCGATCATAAACGCTCCGAAATCATTAGAAAACATTTTGAAATCGTTCTAGACGATCAACATTTCATTCAAATCGAGCGGATTATTTTACGTTTTATTGACTGGAGTGGATTTTATAGTGTCTGATTGGTCCACGAAAACCAACAAACAGAAAATAACGTATATTTTATTAAAGGGAGGTAATAAATATCGCTGATTTTGTTCATCATGAACAAAATTAGCAATATTGGATTACCTCCCTCTAATTTCACTCAAAACTCGCTCCACACACTCATTCAATTTCATTCCAATATCATTCCAAAATCATTCACCTTGTCAATTTCACAATGTTGCTTACAATAGGAGCACAACTCCAACTTCATTAGCATAACAGTAAACGGGGTTTTACAATTTTAGTAATAATCTTTTTTGCGGAGTATCTTCTGTCAACGGCACTCTATTTTGCCTGATTTAGTTCGGTTAAATTTACTCTACGATCGAATATAATTGATGACGAATGAAATGAATTCGCGTGATGTGTGTCTGTTATTTAATAACGCACTTTAATATTTTTTGTAAATATAAGTCAGGTCGTTACCAAAAGATTTGCTTTTTCAGATTTATTCATTAATTTACCTTTAATTATTATTATTTATTAATTTTGCTTTGCAATACATTAGTGATCCGTCATGCGAAAAGGGAACATCTCGTTGGTGCGTAAAGTGTCGACCTAAGTCAGACTGCGCAGACTGACTTGGGTCGAAACTTTACGCATTGAATCTAGAATAATTTATCTTCTTTCCCGTGAAAGATTAATGAAATGCGAAGGTCTCTTTTCGCAAGATGGGTCACATTTGAGAAAGTAATTGTGTGATGGCTGAGACGGCGTACCTTATGTTGGGGTATTTGGTAATCGGTCGGCGATCTACAAATTTTCACCACTCGTAGTTCAGAATGTTCTTCAACAAAGAACATCGTGATATAGAAAAGGCGAAAGAGTTTAAAGATTTCGGTAGTAAAATTGGGGAGTGAGTTTGAGGAATAGGCGTCGAGTTCAAGATATAATCAGTTGTTCCAGTGAAGTTTCTAAGTTTATAACCTCCCTTCAATAAAATATACGTATTTTTCTGTTTATGTTCCAATCAGAAACTAAAAAATAAGCACCAGCCAAAAAATTCGTAGGATAATTTGATTGAATTGAATCGAAAATAAATCGTCTAGAACGGTTCAGAAAAGTTTTCTAAAGATTTCGGAGCGTTTTTTGATCGATTAGAGTGAGTGTTTTGAATGGATGGAGCGCTGGGTGAATGATTGAAATGTTTTTGATCGGAATGAGTGTCAATGTCACGATGTTTTTAATCGTAGCCAACTATTTTGACTGGAAGTCTGTCCTGCATTCTGGATAAGATCGTTCGTGAGACGTTTCAAAAATGCTACTTTTATGTTGAAATGCGTAACAATTCCAACATAGATTTAACAAAACCGCAAAATTAACCCAAGACAATGTCACTTTAGGTTTTTTGATAACACATCTTACATGATCTCTACGCCGGATTATTTCTCATCTTCACTTGTTTTTGACAATCAATCAGTTGTAATCGAAACTTTTATTTTCATTCATGTAATTTAGATGGTGTAAATATTCATTAAAGGCCACCAAACATCCTATAAGGTGATTTAACTGCTCGAGAAATAGGGCAATAAATCGCGTATAAATTTGTGTTTCGCCTTTTCCTTATATGGTAATCACGTTATCTAGCTGTTAGTCATATGATCTGTACCTCGCGAAATACTTCGCGATCCTGTCAACCATTTTTGAACCTATGATTTGAGCTCGGCGTACTTCCGATGTTGATCGTTTAATACTGGATTGATCGAACGTATTCCGATTGCTGTCATGCGTTCAAGATGACAATATGCTTGCGAACATTTTAAATGATTCACCCTTTTGTTTATATCTGAACTTGTTTTCCTAGGTGTTATTTTAAAAATATTTTTGCGAGTGTTTTCATCCTCATCGCAGGACTACTACTAGTAAGTAAACATCATAATTTCCGATATTATCGACTTATATATGTATTCTCTGCTACTTTCGCTTTCTTGGCGAAATTGACATATTCTTGTCTGTCAGATCTAATGGCCCTGTCACACCTCAACGTTTTAGCCAGCGTGTGCCTAACGCGTTTGAGAAAACGCCTATGTCCGCAAAACGTCGGCATACGCTGACCTACATTTTCTTTTTGTCAATTCACGACGCGCTTGTAGCGTGTTCATAGCGAGTTTGAACGTGTGAGTAACGCGTGAGAAACGTGTCCAGAACGTGTTGATAGCGTATGTCAGCGTATACCAACGTTCTTGAGCGTGCGTCCAACGTTCTCGTAACGTCCTCAGAACGTGCTTGGCGTGTTTGTAACGCGCTTCTAGCGTGTTATAACATGTTCGCAGCGTGTTTTTGATGTAAATATAAATTCTGCAAGAAATTACCACTTTAAATTCATTCTTTTAATATATAAACAGGCCACCGGCCACACACATATTCAAATTCAAAGTATGTTGGTTCATGTAAAAGAAAAATAGGAAAAGACGAAAAGAAAAATACACTGGCACCTGTTACATATGAAAACATGCATATAACAAACTTATAAGATTACAGGCTGATTAAAGCTTCTAGTACTTTAACTCGAAAAATATTGCGAAAGGTTAAGGAACTGCTTGTCATAATGCACTCCTTTCTTCCTCCATATGCTCTACCATGTAGGATGACTTTCTACAACCTCTCTTAATCTTGAATAGCTAGTCCTATATTAAGGGGGAAAAGGTGTACCAAATATCAAACTTGTAGTAAATATAATAGAATCAAATATTCTGAACAGACTAGAATAGAGTAAAACACGTCTTGTATTAAGTCCACTAGGTACAACGATGTACTTGTCTTTTTGGTTTATTGATAATGATCAAATGAGACGAATGAATGTTTGTATTTTCGCGAAGGTATTGTTATTCTAACCAAGAGCAGACGCACTTGTAAAGCTATAAACGCAATGTTTAATACACATTTAGGCTACATTCTCCGCCTCGACAATCTAAGGAATTAAGAAAATCCGTAAAGGATTTATATGGAAGAAAAGACAAACAGCTTATAACATAACATAACATAACATAACATAACATTACATAACATCACATAACATAACATAAGTTTTATTTATATGACTTGAACGAAATCGTTCATCGTCAAATATAGAGAATGCTTCTTAAAATCGAGTTTTCAAGTCATTCTTAGACTGGTCATGAGGAAACATGCAGATATGAACATGTCAAAAGGGTCATACACACGTACATGCACAAATTTATTTATTTACGACAAGCAGATGGTAGAAATTCAAGACAAACATGCAGCGGAACTTTTATATTTCCATTGAAAACTGAAACGCTGTCCTACGCCAGAAACACGCTGTGAACTCGCTGTCAACGCGCTAGACACACGTTCAGTACGCTAAAGACACGCTATGCACACGTTCCCAGTACGCTGGAGACACGCTCGAAGCACGTTAAACTTTTGGCGAACGTGTTTCTAGCGTGTCCGTAGCGTAAGTGAACGAGCTCCTAGCGTGTCTCTAGCGTGCTGAGCGTGTTCGGAACGTGTGCGGAACGTGTGCGGAGCGTATTCCAACACGTTCGGCACACGCTGAGAAATTTTAAGCATGCACAAAATTTTATGACATACTCAGCGTATCGCAACGTGCCAACGTGATACAACGTGCCGATAGCGTGTGCGGAACGTGTCCATAGCGTACCCGACGTGTTCGCAGCGTGTTATAAAAAATCCAACACGTTCCGCACACGCTGGCTAAAACGTTAAGGTGTGACAGCCCTATAAGTTCGGGACGATTTTGTTTATCAAAACCTCAAAATTGTGGTACCATGCCCTTGCCTAGTCAACTCTTGAGGAACCAACAACATCGTGTTCTGAACCGAAATGTTTTTTGCAGTTTCCTGCTGTTAATAAAAGCTCTCTTATACTGTATAGTACGGAGTTCTGTCCTCGGAAAAATGAAATATGTAACTGGCCCAAATTGAGACTAGTAGACTGTTTGAACTAAGACCAGCCAGTACAGATGAGCAGTCTGATCTAAGGCTACACACACTGCCTGCTTTGAACTTCTTTATTGTGGGGAAAACATAAGCCGGACCACTTGAAGTGTGTCCAAATAAGCTACAGTTAACAACATCGTGAAATTGACAAATTGTATGATTTTGGAATGATTAAGGAATGAAATTGAATGAGTGTGTGGAGCGAGTTTTGAGGGAAATTAAAGGGAGATAATCCAATATTGCTAATTTTGTTCAGGATGGGCAAAATTAGCGATATTGATTACACCCCTTTAATAAAAATGCAATAAAAGTTATATAAATAGCTTCCTATTTCTCCAAGAACTTATGAGACGTTAACAATTTGAATTATGTCACTGAAATCGCGATTTTTCTCTATCAAACTTCATTTTGTATGACGTTGTTGGTTCTATATTTTTCAATTGGTTTGATCGTTTTTGAATGGTTTGAGTGAGTGTCTGGAATGACTGAATGGAGCGCTGAGGGAGCGATTTAGAATGGTTTTGATTGAGGTGAATGTCAATTTCAAGATGTAATTAACTGTAATAGCTTGAAATGTACTTTAAATTCAGCAGGATAAGGGTAATCAAATAATAAGCAAACAAAAATTGTTTAGGGGATCAAAGTATATTGTCCCCTTTTTACATGCCGCCGAAGGTGGTCGTTTGTTGGTATCGTTTTGTCTGTCTGTCATTCCGTCCGTAAGTCTGCAATTGTTTGGTAACGCGACTCGTACATTTTATGGTCGATTTTTATGAAATTTTCACAGAATGTAACTAGTCACCTAATTTTTCGTAAATGTTTGGGTTTTTGGGGTATATTTTGCTGTCTCACGGGAAATGGATCCTTAATTACAGTTAGCTACATCGTGAAATTGACATGGTGAATGATTTTGGAATGATTTTCGAAATGAAATTGAATGAGTGTGTGGAGCGAGTTTTGAATGAAATTAAAGGGAAGTAATCCAATATCGCTAATTTTGTCGATGTTGAACAAAATTAGCGATATTTATTACCTCCCTTCAATATAATTTACGTTATTTTCTGTTTGTGGGTCTTCGTGGACCAATCAGACACTTTAAAATCCACTCCAGTCAATAAAATCGTAAAATAATCCGATCTATTTGAATGAAATGTTGATCGTCTAGAACGATTTCAAAATGTTTTCTAATGATTTCGGAGCGTTTTTGATCGATATGAGTGAGTGTTTGGAATGAATGAATGGAGCGCTGAGTGAATGATTTGGAATGATTTTGATCGGAATTAGTGTAAATTTCATGATGTTTTTAACTGTAAGTCTTGTGAAAGCAACTTATCCTACTACTGGTCGGATCTAAATAAATAAATTAATAATAAAATAACATACCACAGAATATACCCAGTCAGTTGACCATAGTATGCAGGTTTTGGGATATTATCGCGTCTTGGAAAAGGGGCTTTCAAATCGCGAACATTGTTCACGCGACTTCCAGGTGTACAAATATCTTTCGAACGCAACTCCTCCTACTTATTGTTCGACTTGGAAGAAATGTTCACCGAAAGTTCCTAGTCACCTTATATTGCGCATATTGTCGGGGGTTTGCAGTATCTTGCTTCGTCCTGGAAAAGATACCAAAATGCCAAAAAAGTGCGATCTCAGGTCTTTTACATCGAAGGTTAGATTTCAATATATTTTTCGAAGAATTTTCCCAGTTACATGACCTTGTGCTCAATGTGGGTATTTTGTTATACTTTGTCGCATCACTGTAAAAGGGGCCTTACAATATTTTGTTGATTTTTTTACAGACACATGTTATAAATGTTTACCAAACTGAAAGTTGTCTTAAGCTGTTAACATAGAAACTGTATAAAATCAAAACAATATTGTAAGGGGCGGGGGAAATTCGACACATTCTAACATCAAAGTACTTTCAGTGCTTTGATTCTAAAAGTTTGTCACCGTTTTTGCATCCTGAACCATCCTTGGATAATCTGCCTTTCAGCCACTTAGTAGTTTATGACCTTTGAGAACTATTATTATAAACCGACAAATTAAGATTGGTCACACCGCAGTCTACCTGGTGTGAATTGACATATATCGATGTATTTCAAATGCCAATGGTGTG
Source organism: Fragum whitleyi (assembly GCA_948146395.1). NCBI lineage: Eukaryota > Metazoa > Mollusca > Bivalvia > Cardiida > Cardiidae > Fragum > Fragum whitleyi. Next base: position 41,276,884 of record OX411546.1, on the reverse strand, counting down.
ATTTCAAAATACCTATTTCGTGATAGTTAAGACTGAGTATGATTTTGTTTCTGAATTAATCCAGTAATTTGGCATTTGACTAATACACAGTAAGCAACACGAAGAGCCAAAAATCACTTTGTAAGCAAAAACTGAACACCAAGACAAAATTCGATCAAAATCATTCTAAATCATTCACTCAGTGCTCGCTTCATATTATAGATTTATATACGGGAATAAGGTAATTTAGAATTTCCTCATGGAAGGCCACAAAAAGACATTTGCTATGTGTGAACAAACTCATTTTATTTTGACGGATAACATCACCATAAGTAAAATATATCCATGGTTCGGTGCGAAACAGTTGTTACAATAAGTACGATATATCCATGGTTCGGTGCGAAACAGTTGTTACAATAAGTACGATATATCCATGGTTCAATGCGAAACAGTTGTTACAATAAGTACATTATATCCATGGTTCGGTGCGAAACAGTCGTTACAATAAGTACGATATATCAATGGTTCGGTGCGAAAGAGTTGTTACAATAAGTACAATATATCCATGGTTCAGTGCGAAACAGTTGTTACAATAAGTACAATATATCCATGGTTCGGTGCGAAACAGTTGTTACAATAAGTACGATATATCCATGGTTCGGTGCGAAACAGTTGTTACAATAAGTACGATATATCCATGGTTCGGTGCGAAACAGTTGTTACAATAAGTACGATATATTCATGGTTCGGTGCGAAACAGTTGTTACAATAAGTACGATATATCCATGGTTCGGTGCGAAACAGTTGTTACAATAAGTACGATATATCCATGGTTCGGTGCGAAACAGTTGTTACAATAAGTACGATATATCCATGGTTCGGTGCGAAACAGTTGTTACAATAAGTACGATATACTTACAACTGTTTCGCACCGAGCCTTCGATACATCTTTTTGTCACCTCACAATGCTTCTCGAAGTATTTCACTAGTTGGTTTTATCATGCGGAGTCCAAAGGACGTCATTTCACAGTTGCAACGTCATGATTTACACACGTATAATTTGATTTGAATTGGGGTTTTACGTCGCTTTCAACAATCTCTCAGTTATATCGCGACGACTGGAGCACCTAACGATGGATTCCTGGTATTTCTCACACCAGTACTACCACCACCTCCCTTTCCTAGCCTCCAGTTGCTATTCCACATAGGTTTACGATTTTCTACCCATTGGTGGAAGACAAATGTCGGAAAGGATAAGTGCCGCGGCCGGGTATCGAACCCGTGCAAATTTAGACCCCTGGATTAGAAGTCCGGCGCGCTACCAACTGCGCTATTGCCGCGGCTTTACACGCGTATAACAAAACACACACAAACACAAAAATGTATTTGTAAAAAGTAACCACTACTGGTTCAAAGTTTATTTAAGATGACGAGTATGATATAAGATATTTTATGAGTTCAAATTCGATATTCTTTTTATACCATGACTTGAGTTTTTGCGATGAATCGAGGAAATTCCAGAAATTTGCCGATTCAAGTTATTCCACGAAACATTATTACGCCGTTTGCTACATAATTGACCGCCTCGGTGGCCTAGTGATAAATGCACTCGACCCGTGACCTGGAGGTCCGTGGTTCTATCCCCACTGTCGAAGGGGTGTGTTTATGTGCAAAACACTTAAAAGCCAGCCCCAGTTCACCAAGCTGTAAAAAAGTTAGTTTAAACCACTGCCTCTCTCTCAGAGACGTGAAAGCATCAGGATTGTGTGTTCGAGAGCGATTCTATAAGCTCAAGCTTTCGTCGCAATCGAACTAAAATAAATTAGTATAAACTAAACTAAACTAATCATTTTATAACGTCATTTTTTTTTTACAACGAAAATATAACGTTACTATATAAACGTTCTAAGCTCATTTGCATATTTATTCCACAAGTGTAATAACATCCGTGTAATATCATAAATATTCAACGGGGATACAATGTATATGCTCCCGCCACGCAGGTCAAAAATGATTTTTTTTTTAATTTGTGAACAAACTCATTTTATTTTGACAGATAAAGTTACTTTGGGTACAACATATTTCATTTTGTCACCACACACTGATTCTAGATATATAATTAATTGGTTTCATACTAAAGTCCAAAGTTCGGTCTTTTACAGTTTCAACATCTTTACGCATTATAAAACACAGAAAACACGTAATTGTGTCTTCTAATGGTGTTTTTATCAAAATAATGCAATAATGCTGAATACAAGTACTGATGTCGCTGAGGTAGAATTATCCGTGTATATGCAGGTGCCGCTATGGGGACGAAATATTATCAGGACATATCTTTGTGTAATAGCTGTGCTTGGTGTTTCTGGAAACATTTTAGTCGCGACAGTGTTGGGTACACAGAAGAAAATGTCGTCGACAGACATATTTGTGTTTGCTTTAGCTGTTTCCGACTTGATTTCTCTGACTGTTTGTTTTCCGATCGCGATCGTTAATTATACAAAGGAGTCTTGGGACCGCTTGTCCTCAACCTTGGTTTGCAAGCTGCATCTATATACGCAATATGTCGCTTTCCTCATTTCCTTGCTGATGGTTGTTGCTATTGCTATTGATAGGCTTCTGAAAGTATTTCAACCACATGTCCCTACTCGCAAACAACGACGGACAGCAAAGACCGTATGCTTGGCTATTTATGGATTCTCATTGCTATATTTTATTCCGCATTTACTGACAATTGGAAGAAACAACGAGGGGGTGTGTGAAAGTTATACTGACCCTGCAAACAAGATCGTTAGGACGATGTCCCAGGCAATTATAATATGCATTGCTATGACATCCTTTGTCACAACGTTTTTTACTAACTTTAAAATGGGGTTATTCCTGAGGAACCGAAGAATAGTTGGAATTTCGAGAACACAAGACGGGGAAGTACCAAGATCATCTAAATCTCCGTTGCCGGGCACAAGTAAACAAGAAAATCCAGCCAAATTTGAAGATGACGGGAGAAGAAAAAACGTGGAGAACATAGAAATGGAGATACTTAGGGGGAAAACACCAGAACCGAAAACTTTATCCGATGAACCGGACATGGGCCCGCAACCTCAGTCCGATGAACAGGACATGAGACCACGACCATCATTCGATAAACCAGACATGAGACCACGACCTTCATCAAATAATCCGGACATCAGCATGCAACCTGCATCCGATAAACCTGAAATGAGCCCGCGACCACCATCCAATAAACCGATCATGAGCCTGAGACCTCCATCCAATAAACTTGATATGAGCCTGCGACCTCCATTTCATAAACCGGACATGAGTCTGCAACCTCCGTTTGATAAACCGGATATGAGCATGAGACCTCCAACCAATAAACCGGACATGAGCCTGCGACATCAATCCAACAAACCGGACATGAGCCTTCAACCTCTATCCAACAAACCGGACATGAGCCTTCGACCTCCATCCAATAAAACGGACATGAGCCTTCGACCTCCATCCAATAAAACGGACATGAATCTTCGACCATCATCGAAAAATCCAGACGTGAACCCGCGACCACTCGTTACAGTTAACAACATCGTGAAATTGACAAGGTGAATGATAATGGAATGATTAAGGAATGAAATTGAATGAATGTGTGGAGTGACTTTTGAGTGAATATAATGGGGGGTAATTCAGTATTGCAAATTTTGTTCAGGATGAACAAAATTGGCAATATTGATTGCCTCCCTTTAGTAAAATATACATACAAGTTCTATAGATAGTTCCATATTTCTTAAAGAACCTATCAGACGCTTACAATTCAAATTAAATAAGTGAAATCCCGAATTTTTCCCCAGCTATTTTTATTTTGAACGTAGTTGTTGTTATATGTTTTTCAGTGAGTTTGGAGCGTTTTTGAATGGTTTGAGTGAGTGTCTGGAATGAATGAATTGAGCGCTGAGTGAGCGATTTGGAATGGGTTTGATTGAGTTAAATGTCAATTTCATGATGTAATTAACTGTACAAGTGACAAATTAAAACAATCTAGCTCTCGTACAATTGCCATTATAATTGTTTTAACGATCTTGCACTTTCTCACAAGAGTTTTTCTGACGACGATCCCTTTAGTAATCTCATCTAATCACAATCGAAACTTGTATGTTTTTCTAATCGTGATGTTTTCGAAAATTACCAACCCAATACTATTTGCTGCAAGTAGTTCTGTATTTCGAAAACGTGCAAGGGATTTGTTCACGCGTGCCAAATAAATCATTATATGTAATATGGACTTTAAAGGAAATTGCATTTTGAAACTAAAACTGTATAATTTAATTTGGCCAAAAAACAACCGTATCATATACTTTACTTTTTGGGAGAAATTAAAAGCCGACTTGGACTGCCATATTCTACATTTGGTAATATCATAAAACTTACACACACCCAATTCTGCATCATTTGCACTTCGTTCCTATGAGGGAACAAGCTACAGAGATGGATTGTGGGATGAATTATCTTATATCCCTTCCTTGGAATCACCCCTTATATACGCTATTTACCTTTTCACTATTTACAGAGTTCGTGTATTTGTAGTGTGTCACTCCTCTCTGTTTAGCTTTATCTTGGTCTATTAGTCTCTGTCTGTCTGTGATTAATCTACATGTACTTTTCTGAAAACTCATAACTGCAACTTATCAAGATGCAATTTAACCATTAGACGTTATTATCATTTAAAATGATGGGCATGCTTACGTGTGCGTGAAGTGATTTTCATAAATATATTTCCACATCAAAAGAATGGAGATGTATTCGCCTGCATATTCAAACCTTAAACTATGGAAGAATGAAAATCCCAATGCTTGTATTTGGTTGTTACGAGATGTTGAATTAATTTTGTCGACGTCTTTGATAAAATCCTCGTCTAGCGAACGTTTCCCACAATTTTTCAAGGTATCTTTAAATGTGGCATGTATTGTTTGTAATTGCTTTAGCAATAACTTGGTTTGAATGTGTTTTTATTTATTTCTTTTTTTATATTTTCAAAACTAGATATACATAAACTCCAGCATTACCAATAAGCGGTTCAGACATGCAGTACATTGTACCGCACAATTACAAATACAGTGCTTACGGCACTTTGATTCTCTACAGTTCTAGTGTAACAGTGTAACGAGTCCCCCGGGGTAACTTGCCCCATCCCCTGGGTAAAATGCCCCCCCTATATTGTAGTGTTATTTTCATATATATTTTTTCTTTCCAATCATACTTTTTCTTATAAATATTGATTTCCTTTTAAATTCGAAAAAATATATAATTTTGTCATATTTAATTTAATGGATATACAATTTAATCTCAGACGGAAGCTGGACTTTGTGCTCAGGTGAGCTTAAAAAAAAGTTCAAATGTTAAAATTGACCTGACGTACTACCCTCTCCCCCCTGTTGCTCCGCACCTCATGGCCCAACAATCATAATAGCTTTTTAAATTAAGTTCTATGAGCTGATTATTCTATATCAAATGAAAAAGCTGTAGGAATTCTGGTTCAGTAGAATTTTTAACAATTGTTAAATTTACCACAAAGCACTACCACCTCCCCTTGGGTCTCTGCCTCTGGTGACAAAACAATCATGACTATATCTATTTTGAGTAAAGTATATGAGCTGATGACTCATGCCAAATTTAGAGCCTGTAAGATTCCTACTTCATCATCAGAAGGTTTAAAATTTCAAAATTGACCCGAAATACTACCCTCTCCCCCAATGCTCTTTACATGGTAGCCAAACATTCATGGTTAAAGCCATGTAAAATAGGGTCTATGAGCTGATCATCTGTGTCAAATATAAAAGTTAAAGGGATTCTGGTTCAGAAGAAGAAGAAGGTCATAGATTTAATTTTTTTTAACAAAGTACTATCCCCCCCCCCCGGTGGCTCCGCAACTGGTGGCCCAACAGTTATGATTTTAGCTATTCCAATTATGGACCATATTCTGATCAGCCTTGCCATGTTTCAAGTCTGTAGGGCACATGGTTTATCAGAAGAAGAAGGTTAAATATTTTAGAATTGCTCTGAAAAGCTACCCTCCCTCTCCTTGGTGCTCTGCACCTGGTGACCAAACATTCATGATTTTAGCTATTTCAGATAATCTCTATGAGCTGATCATTCATGTCAAAAATAAAGGCTGTAGGGATTCTGGTTCATCAGAAGAAGACAGTCAAAGATTTCAAAATTTTCAACAAAGCACTATCCCCCCCAGATGATCTGCACCTGGTAATCCAACAAATTTTCCCAAAGTACTACCCCCTCCCCCTGGTGTTCCACACCTGATGGCCCAACAGTTATGATTTTAGCTATTTTAATTCAGGTCTATAAACTGATCATCCATGCCTATTTTCAAGTCTGTATGGCTCCTGGTTCCGAAGAAGAAGAAGGTTTAAGATTACAAAATTTACCCAAAGTACCACTGCCTCTCCCTGGTGCTCTGCACCTGGTGGCCCAACAGATATGATTTTAGCTATTTTAATTCAGGTCTATGAACTGATCATCCGTGCCAATTTTCAAGTCTGTAGGGATCCTGGTTCCGAAGAATAAAAAGGTTTAGGATTACAAAATTTACCAAAAGTACTACCCCCCTGATGCTCCGCACCTGCTGGCCAAACAGATATGATTTTAGCTATTTTAATTCAGGTCTATGAACTGATCATCCATGCCTATTTTCAAGTCTGTAGGGATCCTGGTTCCAAAGAAGAAGAAGGTTAAAGATTACAAAATTTACCCAAAGTTCTAACTCCTCCCCCTGGTGCTCCGCACCTAGAGGCCCGACAAATATGATTTTAGCTAGTCTAATTCAGGTGTATGAACTGATAATCCATGCCAAATTTTAAGTCTCTAGGACTCCTGGTTGAGGAGAAGAAGAATTTTTTAAGATTTTCTTAAAATTTCACCTTTGGTTGCCAAAGCAACCAGGTTTTTTCATGGATTTAAATTCTTTTAGCTATTTTTGAAGGCGACCACCTAAGCAACATTTCTGTAAAATTTGGTGTTAATTGGCCCAGTAGTTTAGGAGGAGATGTCGTTTAAAGAAATTGTTGACGGACGCCGGAGATATTGCAAGGCAGAATCTTTAAATGAATCTATGAATAAAAACACAAGGTACGATTTGTGATTTTGACAAACGATTATTTTTTTGTAAGTAGTTTAGTAAAAACGGGCCCCTGATGTTCATATTAGTTTTCTTTCTAAGAAAAATTGGCCTCCGTAAAGTAGGAACTCTTTCAGCAATCTTGTTCTCCGTAGGCAGTGAATTGTACTAAGATACTACAGTAGAGTCAACAACATCGTGAAATGGACAAGGTAAATGATTTTAGAATGGAATTTGATAAGTACGATGAGTGAGTTTTGAATGAAATTAAAGGATGGTAATCTAATATCGCTAATCTTGTTGAGGGTGAACAAAAATAACGATATTCATTACCACTCTTTAATAAAATATGCATAAAAGTTCTATAAATAGCTTCCCGTTTTATTCAAGAATCAATCAGACACTTATGATTTCAAATATGTAAGTGAAATCGTTGATTTTTCTAGTTTTTTTATTTTGAATGTAGTTGTTGATCTTACATTTTTAAGTGATTTTGGGACGGTTTGAGTGAGTGTTTGGAATGAATGAAAGGAGCACTGAGTAAGCGATTAAGAATGGTTTTGATTGAGATAAATGTCAATTTCGCAATGTTCTTAACTGTAATTATATCCTAGTGGACATCAACGGTCAAGGAGACTAAGCTCGTTATGACCATCTTTTACTGCAATTTCTTTCTTTTGTGTATTTCGAAACGTAGTTTTTAAATCATTTCCCATACATTCCTCGACGAAGTTAACTCTCAAAATATTTTGATAGGTTATTTTAAATCAAGGAGGAAAAATCATATTGTACACGAAAGCCCATTCAGTTCTGAATAAGTGTAATCCGTCACACAAAAAGGGACCATCTGTGCTCTCTGTAAAATCACTATTTATTAAAAAGGATTGGAACGTTGGTCAACCAGAGGTCGCAATTCAAATATTCTTTCACTTGAATGTAGATTGAAAATTATAGATTCAGAAAAAGCACATTGAGAAAAGTGTCGACCCTAGTCAGTCTGCGCAAACCGCGCAGTCTGACTAGGGTCGACACATTACGCACTACCCAGATGACCCGTTTTCGCGTGACGGGTCACATATATGAATATCAACAGCCTGTGATGTACACAATGTACCATTTTCGCTAGATATAGCAAACAAGGCACTACGTGCTCTATTCACGTGAATAGAACACGTAGTGGACATTACCTTTGGCTAGTGAGGGTTGTATATAATGCATAGTCAAAGGTGAAAACCATTCCGTGCGAATGCCAAGGAATCTCAAAATTTAAGTCGCAAATTCGCGGATACTACTCCGATTGATAAAAAACTGACGTGTTTTCCGTAAATGATACTACAATTTTCAGAGCAAAGATGAGTTATTCCCTTAATATATTTTTTTCTATTGATCAAAACTAGACTAATTATAATTCACATGTTTAATATTTCAAATGTAATGTATCATATTTCAAACGAAAACCAATGGACGTTTTGATTTCGCTTCAATGTATACTATAGTCTAACTTGAAAAGAACAAATGATTAGAGTAGATTACGAACACACTGCGCATTTGTGAAAATATTCAACCCTGTGTTCGGAATGACAGAACGGTGCATACTACTTGCAAATTATACCACACTTTGCACGCAAGTGTACGTGCAAAGCGGGGTATAATTGGCAAACAGTTTGGACCATTTTGTTATCCCGGACGAAGGACAGGATGCAGCGTCTCAATGGTTTATATAAAACCATGAACTGGCGCAGTATGCTTAACTCATTTAATTGTTTTATTCGCAGAGTCTTTTATTACAAACTTTTCTAAACTTGATGTCAAAATGATCGTGTTTCTGTTTATGTATGTATATATGATGATTATTTCCCCCATCATTGAGTACTAAGTATCGCCTACTTAGTGGCTTCCTGTGAACATCCTTCGTAAGTAGCTTAGTAATATGCAAAGGGCCGTTCATTGGAGAATGGTAAGGTGGCCGCTTAGAACTTTTGAGTAGCGTAGATGAAATAATTAACCAAAGTGTACCCAATGCAACTATTTAAAGGCGAAACATAACCATGGGATCAGATTAGAATGATATATTACATTATTAGTACCAAAGAGAGATCTTTAAGTAAACTCGTGTCGAAAAATAGTTTCTCGTGCTATACTCCAAACGAAAGACAGGACGTATCATGTGATCACCCGTAGTGTCAGGCTACCGGTGTCCAGGCATTAGGGGCCAGTTTTACTAAACAACTTACGAAAAATTGATCGTAGGTCAAAATCAATTATTGTATCTGGTATTTTCATTTATTGATCGATTCTGCCTTGCAATATCTCATTGAAATCGTCTTTAGAAGACGATTACAATGAGATGTTGCATGGCAGAATTCCATATTTAGCTACTACTATAGAAGAAACTTTAAATTTTGACTTACGCAAAAAATAATCGTAAGATGTTTAGTAAAACGGGCCGCAGGTGTCCGGTCGGGCGGCGTATAATTCTTTGTCTGGAGCATACTCGCTCACCTGTAGTCCGATTGGCTTGAAACCTGGCAGTTACATCTAAAACCTGACAGCTACATCTAAAACCTGACAGCTACATCTAATTTTTACAGAAAGCTGGACAAAAGATCCACTATTCAAAGTAGTTTATTTTTTTTTTATTTTCTTATCATTGCCCTATGTTGATTTTTAGATTTCATTTTAAATCCCCTCCTCAGTCGACACCCAGGAGTGCGACGGGCGTTTCTTGTGACATTTTGAAACCTTGTAATTTTTGGCATTACTCTCACGAGACATCTAACCTCTCAAACATTGTTTGAAAACGCTGTCAAGTCTGCCTCTATAGTGTGTGTTATGATGGCCAACCGTCAACACCCTTCGTGACGGGTAGTCGTCACAATTCCTATATTCACGAATTCCAAACATCGCTTGGTCTATATAAATGTGGCTAAAGCTCAGTGTTGTTCACAAAATATTTTTTCGCAGAGTTGGTGCCCATTTCTGAAGAAAATTGCTATTAATAGTTATTTTGTGCTTTCGGAGATAGGTTGAGGGGGTTGGTTGTACTTTGGGGGATATATACTAGTCAAAACTTCTAACCGGCCACTTAAAAAACAAAGATAATTTTCTCTGTGGTGTTCGGATTTTCGTGAAATTTGCTATGTGAATTTTTAAGCAACTTTCCAGATGATTTTGGCGAAAAGTTACCGTTATTTCATTGAATTTAAAGCGCAACATGAGAAAAGCTCAAAAAGCTCTTAATTCACACAGAGCTCAAAATAGTGTCAATGTAGCGATTTTTGTCTCATGGGTCGTTAGCTGCAACATAGACTAGGTAAAAAATTGAAAATGTTCGACAATTGTGCGCGGCATATGGCCCTAAAAGAAAGAGATAGAGCTTATGTATGCAGAAAAACGGTTCCTAGAAACTACACCTAAATCACGTTTTTCTTCAAAAATGCATAAAATATACTAAACTAATTCCCGTTTAGCTTCAAAATGTAGGATATGTGAAAAAATCAGTTCGATACATCGTTTTTTCACACAAGACCATATTTGAGCATATTCGCTAGATAAAATGGTTTGCCAGTTGAATTTAAACACCATTTTACCATGCCTCATATTCTTTCTGTTTCTCCTGTTGTCAAACGTCACACAAAAAAGACAATGTTTTCCTTTTTTTCTTGGTCTGGGTTGCACCTAACGATTTGCGGACTTTGATTTGTTGAAAGTGTAATATCCCGAGCTCTATAAAGATTTAGAGCTTTTTGAGCTTTTCCTTTATTACACATCCAAATTTGACAACTATTGGTAAATAAGAATGGAAATCCATGTACATTATGCTTAAAAATTCACACATCAAATTTCATTAAAATATTATAACTTTTAAAAAAGTTATCGTCATTTTTAAAGTTGCCGGTTAGGACTTTTGGTTAGTATATATTTTTCTTACTGTTTTCGACGCAACATGTCATAAAAAGATGGGTTCAACATAAAATGACGGGCTTCATTTTCTTTGAAATTCTTCCAACGTCAATATTATTGATTTTCCAGTAATGTTATATTTAGAAAAATGTAATAAAACAATTTTGCATTTAGAAAAATGAAAAGAAACATTTTTAAACCCAGAAAATGCTTATAAAACTAATTTCAGAATTGTGATCGTGTTATAATGGAAATAATTTCATTTCCGCGTTGATATGTCCAAGAATAGAGTCATATGGGGAGGAGTTATATTTAAAGCAAAATCCTCGGGCTCCGCCCTCGGATTTGACCTTTTGGATATAAATCCTCCTCCGTCAGACTTTATTCATGGACACATCAACACGAAAATAGATAATTTCATGAATAAATTTATCAATGAAAATTTAATATCGTCCACACATGATCAAAGATATTGTAAATGTACTAGATCAAAACCATTCTTAGCCACTCACTCAGCGCTCCATTCATTCATTCCAAACACTCACTCAAAACACTCAAACACGCTCAAACCCATTGAAAATTTAGAATCAACAACGTCATTCAAAATAAATTTGAATAAAGAAAAATCGAGATTTCACTGATATAATTCAAATTGTAAGCGTCTAATAGGTTCTTGAAGACATTTGAAGCTATCTAAAGAACTTGTATACCTATTCTTTTGAAAAGAGAGGTAATCATTATCGCTAATTTTGTTCATCCTGAACAAAATTAGCGATATTGGATTACCTCCGATTAAATTCTTTCAAAACTTGCTCCACGAACTCATTCAATTTCATTACTAAATCATTTAAAAATTATTCACCTTGTCAATTTCACGATGTTGTAAACTGTAGGCGGATTCAATATTGTTATCGATATTAATTGTGATGCAAAAAGTTTGTGTGCTTTTTTATGCTATTTAACAAAAAATGACTTCCAACATCCTGAACGCCAGTATAAAGGCTGCTTTTCATTAGCTTTGAAGATAGTCTGTCCGTCTCAGTGTCAAAATAAGAATTAGGTTCGAAATAAATAAATCAAAAATCCCTGTAAATCCCCACCCATAGTGTATTGACCATATTTATGTCGTCTAGCATGTAGCATCTAGCATGCTTCTTTAAATTTGGTTTGCGAATTCGTGATTTCTGTTAACACTGACGATATAATACATTGATGAACATTGAAAGGTCTTCAATTTTGTCCTAGAATTCTTGGATCGCCCCTCCTAGAAAAGTGTATAATTCAAGATTTTTTGGGTAGCAGACATTGTTCTAAAATAGTAGTAAAATAGTAGCTGTTTTGGTAAAAATGTTCTCAATTTCTGATATTTCAGTTATTTTGTTGTTGTCAGTATTTTTTAAAAGATATTTATCGAGGGTTTAGTGCAGGACTGTACAAAGTGTATATAATGTATTTACACTTTGTACAGTCTTGCAATAAGCCCTAGATATACAGAGTAAATCAAATTAGTACAAGAAGTTATAATATTGAATTGAGTACATGTAAATCGAGAAGAAGCTTTCTTCACATTGATCTACGAAGAGCTTTGATTACATTTTACCGACGAACAGACGACTGAATGTAACATTGGTGTAAATTTGAAAAAAAAAGTAATTTCTCTTTATACATAACAACTACGTGAACATGGGCGTAACTAGGTTTTTGAAATTTATAAGCACTCAGAAGGCGACATCCAAAAGATAGAAAGGATTAAGGCGGTATATGGACTGTGACAAAAGATTAATGTCTTCCACCAGCTCTCCTTTCTTATGAAGAAGCTTGAATAAGTTTTAGTTATGATGTTTTTGATCATTCATCAACGGATTTTTTTCTAAAAATTATATACGTTTGTATTTGTATTACGCACCTGCGAAATTAGCGTTATGGTAGCTAAGCCCTTGGTGTGTAGTTGAATTAACAGGACTCGAGTAATCTAGATGGCATTTAAATCAAATTGCCTTAAGGTCAAACGATTCCTTTTTCTCCCAATTGTGAATACTTTACTTTCGGGTTGCTGTTTTCTGCATATAGAACCCAGACCCAAAACAATTACAGTAAGTTACATCGTGAAATTGACATTCGCCTCAATCAAAACCATTCTAAATAACTCACTCAGCGCTCCTTTTATTCTTTCCAAACACTCACTCAAACAATTCAAAAACACTCAGACCTATTTGAAAAATATAGAATCAACAACGTCATACTAAATAGATTTGGATAAAGAAAAATTGCGATTTCACTGACTTAATTCAAATTGTAGGCGTCTAATAGGTTCTTGAAGAAACAAGAATATATCTATAGAACGTGTAGGCATATTTTATAAAAGGGAGGTAATCAATATCGCTAATTTTGCTCAATCTGAACAAAATTTGCGATATTTTGTTACCTGCCATTATATTCACTGAAAACTCGCTTCACACACTCATTCAATTTCATTCTAAGCCATTCCAAAATCATTACCCTTGTTAATTTCACGATGTTGTTGACTGTACAAGGAAACGTCACGTAGACGAGGAGAGATAGAAAGAAAGAGAAAGACGAACAGATAAATAGAAAGAGAATCAGACATGTAGATAAAAAGACAGACAGAGACAGACATGGTTGTGACAAGCAGACCTAAACATATAGACGGACAGAAAAGGGTAGAAGTAACATTCTTGAACAATGTGGTGACTTGATACAGTTAATAGCACCTAGAAATTGACATTCAACCCTGTCATGACCATCTAAAAGGCTCGATCAACGCCCCCTCCCCCCATTCGATGCAATCAAACCACTCACTCAGATCAACCAAAATGGTCCGAAATTGTTAACAAATACTTCTGATTCGTTTAATGGTTTGAATTGGTCGACATTTCATTCATGTCCACCAAATTATTTTGCTATTCTAATATCAGTGCCCGAGGTTATAAAATTTTTCTCAGGCTCAGGCTCAATTTTCTCAAATTTCAAATTGACATAAACGTAAAAAAATAAAAGATAATATTAACAAGTTGTTATTTATAACAACTTATCAATATCAACTTTTACGTTAATACCTTACAATGGGTAATTAAACAGAATTACGGCTTTAATCTCAAATTGAAATTTGAGAAAATTTTGAATTGAGCCTGGGAAAAGTTCTATAACCTTGGGCCCTGGTGTGGATTGGAAAGTGTCCGATTGATCATTGAAGACACAAAATCATCACTAAAATGCGTATATCTTATAAATAAAATTGGAAGTACATATCATCGATCATTTCGTCCAGTTTGGACGAAATTAGCCATATTGTATTTCCAACCTTTGATATCACCCAAAACTCACTCATTTATAGTAATTTAATTTCATTCCAAAATTATCCCAAAATCATCCACCTTGTCAATTTCACAATGTTCCTAGCTGTACATGTTAATTGGTACTACAGGAAACAAATTCAAAATGATTGAAAGTACGGTACATGTTCATTCCTCGAAATCTCGACATAAGCGTTACAAGGATTGCGAAACCTTTAGTACATTCTTATTAATCACCATAATGACGATGTAATTACTCGCAAAAGCACTTGTGATCGTATTGTTTCATTGAAAAGTGTGACTTGGATTGAAGGAGAATAGTGCAAATGCTAATTTAATAATTGTGTTTCATTTCGACCTATTGAGAAGATGTGCTTATCATCCTTTAGATCCTTAGGTTCGGGAATAACGTTATAACACGGATAATTATCCATCATGGAGATAGAGCGTTTTTTCTACATTCTGTGTTTTCTTACATATCTAATTGTTTTCTGCAGTGCTCAAACGGCCGAGAAAGGTATGTTATGTTTCTTGAATCATCTTTCTTTTCAAAACACGCGAATTCAACTAACGGTTGGTTTAACTTACGTTTCGTAGGCCATTAGTGAGCCTACATGTACGACTTCTGGGGATCCGTCTGTTTGTGTTCTTCTCACTTCATTTTCTAAGCATAAGCAATCTGTTGTTAATTTTGTTATGGATGTTTATTCTGCTCTTCAAGGCATTTATACTGAGAGAATTTACTATCTCATTTGGCAACTCATTCCAGATATCAACTACTCGATTTATAAATGAGTGTTCCTTACGTTAGTTCTTGAGTATTTCTTGATAGTTTGAGATCATTTCCTCTAGAACGTGCCGATTGATTCCTGGTCAGTAGATTAGATTTAGTTGTTATATCATATTTGTCAAAGAAAAGTTAGAATTATCGAGAGGGATTAATCTAAGTTGTAAGAAAAAGGGGCCCGTTTTATCAAACGTCTTACGAAAAAATGATCGTAAGTCAAAATCAGAAATCGTACCTGGTGTTTTCATTCCAAGTTAGATTCTGCCTTACAATATCTTATTGGAATCGTCTTTAGAAGAAGATTCCAATGAGATTATGCATGACAGATTTCTATAGTTATTTCAGTAGGAAAAACTCAATTTTTTGACTTACGCAAAAAGTGATAGTTAGATGTTTAGTAAAGCAGGCCCCTGTTTCCCAAATGAAGTAAAATGAATAGGTTCAAACCAAAAGCTAGAATCGATTAACACTTCTCATGCTGTTCACGGTATATTCCTTTAGTAGCAGACAGCCTGGACTAATATCAGCCTGCAGAGATATGTATGTATCTTTATGCTGGTGGTCAGTTCATACTTCTCATATCTTCTGTGCGACCACTTGTGTTTCTGTTCGTAGGTTATATTATATATTATATATTCCGCTTAAGGTGGGACGTTACAGTTTTGGGGAGACAACTCGTGTAGAAAAAAAATGTGAGGGAAGGGCCTTATTAAAATCAACTTTATATGAAGTTGCACGTGCACAGCGGAAGGCTTTTTTCAAACAATCGTAATTTTGTCAACCTGCACGCAGGATTGTCCTGAATTCAAAATAAAAACGTTCGCGAAACATTCCAGAAACATAAGAATGCTAAGAAAGATTCACTTTCTAAACGTTTGCAAATGTTTTTGCATCCTGTAGTGCAGGGTATGGCAATTATCATGAGAGACAAAAGGAAATCCGGACATGCGTTCAGAATTACGAATCACAAACGACCATCCGAGAAATGGTACTCTGCATTACCGTGTAAAGTGTATCTAATGAGTGTTTCACATGTGTGCTTAGTTATTCCTACGAAGTACGAGCGACATTGATATCCTATCACAAGCCCTGCATTCAGGATGACAAAAAGGAGCAAACATTTTGCTATTTATACCCTACATTGCTCGCATGTGCATGAGCTAAACGTTTGCTCCGCTTTGTTGTCCTGGACGCAGGGCTGTCACGTACTCTTCATCACCGAAAGGAATGTTTGAGTTCGGTTTTGATTGACTGGAGTTTAACGCCGCTTTCAACATTATTTCAGTTATATCGCGGCGGCTGGAGCACCTAACAATTGATTCCTGGTATTTCTCTCACCAGTACAACCATCACATTCTTTCCTAGCCTCAAGCTACTATCTCACATAGGTCTACGATTATCAACCCATTGGTGAGAGACAAATAGTCATTTTTGAGTTGGGGTTATATCGTTGTAAGTATAAAACTATCATATAATGGATGCTTATAAAAGGTAGTCATCATTCAGTTATGTGAACATTGCTTGGAAAGGAGAAAAAAATATGCTTTTTATTTACGACTTCGGTAAAAACTGACACCGGTTGAAAAATCATATCCCAAAGTAATAAGATTTTGCCACTTGAATGCGATTTCTCTCCTTTTCAGTTTACTTTTCTGCACTGTTAGCTGTCTGTTCGTTTTTCACAGTTCTTTTTAGAAATATTCAAAATGATATGTTCCTTTTGCCTGTAAAGATCCCATTCATTACGTATGTTACACGTTGTGAAAACCGAAAAGAAGACAGCGTAGAAAAGGGACACTTTCAACTTATCAAAAATTCTTTTCTTCCCTCTAAATTTCCACCTTTACAACATTCCCTTCATGTGTGTTTGTGAGAGAGTAAAAAACGATAATTTGATAAGATTTATCAATATTCCATCAAAAGCTTTGCCAACATTGAATATTTCAATAAGCAATGGTTTGAAAAAGCTTTCGTATTATTCGAAGAGTGTATGTATTCGAGAGTTACTGCGTCTGCTCCTTGACAAAGAAGTCCCGAGATCGGGTATAGATATCGGCGATTTAACTTTTTTCCTTTTTTTTTTTTGGCCCCCAGACTGTTGATTTCTGCTGTAATCCACAGAATCGAAAGGGGTCAATGTAAAATTTAGGAAATTATTTCAAACACATTGTAAAATATATTAGGTTCAAATTATCAACATAATTACAGAATTCTAAAATCTTTAAAATCAATCGTAAGTCATTTTCCTTAGTTTTTCTTTTTTTTTCAATCGAGTAATAAACCATCTTATCTTTCATGGCAACTGAAATGACATATGATATCTATATGTAATTGCCTGATATAGAAAATGAGCCTATGGAGGAAAACCTCATGTTTTTATCAGGATAATGACTGTGCACTGGCGGATCCAGAGGGAATGGGGTGTTCAGTCTTTTACCATTTTTACTGGGTAATTCGGCAAAACTTTGGAAATGATGTGAAATGACTACCCCTCCTCCCTTAATTTTAGTTTAAACCCCGTTAGAGAAATCCTACAGCTGCCAAAGGCGTTACTTAGTGTATCAAAATTACAAATGTTTTTTTTTTTCTTTTTTTTTTATTGTTGATTGGGAGATCAGGGGACATAACAATGTCTTAACAAAATCAAATCAGAGAAGGAAATTATGGGGGTACTGTATTTCAAACTTATGAAATTGAAAATATAGGCGCTTGCTATTTTTTGCTTTCAAAAAAATGTTCACTTTTTATCTTTGAGGAACATTTAAAGCAAAATGTCCACTTGTCACTTATTTATGCCCTTACTAGCAAGTATATTATATTTTCATGTTTTCTATATCTATGGCTATAAATATATGTTGATTTAACACATAAGTATTGTGATTGGTCGGTGTAATAAGCAGTTATCTTTGATATTTTCGAAAACATGACCATCTTAAGAAAAATGTAAATATTTTCAAATTATGCGTGGAAAGCTACGTTGATATTTTCACTATATCTGTGCATATAAATGCTCTAAAACATACATCTGTTTCGCGGATATCTGGATACCCCCCGAAACTGCAACGGCCCTCCTTAAAATATGACCTTCATCGCGGGAGTAAACTAACGCCGTTGAATAATTTTGATGCAACACTAGTGTTAATACACTAGTGGAATAACTATGCAAATGAGCCAAGAACTAAGACCAATGTTATATTAATGTTGTGAAAATGGCGTCAAAATGCATTTGATGACGCGAATTTGCAAACGGCGAATTTAGCATTTATTTTTCACGAAATAACAAACTCCGTTAATTCTTGGAATTTCCTCGATCTTTCGCAAAAATAATGGCCATGTTATGAATAGAATATCAAATTTATGCTCATAAAATACCAACTTTATTAAAGTCGTAACCTATAAATAGATAAAAACTCTTCACAGCCTCGTTTTCATTTGTTAATAGATGACTCGTTTAATAAATTCGATACTCTATCACCACGCAGTCAATATCCTCTATTTTTTTTTTTTTTTAATCAGTCCTGTGTCTTAACAAACATTAAGAAATAGTACCCCGCTTTCCGCGTAAAATACGGAGATTATTTTAAAAGGGGAGTAATTGAATATGTATATTTGGACAAAATAAGCGATGCGTATAATAACTCGCTCCATACGCCCTTCACTGTCATTCAAAAATCATTTCAAAATCAACTTGTCAATTTCAAAGTGTTTCTAACTGTAACTAGTTCAAATGATTAAATTTCCTGTAGTTGGAAAAATGAACACCAAGAATAGATCTCTAAAGAATGACCATTTCGTGACGTTTAAAATCGATGGCACAGTCATTTGATTCTTTCTTTAAAGCTCCTTAATGCATGATTTTCAAAACAATTAAACAAGATATTGAGCTAATATAATCACTCTTTAGAAAAGAATTTTTCGAATTTGAATATGAAAGTGAAAATTTGCGAAAAGAGTAGACATGTAACATAGCGGCTTAAAACTTTTAGTGTAGTAGCGTATATACAAATGTACAGTTATGACTCGTCAAGAGAAAAGACGCCATTGAAATATGCCGTCAAATAGAGCTTTGAAAGAGTATAGATCTAGTACTTGACGCCCTTTGTTGACATTCAAAAAATGGACATTTGGTAAAACATTGAGTCCAGGAAAGTTTGTTGAAAATGCGAAATTTCTGCGCAGTCTGACAAGGTCGAAAATTTTCACACTACTCATATGGCCTTGTATAGCGTGACAAACGTGATAGATCACATGTGTTTACATAGATTTCAGAGATTCATTAGAGTTTCAAAATGATTTCGTTGTTTAGCTTTGCATGTATATTTTACTAAACTTAAACCAACTTCTAATCGGTCACTCAAATAAAGCACAAAAAGTAATGCATAATAATGTTTAAGATGCAAGTGTTTGATGATTTTCGATGGACAATGCATTTGGTAGATAGAAAAACCAAAAATCATCAAAACATTCTCCAGGGAAAGCAATCAAACTTGGAAGAGAACGTCGGTACCCCCAACTTCAAAATTAACATTGGTGGGTGGGGTAAATTTAACAAATTCACCTCATTTACGCAAATAAATGTCTTAAATAATGTTTTCTTAACTTATTTCTATTCAGCTACCTTTAAGATATCGAAAGGATTGTGATTTTTCAACAACATAACGGTATTTCTTCGACTGAAAATTTCAAATTTCCCTGCATTTTGCGAGTTTTGTGACTTTTTCAAAGTAGGGTTAGTGTCTTCTTTTGTCTGCTAAAATCGTTCTGTCAGCCCTTTATACACAACTCTTTCACCAAAATTCTCGAAATTGATTTGTCTTTGCATGAACGTAATCCTCTATTCAATTCTTTTATTGTAAATGTGTCGAAAAGAGGAAAGCGTGCAGTGACCGATTAGAAGTTGGTTTCAGTTTATGTATATGACGATGAACTGAATAAATTCAAGACTATGAAATAAACTTTTGAACTATTGAACTTTTTAAATATTGAAACAACGACTCTGAAAGTGAATTTTCCCCCAACTTATTTTTATCACTGATAATTTAATCATATTCCTATTTTCAGATGTCGATATATGCGTACCAGTTACAAATGCAAGGGCTAGACTTGTCCATATACACTCAACGGACACTCCTAAGTCGACGTTTGGGTCTAAACGTTGTACGTGTAACGTCACATCATCACGTGGTCAGCCGCTCTACGCGTCAACGTCGCTTTACGTATCAACGTCGTTAGATTCCCTACGAGTGAACTATGAGAGAGACGGTGACATATTGTCGTGGACCGGAGTCAACTTGAATATAAGTGCTCGCAATAAACAATGTGGCGGATTTCAGGTCATAGACACAACAACCTTTGTTCAAATTATTTACAAGGAAGTTAACCTTTCTAACAGTGTATTCTCGATAGAAGTCGGGAGTAAGTATGTATCCTTGCCCGTCAATCTACCGATCCTGCATGGTATTAAGGTAGTGGATCCGAAATAATTCCGCTCATTCCAGAGGTCATAAACTTTAACAGTGTTAACTGAGGTTTCCTAATGATTTTCATTAGGAAACCTCGGTTAACATTGTGAAAGAGCAAGAGTTCTGAAATGTTGTGGAACTATGGCAGGTCCACTACTTTAATGCTCCAGCTACTATTTGTTTCATTATTACAAGATAAGGGAACTTTCAAGAAACTTCCAACCCCTAAATATTCCGAAGAATATTCAAGTTTTTCAAGCCTTTTTTTTCAACACCAGCAGTTCAGTACAAATCCTGCATTGTGTCATGATAAGGGAAAGATTGATAAAAAAAATGTAAAGTATCTATTTCTATTTAATTGATGAAAATAACCTAACTGATGAGAATTTCATGCACGTACAATGTGAAGTTGGATTGGGATGCGTTTTCGCTTGCAAAATTTGATATGACGTACAATAATACATATTTGACCATGTGCGTGACATTTCAGACAATTTTAAATGTTCGTTAGGGGCGAGCATTGAATAGAGTAGACAGCCACATACTGTAAATATAAAGTTACCTGATGGTCTACAGCTACTTTGAGACCTTATCTTAAGTGCATAGTTAAGAATCTGGTCATACGGTGCGGGTGCACAGGCTGGTATGAGTCTTTGTTTTTTGCATTTTTTTAAATTGTTAGAAATCTCACGCACAGGCTCATTTTGAAGTTTACAGAGAAATCAGTTCTGCATACAAAAAAGTCGAAAAAAGTCCGTCATTGCTGTTATGAACATCGTGAAAATGATTTTTTTCTCGATCAATATCATTCTTAATCGCTCACTCAGCGTTCCACTCATTCATTCCAAACACTCACTCAAACCATTTTTAACGCTCCAGAATCACTCGAAATGATATAATTAACACTAAATTCAAAATAATAATCAATAGGAAAGTTTTCGATACCACACACAAAATTGAATTTTATAAGCGTATCATGGGTTGAAGATATAGAAAGCTATTCATAGAACCTGTGCGCATATTTTATAAAAGGGAGGTAATTAATTTCATTGGATCACCTCCCCTGAATTTCACTCAAAACTCGCTCCACACACTAATTCAGTTTCATTCCAAAAATCATTCCAAAATCATTTATCTTCTACCACCGAGTTTGGAACATTCTTATTAGCATTTAATGACTTTTATTTTTTTATTGTTGCTTTTAATTAAACTTTCTCAGAACAAGTATCTGTCTTCTTTAGTACTAAGTCAATCCTAATTGGGTACGCCGGAATTTTAAACCCCTGTAAGTTGAAACGCATATTTTTCAAACTTTAATGAAAAACGTTCTTTGTGAAAAGCACCTGCTCACATCTATTAATTGATTTTCTTTTTTTAGCCATAAATAAGTCGGATGAATTGAGAATCACTTGTACTCAGCATCAAGTCGACGAAGAAAATGCTCAGAGGCCTGAAGAGGAAACTGGAGTTCTTCAATATATAGAATCATATTGTAGTTCCTATATTCTTATAGGTCTCGGTAAGATAGTTACTTTAGACCATATTCTAAGTCTTTAAATGCAATGTAATTTTGATTTCGTTATATATTTTCACGATTAAGGAATGAGATTCAATGCAAGTGATGAACTTATTTATGATGGTAGCCCTCTGATAAAATATATGTACAGTTTGTGTGTCTTCATGGACCCATGGGAACTTTTCAGCAAATGAAATCATGGAATGTTTAGAGCTATTTGAATGAAGATGTGAAACGTTTTAATTGATTTTATTTTGAGCATTTTGAATCGTTTGATTGAGTTGTGAGATTGAAATGGGTTGATCGATAAGAGAGTGATTGAGACTATGTTGTTGTTGTTATTGTTGTTTTATTTTATATTTTATTGGAATGATCATCGATTTCACGATTCGAATAACCATATTCAAGACCTGACGCTGGAAAGGTCTCATTCCTACTATTATGAAAAATAATGTCAATCGAAAAGATGTAAAAGATCCTAGCGCTGTTCAATTGAGATGAAAACAAACTATCTTAAATCGGTATTTTCATCATAAGAGTCTATTATAATATATACTTAGCAAAAAAGAAACTTTACATGACTTACTGCGGGCTCTAGTATCGCAATGAAACCATAAAGAATACAGATGTTACTATTAAATGAAACTTGAAGGCAATATCCGTCAGTTTATGGATGCGTCAGTACCGGATGTTTGTAAAATTAGGTTTTTATTGGTGGTCAAAGGACAAAGGGGTCGATTTCAAAATTCACAGAAATGAAATCAAGATTGTCGGTGATATTTAGAGTATAGGTCCTGACGTTTTCGTGATAAGAGTCGTTCCAATATTATGATAGACCAACGTCTGAGCTAAATACGCATACTTGTCTTGCAGTTATACTTCCTTTGATGAAATGAATTAAAAAATATGCAACGGTAACATGGCCTCTACATTACGTCAAAAGTGGCCTATCTCATTTCGGCCGACACTTCATGATGTTGTAACTGATTTTTTTGTTAATTAATATGGGTTTTAAGGTCACTTTCGATAGTTTTACATTTAAAATTCAACCGCTTGTGCACCTATCCATAGTTTCTTGTCGTTTCTCACAGTACAGCTAGAGCCTTCATCTGATGCACCAGTCGCCTTTCTCTCCGAGGCGTATCACTTGCCAATTGTGTGGGAGAGAAATGACACTTATCACAATGCTTTTTGTCAAATATGGGATGAAAGATGGCCGAGCCAGAGGTCAAACCCACGATCCGATTAATGAAAACCAGACGCGTAACCGATTGACCAAACCGGGCGCGGCAGTTCTAAACCGAGATGTTAAAATGTGAATTGCTTGTCCCGAGTAGCCAAAGTTAAGAGTGGCGTTATAAACAGACATTCAAGCTCTATGTATACCTGTAGTCTGATTCCCGCCTTTATTCGATTATTGTTACATACCCGTTTCAATAAAAATGTACAAACAATTTTTTTTTTCGTGCCGATGCTAAGGAATGAGTGTGACTGTGTAACAAAAATCACTCAAAATGAACTTTGGATAGCTCAACCTGAGTATGTGACCAAAAACCGAAAGTTACAGACGCATTAGCCCGGACTCGCTCCAATCGCGCAAATTCCTTCGTCTGTGTAGTCTCTGTAGCTAGTCCAACTAACACATGTAAATAAAATTGGCCTATAGCCACTGTAAGTCATTCAAAATAGACCAACAAGTATGTAAAGTTTCTTTTTTGCTAAGTATAATGATTTTTTATAATTATCTTTGAATGTTGCAGTTAGGGACATCGTGAAATTGACATGTTGAATAAAAATTAGATAAGTAAGAGGAATAAGTTTTGGACGAAATAAGCGATATTTTTACCTCCCTTTAATAAAGCCTGTACACTTTCCTAATTTTGTGTTTTCACAGACGCTTAAAGGTCAACACCAGCAAAACAGATCACGCAATAATTTGATCACTTTTATTGAAATTTCGATGCATTTTGAACAAGTTCGGAGTTTTTTGATTGGGTGTAAGGAATGAATGATTGAAGCGCTGTTCCAGTAATTTTTTTATGGTTTCGATCGAGATGATCGTCCATTTCACGATGTGATTAACTATACATTAAGCATGATCATTATTATTATCATTATTATTATCATAATTATTTTTATTATGATTATAATTATCATTTTAACTATTATTTCAGGTAGCGTGTGTGCTGCTCTCCTTGTCATCATCCTGGTACTCGCTATTATGTTATGCTGTACAGTCAGAAAAAAGTACGTGTACACTCTATTTTCTACACGCCTTATAGAAAATCATTATCAAACTGAAAAATAAATGCAGATAAAATAGACTTAAAAAAATCTGCTCTCGCAATTAAATAATATCATGGACGTTTCTGAACGTTCTGAACAAAATTCTGGACGTTTAATTGTAAAAAATTACTAACGTACCCTAGGTCCTCTGTACTGCTCATGTGATGTCGACTCAAGTTTTTTGCGGTTTTTTTTTTTTTTTTTTTCATCTCAAAAACATATATGTAGCCCATCACGTGAAAAAGGGACCATCTGGAAACTCCGTAAAATTAACATTTACAAAAGGATTTTGATTCGAGTATAGGCTAACCAGAGCCGGATTTCAAAAATTCTTTCACGGGTATGTAGATTGGTTGTTCTAGATTCAGAAAATTAGTAGAGTGCGAAGAGTTTCGATCCTAGTCATATGTCGCAGTCCACAGAGTACGACCAGGGTCGACACTTTACGCACTACCGAGGTTGTCCTTTTTCTCTTGACCCCCCCCCCCCCTTACAAAAAGGGCGAATCGAAAAACTCTGTGAAAATAAATACTTAAAACAAATGTGTACATGTATGAAAGCAAACAAAAATGAACAATGAAATACATTGCCCGATTATAAGAAATTTCTTGTTATAGTCAAATTTTCGTGGTTTATTTATCAATAATTAAAGGAGGACTAATTTTATTTTGAATTCAAAAGATGTAATCGTATGTTTGTACAAAGTACAACAATGAAAACTATTCAGAATAATAATAATTTCAAATTTTCTTTGGATGCTAAATTTCGAATCAAACTAAAACTTTATCATAAAATGTATGTACTTACTACGACCTATATGCGTACATGTAACCATGTATAGACAGGTCAATGAGTTAATCAATTATATTTCCAGCACATCGTACAAAATGCGACAATCCAGCGATGCCAGTCAACCTTTGTCGATGCAGTCTAGCCTGGGACTGCCTATGGAGTCCTATCGTGTTGCCTCCGGGATATACCAAGATGGAGCGGCCATGCGAGCGTCAACGAACGGGGACCAATACCCCGTGCCCCGACACCACAGTCTGCCCGCAGTCAGACAAAGTGCCGCTTATGCTAACACAATGGATATGAACCTTTACGGAAATACGTGAACTCGAATTTGATCTTGATATTTCTTAAATACAGTTAGAAATTTCATGAAATTGCCCTTCATTCCGTTCGAAATCATTCTTAATCGCTCACTGAACGGACATTTATCCATCCCGAACAACCTATCAAACCACTCATGAAAGCTCCAAAATCTTTCGAAAATGCCCCAGAATCGTTCAGGATTTGTATTTTGAATCGCCCTGTATATAGAAAAAAGCTCTTATAGAACTCCGGGGTCATTTTTCCTTCAGAAAGGGACGGAATTAGATGCTACGCTATATAGCGTAGTGCGAAACAGTTGTAACTATCTATAAAAATCAAAATGCAGAGTTGTCGAGCGAAGGAAAGTCTTGTAAAAAGGAACATTGAACCAAAGCCGGTACACCTTTTTTGAAAACCTATTAACAACCGACAGGATTGTTCTCACGCAGTACTAACACTGGGTGACGTAGAAATGTCCCCCAATAATGTCAGTTACAACTGTCTTTAGAAGACGAGTCCAATGAGATGATGCATGACCGAATTCCATAGTTAGTTATAACTGTACAAGAAACTTTAATTTTTGACTTACGCAAAAATGATCGTAAGATGTTTAGCAAAACAGGCCCATGGTCTGACACGTGTTAATTTCACAGAGGGTCCTCGTTCGCAAATAGGTCACATAATTAAACTATGATTGAAAAATCATTTGGTAATAGAAATGTAAATATAATGGTGTTTTAAGATACCACCATAACGTAACAAGAACATAACGACTCATTATCCATCGTGAAGAGAGAGAGAGATGGTCGTCATAAAATGGAGGATAATCGTTTGTTTCAGTGTAAGATCGATTTATATTTTATTGAGTGAACAACAAAGGCTATATTTTCACGAGTGGCAAAGCCACGAGTGAAAGTTAGCTTTTGTTGTTCACGAAATAAAACATTAATCGATCTTACTCGAAAAACAAACGATTATTCTATTTCTTTATTACAAAAATAAGACAAAATTTGAATTCTAGGATATATTTTCGTAAAGCGCGTCATTTTGCACTTGATTGCTGTGCAACGTTCATTGTGACGTCACTTATTTCGCCCCGCATAGATGACGTCAGATAGGATGGAATGCACAAAAGCAGGGTATAAGTTTTTGACAATTTCACTCCTAATGCGGTGAGATTATCAAGTGATAAAATACCATTATTTCTCTATAAACCACCAAAAAGCATTAAAGAAATAATTATATAATACGTATCTATTGTATTGTATGAGAAAAAATATCTAACGAGGTTGGGAGAATTGATAATTGTCGAAGCTCTGCTGAGACAATTATCAATTCTCACAACCGAGTTAGATATTTTTTCCATACAATACACCAAATATGTATTATATTTATCTTATAACCTCAATTTGTCTTGTTTTTGTCGATGTTTCTAACTGAAACGCAGGTTTCTTAAAATAACCACATTATATCTTTGTTCTAAAAATAACTATGTGATATCATAAAAAATATCATACAGGATGTTATCACACTGATATTTTTATAGTTATAAGATAAATGTAAATATTATGGAGTTTTTAAGATACCGCCATAACGTAACAAGAACATAACGACTCATTATCCATCGTGAAGAGAGAAATGGTCGTCATAAAATATCCTTAATTCATGGGAAAAGTCACGCTATGGGGGTCATCCGGCAATCCATTCTCTGCAGAAAGACGGAATGATTTTTCTGGAGAAAAAAGCGGGGGTATACAGTAACCCTTAAGTTAGATCGTGGAGTTAAAGAGGCGGACGATTCTTGAATGATTTCAGACTGGAGTTGAATGAGTGGGAGGAGAGGGTATTGATTGAAATTTCGGGGGTTTAAAGCGGGTCGTTGCACTTAAGGTTAAGGTAAATTAGCTTTTATCTAAAATAACCTACTTCTAAAGACAGTCGACAAAAATATCTCGAGAGCTTAAATCGTAGATTGGTATCCAAATCCCCGTAACTTCAGCTTAATCAAGCTGAAGTTACGAGGCCTTGGTAACCAAACGATGAAATGTGTTCACCCTCTCAAAGCACGTAAATCCTTTCGGTTTTTGGATACAGTTATTTGCACGCGTTAACGATGATTATCCACTAAAATTTTAAAGAACCCAAACTATTGAAAAGTAAACTCATCGAATTACGTCACGGTTAAGCCCCGCCCTTACTTCATTAATTACGCAGAATAACTCACGGAAAGTATTGATTTTGTAATTTATAGACTGGAAATGCATAGACTGGATCCCTTACAGATCTTGACACTTCGAACAAATAATTTACAAAGTCATTGGGATATATGTTGTTTTTAGTGCCAATGACCTTGGACCATTCTTAATCGTTTACAAATACACACATTTCCGAATCTAAGAACAAGTTTTATATTTTTCTATGAAAAACTGTGAAAGAGCAGCTTAAACATATCACTAATTTTAGACGAAATTAGCAATATTTCTTTGCCTTCCTTAAATAAAAAGTACGTTCTTTTCTATGTTTGTGTCTTCACGGACAAATTAGACGATTAAGGTTGTGGATCCGTAATAGCTCCGCAACGTTTTGAAGTATATTGAACTTTTCCAGTGTTGACTGAAGTTTCTTAATGAAAATCATTTGGACTCGGTCAACATTGTGAAAGCTCATGAGTTGGGAAAAGTTGAGGAACTGTTACGGTCCTACCAGTTATACCCGAAAGGGGCGTTGGGCAGTATATATAGATAGACAGGTTCCGCTACCTCAAATGTCAATTTCACGATGTTTCAAAGTGTATTGACAACTATGCTTGGTTTGTTTACGTGTTCCTTGTACACCTTCGTCAAACTGGTCAAATAATTCACAGAAAGAAACAACGTGAAGTTAACATTCACCTCAATCAGATCATTCCAAATCGCTCGGCCAGCGCTCCATTTAATTCATTTTAAATACGCCTTCCAATAATTCGAAAGCACTTTCAAATCCTTCAATAATGCTGACGCGCCTGAAAACTGTTGAAATCGCTTCGAAATCGCATAGTTGATTGATTGAATGGAGTTTTACGCCGCTTCCAATATTTTTTTCAGTTGTATAGCGGCGGCTGGTGCGCCTAACAATGGATTCCTGGTATTTCTCTCACCAGTACAACCACCACATCCTTTTCATAGCCTGCAGGTACTATCTCACATAGGGTATAAGATTATCAACCTACAGGTGAAAGACAAATAGTCGGAAAGAATGAATTCCGCCATCGGGGATCGAACCCGGGCCCTCTAGATTGACAGTCCAACGCTCTACAATTTGCGCTATTTACGAAATCGCGTAGAATGGTCAATATTTCAATCAAACCGATCAAATTAATGCGCGATTTGATTTATTTGGCTGGTGTGGAATTCTATGCGTCTAATTTGCCAAGGGAGACACACAGATAGAAAAGCACGATAAGTAGATTTTATTAAATATTGGTATGAAAATATCTCTATATCGCTCAATTGTCCAAAAATTGCGAAGTATTATTATACACGTATTCCTTTATTCACTCAATCCTCTCAAACATTTCTTCTTCAAAATTATCAAAATATCTTTCTCTGTGTCAATTTCTTGATGTTAATTTCTGTATTTCTTATGGACCCAGGGATCGCGCCGACTATTCTGGGGTATAACTTTGGATGCTCTAACCACAGATATGTTTCTTAATAGTATACGAGTGTGTGTATTTCAGTTTATTTATCGTCGCTAGCGTAGCACATGCCCATTTGAGCGACAACCCTAGAAGACGATTAGTTGTTACGTGGGACAGTGCAAGGATACACGACGAAACTACTGCTGAGATCCGTCATTGTTCTTTAACGTGCTGGTGTAAAGCACCGTCTCAAGGGGCCTCGGTTTCAACTTCTCATCCGAAATACAATTAGTTTGTTAGTGTGCCAGCCCGGGGATCGAACCAGCGGTCGAACTTCAATGGTTTTGAAGTCCGGTGCTCTACCACTTGTGCTAATTGGGCTGACAAAAACGAACTCCCAATATAACAGTTAAGAACATCGTGTAATTGACATCTAACTTGATCTAAACCATTCTAAATCGCTCACTCAGCGCTCCATTAGATCATGTAAAACACTCACTCAAATACGCTCTGAAATCGTTAAAATCTTATCTAAAGTGATTTTAATGAAATTGATCGAATTATTCCATGGTTTGTTTGCTTGGTGATAATTTTAAAACGTCTGATTGGTACGTGAAAAAACAAAAATTTAAAGGAACGGGTCTTTTTTAAAGTGTGGTAAAACACAATGTTTCTTTAATGCTTTTCGGTAGTTTATCGAGGAATAACGGTAGATTATCACTTGATAATCTCACCGCAAAAGCAGTGAACTTATCAAAAACTTATACCCTGCTTTTGTGCATTTCATCCTATTTGACGTTAACTATGCGGGGCGAAATAAGTGACGTCACATTGAACGTTGCATAGCAATCACGCGCAATATGGCGCGCTTTACGAAAATATGTCCTAGAAAAATTCACATTTTGTCTCATTTTTGCATAAAAGAAATAGAATAATCGTTTGTTCTTCGCGTAAGATTGATTAATATTTCATTTCGTGAACATCAAAAGCTATATTTTCACTCGTGGCTCTGCCACTCGGGAAAATAAAGCTTTTGTTGTTCACTCAATGAAATATAAATCGATCTTACACTGAAACAAACGATTATCCTCTATATTATCGCATTTTATCCAATTAGCGATAATGTATTATCACCCTTCAATTTCATTCACGCCACACCCTAAATCAAAATCGATTCCTAAATAATTTCAAATCATTCACCTTATCAATTTCACGATGTTGTTAACTGTATCTTTGGAATGTTTTCTTTTTTTTTTTTTTTTTTTTTTTTTTTTTTTTTTTTTTCAAACAAGGGGGGGGGGGGGGGGGGCACTGCGACTTTGGCTAGATTGATATCAACCATTTATCATTCAGATGATTATGATCAAAGGGAAGCTACTATTATAATAAGTTATAATAAAAAAGTTCTATGCAAATGAGCTAAGAACGAATAGCAACGCTATTTAGTTACCGCGAAAATGACGTTATAATGTACATATTATTACGTCAGTTTTAAACGGCGTTATAAATTTTGTAGAAAATTGAAATATTGAATTTTAAGAATTTTGGCGATTTTTTTCGCAAAAACTTGGGTCATATTATAAATAGAATACAAAATTTGTACTCATAAAATACCGAATTTATTAAACTCGTCATCTTAAACAGGTATCTGTTTACAGATGACTCGTTCAATAAATTCGGTATTCCATGACCACTCATTCAATATCCTCTATTTCTACAAATACGTCCCCACCCCTATTTTGATGGTGGACGGGGATTTACGTCCTTGTCCTAAATATTATTACAAGATTTTTCAAGAAATATTCGGACTATTCCTTTCTTCAAAATCAATCGAGGCGAAATTCAGATCAAACTCTTAATATGTTCCTATTTTGAATGAACCGGTAAACAGAACCTTAATCAAGCTCTATATATATTGCCTTAATGATAAATAGCTCGGAAATCAATCGAATCATTCGCAAGAATTGCGTCGAGTTATTTCTTCTCCATTTACACCATATTCTTATTTAGATGAGTATCACACAAAAGGAACATCTTCGGAAAATGTAAATATAAATAAATAAAATAAACAAATAAATGACAATGAAAATGCGAGATTGGTGAGAAAGCACAGCTTTATCAAGCACGATCTTATTTCGTTTGAGTATATACCGTCGTTTTACTTTCAGGGTGTCAAAGCAATACATATAAATGAATGAATGAATCAATAAATTATATAATGATTAATTAAGCTCTAATTGATTAAGCTCTAATTCATTAATTAATTAAGCTCTAATTAATAAATTAATTCATTCATTTATATATGAATGAATGAATAAATAAATAAATAAATTAATTAATTAATTCATTCATTCATTCATTCATTCATTCATTCATTTAATTAATTAATTAACACATAGATAAATGAATAAAACGTTCCCCAATCGGCATGCTTCCCAATTGACACAAGCTGGATTCGATTCTTATTTCAAATATCTTTTTTTTCAGAAGGTAAATCGGAAAATGTGCAAAGAACCGACCCAAGTCAGACTGCGCCCCCTTTTTGTTTTAATTTTAGATTCTTTTTTAAACTATGTAATCAAGTGGACGTTTTATTGCTGGGAGTGAGGATTCTAGAACATCACTGATGGCTCTCTTTGAGCCTGTGTGTGGCATTTTCAGATAGATGGGGTCTCATCAACTCTTTGAATAGTCAGCAAATATTATTACAACATTAAGCGTTTGTTTAGGCTTTCAATGTTTGCGCCTGGAGCACATATGGAATCGTTGGAAACGTCACGAACAGGCTCATTTCAAAGTATTCATTTATCAGAGTTCCATGACATTCTTGGTGCCTTTAGATTGGCTTGTCACATATTTATTAAACGTTAAAGACTCGTGGTTCCGTCATTGGGCCAACTTATTTCTGGCCCGCTTTCGGGTCGGGTGTAGACTGGTCTCACTATCAAATACCAGAATAGCCTATTCTATGCTATTCTGATAGTCGATATGTGGATCAGTCTAGAGCTGGTAGCCCGCTTTCTTAGAGATACTCTGATATTGTGGGAAACAGTACCCGCCCAGGGTCAGAAATAAGTTGGCCCATTGTCTCGTTACTTGAGGTCCGTGAAGTTGGCAGCCTAGCAGCCTAGCAGCCTAGCAGACTGAAATTTTTTTTTTATCAAATTTATTGATATATAACACTAGTATTAAACACTAGAAGTCACGTCAAACCGAAAATACTGAAATTCTAGCGAATGTAGAACTGTTCCGGATAAATCACGTTATTCAACTTTTCCGACAAAAATGTTCCGAAAATTGCCCGCAACATATCAATCTCGCCCTAACAAATATAAGAACTTTAATCTTTTGATAAAAAAACGATAGTGGTCGTTTGAGGATGCTACGCTGCTAGACTGCTGGAAATGTGTAGTTGGCAGTCTGGCAGCCTAGCAGCCTAGCAGCCTAGCAGAGTGAAGTTGGCAGCCTAGCAGCCTAGCAGCCTAGCAGACTAAAAATTTTTTTTATCAAATTTATTGATATATAACCCTAGTATAAAACACTAGAAGTCACTTCAAACCGTAAACACTGAAATTCTAGTGAATGTAGAACTGTTCCGGATAAATCACGTTATTCAACTTTTCCGACCAAAATGTCCCGAAAATTGCCCGCAACATATCAATCTCGCCCTAACAAATATAAGAACTTTAATCTTTTGATTAAAAAACGATAGTGGTCGTTTGAGGATGCTACGCTGCTAGACTGCTGGAAATGTGAAGTTGGCAGTCTGGCAGCCTAGCAGCCTAGCAGAGTGAAGTTGGCAGCCTAGCAGCCTAGCAGCCTAGCAGACTGAAATTTTTTTTATCAAATTTATTGATATATAACATTAGTATTAAACACTAGAAGTCACGTCAAACCGAAAATACTGAAATTCTAGCGAATGTAGAACTGTTCCGGATAAATCACGTTATTCAACTTTTCCGACCAAAATGTCCCGAAAATTGCCCGCAACATATCAATCTCGCCCTAACAAATATAAGAACTTTAATCTTTTGATAAAAAACGATAGTGGTCGTTTGAGGATGCTACGCTGCTAGACTGCTGGAAATGTGTAGTTGGCAGTCTGGCAGCCTAGCAGCCTAGCAGCCTAGCAGCCTAGCAGAGTGAAGTTGGCAGCCTAGCAGCCTAGCAGCCTAGCAGACTAAAAATTTTTTTATCAAATTTATTGATATATAACCCTAGTATTAAATACTAGAAGTCACTTCAAACCGTAAACACTGAAATTCTAGTGAATGTAGAACTGTTCCGGATATATCACGTTATTCAACTTTTCCGACCAAAATGTCCCGAAAATTGCCCGCAACATATCAATCTCGCCCTAACAAATATAAGAACTTTAATCTTTTGATAAAAAAACGAAAATGGTCGTTTGAGGATGCTACGCTGCTAGACTGCTGGAAATGTGAAGTTGGCAGTCTGGCAGCCTAGCAGCCTAGCAGCCTAGCAGCCTAGCAGAGTGAAGTTGGCAGCCTAGCAGCCTAGCAGACTGAAATTTTTTTCATCAAATTTATTGATATATAACACTAGTATTATACACTAGAAGTCACGTCAAACCGAAAACACTGAAATTCTATTGAATGTAGAACTGTTCCGGATAAATCACGTTATTCAACTTTTCCGACCAAAATGTCCCGAAAATTACACGCAACATATCAATCTCGCCCTAACAAATATAAGAACTTTAATCTTTTGATAAAAAAACGATAGTGGTCATTTTAGTATGCTACGCTGCTAGACTGCTCGAAATGTGTAGTTGGTAGTCTGGCAGCCTAGCAGCCTAGCAGCCTAGCAGAGTGAAGTTGGCAGCCTAGCAGCCTAGCAGCCTAGCAGACTAAAAAAATTTTTTATCAAATTTATTGATATATAACCCTAGTATTAAACACTAGAAGTCACTTCAAACCGTAAACACTGAAATTCTAGTGAATGTAGAACTGTTCCGGATATATCACGTTATTCAACTTTTCGGACCAAAATGTCCCGAAAATTGCCCGCAACATATCAATCTCGCCCTAACAAATATGAGAACTTTAATCTTTTGATAAAAAAAAAAACGAAAGAGGTCATTTTATTATGCTACGCCGTTAGACTGCTGGAAATGTGAAGTTGGCAGTCTGGCAGCCTAGCAGCCTAGCAGCCTAGCAGAGTGAAGTTGGCAGCCTAGCAGCCTAGCAGACTGATTTTTTTTTATGAAATTTATTGATATATAACCCTAGTATTAAACACTAGAAGTCACTTCAAACCGTAAACACTGAAATTCTAGTGAATGTAGATTTGTTTCGGATATCTCACGTTATTCAAATTTTCCGACCAAAATGTCCCGAAAATTGCCCGCAACATATCAATCTCGGCTCTTGAAGCGTAGATATGCTCCCAAGACACTTAATTTGCCCCGCATCGCGGTCAATCGCTAGGCAGCTTAACGGCTCTCGAGCGGCGATTTTGGACGGCTCAGTAGCCGTCACTAGGCGGGCAGTGCGCCGCTCGCGCCGAGGCGAAACGTTCACGGGAGTGAGACACTCGATGCAGGGCTCGAACCAATGAACTGATTCCTATGTTGTAAGTACCGTCGTGTAGCCCTATTCTAGCGCTTCAATCGTGACAAGTTTGGTTGGGCTGCGGTAAAAAACGTCGGAACTACAGCGATTCGCGCTGGAGTCGCGCCTCGACGCGATCGAGCTGTGATTTGAGCGGCGGAGCGAAAACAGCTCGGCTCTTGAAGCGTAGATTTGCTCCAAAGACATAGAATCTGTCCCCGAGCGGCGAGTTTTGTTGGACTGCGGCGAATAGTATCGGAGATACAGCGATTCGCATTGGAGTCGCGCCTCGACGCGATCGAGCTGTGATTTGAGCGGCGGAGCAAAAACAGCTCGGCTCTTGAAGCATAGATGTGCTCCAAAGACATAGAATCTGCCCCGCATCGTGGTAGGTACCGTCGTGAAGAGCTTTTCAAGAGCTACAATCGTGGTGATTTTGGTTGGGCTGCGGCGAATAGTATCGGAGCTACAGGGAGTCGCGCTGGAGTCGCGCCTCGACGCGATCGAGCCGTGAATTTAGCGGCGGAGCGATTACAGCTCGGCTCTTGAAGCGTAGATTAGCTCCCAAGACACAGAATCTGCCCCGCATCGCGGTCGATCGCCAGGCAGGTTTACGGCTCTCGAGCGGCGCTTTTGGACGGCTCAGTAGCCGTCGCTAGGCGGGCAGTGGGCCGCCCGCGCAGAGGCGAAATGTTTACGGGAATGAGACACTCGATGCAGGGCTCGAACCAATGGACCGATTACTATGTTGTAGGTACTTT
Organism: Fragum whitleyi; assembly: GCA_948146395.1. NCBI lineage: Eukaryota > Metazoa > Mollusca > Bivalvia > Cardiida > Cardiidae > Fragum > Fragum whitleyi. The sequence continues at coordinate 41,241,469 of OX411546.1, read as the reverse complement.
CGTGTAGCCCTATTCAATCGCTACAATCGTGGCGAGTTTGGTTGGACTGCGGCGAAAAACGTCGGAGCTACAGCGATTCGCGCTGAAGTCGCGCCTCGACGCGATCGAGCTGTGACTTGAGCGGCGGAGCGAGTGCAGCTCGGCTCTTGAAGCGTAGATTTGCTCCAAAGACATAGAATCTGTCCCGAATCGCGGTAGGTACGTTGTGAAGAGATATTCAAGAGCTACAATCGTGGTGAGTTTGGTTCGGCTGCGGCGAATAGTATCGCAGCTACAGGGAGTCGCGCTGGAGTCGCGCCTCGACGCGATCGAGCCGTGAATTTAGCGGCGGAGCGATTCACAGCTCTGCTCTTGAAGCGTAGATTTGCTCCCAAGACACAGAATCTGCCCCGCATCGCGGTCGATCGCCAGGCAGGTTAACGGCTCTCGAGCGGCGATTTTGGACGGCTCAGTAGCCGTCGCTAGGCGGGCAGTGAGCCGCTCGCGCCGAGGCGAAATGTTCACGGCAGTTAGACACTCGATGCGAGCTCGAACCAATAAACCGAATCCTATATTGTAGGTACCGTCGTGTTGCGCTATTCAAGGGCTACAATCGTGGTGAGTTTGGTTGGGCTGCGGCGAATTGCGTTGGAGCTACATCGAGTCGCGCTGGAGTCGTGCCTCGACGCGATCGAGCCGTGAATTTAGCGGGAGAGCGATTACAGCTCGGCTCTTGAAGCGGAGTTTTGCTCCGAGAGTCGGGAATTTGCCACGCATCGCGGTGGATCGCTAAGCCGTTTAACGGCTCTCGAGCGGCGATTTAGGACGGCTCAGTAGCGGTTGTAAGGCAGGCAGTGGGTCGCTCGAGCCGAGGCGAAGTATTCACGGGAGTGAGACACTCGATGCAGGGCTCGAACCAATGGACCGATTACTATGTTGAAGGTACCGTCGTGTAGCCCTATTCAAGCACTACAATCGTGGCGAGTTTAGTTGGACTGCGGCGAATAGTATCGGAGATACAGCGATTCGCATTGGAGTCGCGCCTCGACGCTATCGAGCTGTGATTTGAGCGGCGGAGCAAAAACAGCTCGGCTCTTGAAGCATAGATTTGCTCCAAAGACATAGAATCTGTCCCGAATCGCGGTAGGTACGTTGTGAAGAGATATTCAAGAGCTACAATCGTGGTGAGTTTGGTTCGGCTGCGGCGAATAGTATCGCAGCTACAGGGAGTCGCGCTGGAGTCGCGCCTCGACGCGATCGAGCCGTGAATTTAGCGGCGGAGCGATTAACAGCTCTGCTCTTGAAGCGTAGATTTGCTCCCAAGACACAGAATCTGCCCCGCATCGCGGTCGATCGCCAGGCAGGTTAACGGCTCTCGAGCGACGCTTTTGGACGGCTCAGTAGCCGTCACTAGGCGGGCAGTGGGCCGCTCGCGCAGAGGCGAAATGTTCACGGGAATGAGACACTCGATGCAGGGCTCGAACCAATGGACCGATTACTATGTTGTAGGTCTGTCGTGTAGCCCTATTCAAGCGCTACAGTCGTGGCGAGTTTGGTTGGGCTGCGGCGAAAAACGTCGGAGCTACAGCGATTCGCGCTGGAGTCGCGCCTCGACTCGATGGAGCCGCGATTTTTGCGGCGGAGCGAGTGCAGCTCTGCTTTCGAAGCGTAGTTTTGCTCCGAGAGTCGGGAATTCGCCCCGCATCGCTGTGGATCGATAGGCAGTTTAACGGCTCTCGAGCGGCGATTTAGGACGGCTCAGTAGCCGTTGCTAGGCAGGCAGTTAGCCGCTCGCGCCGAGGCGAAGTGTTTATGGGAGTGAGACACTCGATGCAGGGCTCGAACTTTTGAACCGATTCCTATGTTGTCGTTACAATCGCGGCGAGTTTGGTTGGGCAGCGGCGAAAAACGTCAGAGCTACAGCGATTCTCGTTGGAGTAGCGCCTCGACGCGATCGAGCCGCGGTTTTAGCGGCGGAGCGAATACAGCCCAGCTCTTTAAGCCTAGATTTGCTCCCAAGACACAAAATTTGCCCCGCATCGCGGTCGATCGCTAGGCGGGTTAACGGCTCTCGAGCGGCAATTCCATTTAAAATTACTTGAATATTCATTTCCTTGAAGAATAAACAAATTAATTTTCACAAATTCTTATAAAAGTCATTACCTTTTTATGACTTTTTTCAAAAAATCACACACACATACACAAAAAACATTTTTTATGTCTATGTGGCTTTTGTCCACTTTTCAGTTAAGGGCATGTGGCTTTTGTCCGATGGGGCTTTGTCCATGGGGGCTTTCGTTCCAGGGGGCTTTTGTCCTAGGGGGCTTTTGTCCGTGTCCCTTTTGATAAGTACCAATAATGGTCCTTATCAAGTTACAGTTTGGCGAAAAGCAGTTTATTTATTACATTTTAATGAAAAGAAGAAAAATAGGTAAAATAGTAGAAGTTAAGACATAATTGTAGATTTAAAGGTAAATTATAACGAATCAAAGAGCAAGAAACATGGTATTTTGAAATGATTGTACCCTATTTGTGAAGCATTTTTTTTCAAAAGTCTCTCAAAATGTTCGCGTCAAGGAATGCTCAGGTTTTCCTGCACACGGTCCTATTTGTGGCGTTTTATTTTATAATACGAAAGGTTTGATTTCAACACCTTTAGCATCCAAGTACTGTGACCTGTCCAATGCTCAGGAAAAAAGGCATCTGCAAGCGCATCAGAAATTGTACCCTCCACAACAAAGCGAAGCGTATCTAAGAGTGAAGCGTTCGCGATCATACTGTTATTCTGAACCAATGAGGGTACTGACAGCTTTCAATATGAACAGTTTTCTAGCAAGTTGCCCTGAACCTACTGTCAACGTTTTCCAAAACGACACGTTACAAGGTAATACAAATTTCTCAACTACATCTAAATCTTATCTATATTATCATTTCATTCGAATAAAACTATTTTGAATAAAACAAGGTAATATTTTAGATATGATTTAATATCACAAATACCAATACTTTTCTTAACAGATATCATACATGTACGTCAGATTGTTCGATGTAGCGAGGGCCTCACCGTTCTATTTCGAAAAGCAGTCGGCAACGTTCTACAAGAAGTTTGTGACAAATGTGTCAAATCAACGATACATAGGATTTCTCTTAGATCGTTGACGTGTCGATAAACTTTAACTAAAAATTGAAATTTAACGATCTAGTCAGCGACTTAATCCCCCGACCATCTTCTTTTTATTCTTTTTCTCATATTTCTATATTTTTTTGTCCTTTTCCGTCAGATTTTGGCGACCAGTCGTCGACATTTCGCTTCGCAGGTGATAAGAAGACAAGTACAACGCTAGCGTTGTATTCTTTCTAATCGAAAAATAAAAAATAGGAGGCGCCTACGCGATAGTCCTGTGACCTGTCCAATGCTCAGGAAAAAAGGCATCTGCAAGCGAATCAGAAATTATACCCTCCACAACAAAGCGAAGCGTATCTAAGAGTGAAGCGTTCGCGATCATACTGTTATTCTGAACCAATGAAGGTACTGACAGCTTTCAATATGAACAGTTTCAGTGTTTACGGTTTGAAGTGACACCTTGTGAATAATACTAGTGTCAGATATCAATAATTTTGATAAAAAGTTTTTTCAGTCTGCTAGGCTGCTAGGCTGCTAGGCTGCCAACTTCACTCTGCTAGGCTGCTAGGCTGCCAGACTGCAAACTTCAAATTTCCAGCAGTCTAGCAGCGTAGCATCCTAAAATGACCACTATCGTTTTTTTTCAAAAGATTAAAGTTCTCATATTTGTTAGGGCGATATTGATATGTTGCGGGCAATTTTCGGGACATTTTGGTCCGAAAAGTTGAATAACGTGATATATCCGGAACAGTTCTACATTCACTAGAATTTCAGTGTTTACGGTTTGAAGTGACTTCTAGTGTTTAATACTAGGGTTATATATCAATAAATTTGATAAAAAAAAATTTAGTCTGCTAGGCTGCTAGGCTGCTAGGCTGCCAACTTCACTCTGCTAGGCTGCTAGGCTGCTAGGCTGCCAGACTGCCAACTTCACATTTCCGGCAGTCTAGCAGCGTAGCATCCTCAAACGACCACTATCGTTTTTTTTTATCAAAAGATTAAAGTTCTTATATTTGTTAGGGCGAGATCGATATGTTACTGGCAATTTTCGGGACATTTTGGTCGGAAAAGTTGAATAACGTGATTTATCCGGAACAGTTCTACATTCACTAGAATTTCAGTGTTTACGGTTTGACGTGACTTCTAGTGTTTAATACTAGGGTTATATATCAATAAATTTGATAAAAAAAAAGATTAGTCTGCTAGGCTGCTAGGCTGCTAGGCTGCCAACTTCACTCTGCTAGGCTGCTAGGCTGCCAGACTGCCAACTTCACATTTCCAGCAGTCTAGCGGCGTAGCATACTAAAATGACCACTATCGTTTTTTTTATCAATAGATTAAAGTTCTCATATTTGTTAGGGCGAGATTGATATGTTGCGGGCAATTTTCGGACATTTTGGTCGGAAAAGTTGAATAACGTGATATATCCGGAACAGTTCTACATTCACTAGAATTTCAGTGTTTACGTTTTGAAGTGACTTCTAGTGTTCAATACTAGTGTTAGATATCAATAATTTTGATAAAAAAAATTTAGTCTGCTAGGCTGCTAGGCTGCTAGGCTGCCAACTTCACTCTGCTAGGCTGCTAGGCTGCTAGGCTGCCAGACTGCCAACTTCACATTTCCAGCAGTCTAGCAGCGTAGCATCCTCAAACGACCACTATCGTTTTTTTATCAAAAGATTAAAGTTCTTATATTTGTTAGGGCGAGATTGATATGTTGCGGGCAATTTTCGGGACATTTTGGTCGGAAAAGTTGAATAACGTGATATATCCGGAACTGTTCTACATTCACTAGAATTTCAGTGTTTACGGTTTGAAGTGACTTCTAGTGTTTAATACTAGGGTTATATATCAATAAATTTGATAAAAAAAATTTTAGTCTGCTAGGCTGCTAGGCTGCTAGGCTGCCAACTTCACTCTGCTAGGCTGCTAGGCTGCTAGGCTGCCAGACTGCAAACTTCACATTTCCAGCAGTCTAGCGGCGTAGCATACTAAAATGACCACTATCGTTTTTTTATCAAAAGATTAAAGTTCTTATATTTGTTAGGGCGAGATCGATATGTTGCGGGCAATTTTCGGACATTTTGCTCGGAAAAGTTGAATAACGTGATATATCCGGAACAAATCTTCATTCACTAGAATTTTAGTGTTTACGTTTTGAAGTGACTTCTAGTGTTTAATACTAGTGTTATATATCAATAAATTTGATAAAATAAAATTTCAGTCTGCTAGGCTGCTACGCTGCTAGGCTGCTAGGCTGCCAACTTCACTCTGCTAGGCTGCTAGGCTGCTAGGCTGCCAGACTACCAACTTCACATTTCGAGCAGTCTAGCAGCGTAGCATACTAAAATGACCACTATCGTTTTTTTATCAAAAGATTAAAGTTCTTATATTTGTTAGGGCGAGATTGATATGTTGCGTGTAATTTTCGAGACATTTTGGTCGGAAAAGTTGAATAACGTGATTTATCCGGAAAAGTTCTACATTCAATAGAATTTCAGTGTTTTCGGTTTGACGTGACTTCTAGTGTATAATACTAGTGTTATATATCAATAAATTTGATAAAAAAAAATTCAGTCTGCTAGGCTGCTAGGCTGCTAGGCTGCCAACTTCACTCTGCTAGGCTGCTAGGCTGCTAGGCTGCCAGACTGCAAACTTCACATTTCCAGCAGTCTAGCAGCGTAGCATCCTCAAACGACCACTATCGTTTTTTTATCAAAAGATAAAAGTTCTTATATTTGTAAGGGCGAGATTGATATGTTGCGGGCAATTTTCGGGACATTTTGGTCGGAAAAGTTGAATAACGTGATATATCCGGAACAGTTCTACATTCACTAGAATTTCAGTGTTTACGGTTTGAAGTGACTTCTAGTGTTTAATACTAGGTTTATATATCAATAAATTTGATAAAAAAAATTTTAGTCTGCTAGGCTGCTAGGCTGCTAGGCTGCCAACTTCACTCTGCTAGGCTGCTAGGCTGCTAGGCTGCCAGACTGCCAACTTCACATTTCCAGCAGTCTAGCAGCGTAGCATCCTCAAACGACCACTATCGTTTTTTTATCAAAAGACTAAAGTTCCCATTTTTGTTAGGGCGATATTGATATGTTGCGGGCAATTTTCGGGACATTTTGGTCGGAAAAGTTGAATAACGTGATATATCCGGAACTGTTCTACATTCACTAGAATTTCAGTGTTTACGGTTTGAAGTGACTTCTAGTGTTTAATACTAGGGTTATATATCAATAAATTTGATAAAAAAAATTTTAGTCTGCTAGGCTGCTAGGCTGCTAGGCTGCCAACTTCACTCTGCTAGGCTGCTAGGCTGCTAGGCTGCCAGACTACCAACTTCTCATTTCGAGCAGTCTAGCAGCGTAGCATCCTCAAACGACCACTATCGTTTTTTTATCAAAAGATTAAAGTTCTTATATTTGTTAGGGCGAGATCGATATGTTGCGGGCAATTTTCGGACATTTTGCTCGGAAAAGTTGAATAACGTGATTTATCCGGAACAGTTCTACATTCACTAGAATTTCAGTGTTTTCGGTTTGACGTGACTTCTAGTGTTTAATACTAGGGTTATATATCAATAAATTTGATAAAAAAAAAAATTAGTCTGCTAGGCTGCTAGGCTGCTAGGCTGCCAACTTCACTCTGCTAGGCTGCTAGGCTGCTAGGCTGCCAGACTGCAAACTTCACATTTCCAGCAGTCTAGCGGCGTAGCATACTAAAATGACCACTATCGTTTTTTTATCAAAAGATTAAAGTTCTTATATTTGTTAGGGCGAGATTGATATGTTGCGGGCAATTTTCGGACATTTTGGTCGGAAAAGTTGAATAACGTGATATATCCGGAACAAATCTTCATTCACTAGAATTTTAGTGTTTACGTTTTGAAGTGACTTCTAGTGTTTAATACTAGGGTTATATATCAATAAATTTGATAAAAAAAAAATTCAGTCTGCTAGGCTGCCACGCTGCTAGGCTGCCAACTTCACTCTGCTAGGCTGCTAGGCTGCTAGGCTGCCAGACTGCCAACTTCACATTTCCAGCAGTCTAGCAGCGTAGCATCCTCAAACGACCACTATCGTTTTTTTATCAAAAGATTAAAGTTCTTATATTTGTTAGGGCGATATTGATATGTTGCGGGCAATTTTCGGGACATTTTGGTCGGAAAAGTTGAATAACGTGATTTATCCGGAACAGTTCTACATTCGCTAGATTTTCAGTGTTTTCGGTTTGACGTGACTTCTAGTGTTTAATACTAGTGTTATATATCAATAAATTTGATAAAAAAAATTTCAGTCTGCTAGGCTGCTAGGCTGCTAGGCTGCCAACTTCACTCTGCTAGGCTGCTAGGCTGCTAGGCTGCCAACTTCACGGACCTCGTTACTTGTCACAAATGTTCAGATAGACCCAGAATAACGAAGCACATTTAAGCGCCCCTGAGAGTTTCCCTTCTTTACCGGGCGAAGCAATTTTAAACAAAAAATGTGCTTCAAGGAAGGGGCGCATGCCAGCGTTAGGCACATACTCTTACTCTTGTGATATGTGACCCTTAAGTCGAACTAGCATCGTCTGGGATGTGCGCAAAGTATTAACCTTTGGCAGTCGGCGCGGACTGCACTGACTGCCGTCGGTCATAACATTTCAAATTTGGCTAATTGCATTAACACTCATTCCGAAATAGGCGGGTGCATTCAGGGGGTAAAACGTTTAAAATAAGTCGACTATCTCAGAATCATACAAATGATCTTGAATTCGAAAATTTCATCATCCCTACGTGTAATGCACATAAAACGGTTATCAATAGGCAAAAGAGGATGTGCAAATTTTTGCATTGTAATAAACAATTCCATAATCTATGTTGATTGCGAACATGTTTTTTTTTCCGAATTAATCTTCATTTTGTAATGTAACTTCCATTATTTGACTTGTACATCTCAAGATGAAGGGTTATAATTAACTAAATTGTGATCTAGTCAGAGAAAACATATTCAGGTGTCGACAAATGATAATAAATGGCGAATAATTCAGCCGAGAGGATTGTCTATGGTGTCAATTTGCTAAGTAAAAAGGGCAGTAAATCGACCGAGGGAACACGTCGACACTGTGAAGCTGTTTTCAGTTTAGTATCATTACCTAAGCTTTTAGGCGATTCGGACTGAAAACATTTTTTGTACACGTTTCAATGGATATTTTCGAATTTTAATGGAATTTTTGTGCTGAATGTTTTGAAGACATTTCATGAAATCAGAGTTGAGGCGTTGTCATCTATGCCGATAATTTAGACGAATCTAAATGTAATACTATGCGAAATCTAACGTGCACATAAATCGTTTTAGGTGTTGATAAAATTCATCCAAGGCTCGTCGTTTCAAAACGTAACCAAGTCTTTAAAACTAAAGCAAAGGACATTTTTGGTGTGGAACCATGCACAGAAGTTACTTTGATACAGAACAAGAATGGGCTGTAGCAGTTCTTCGTCCGTCCTAGATATACGACGCACTGTAGTGACGTCAGGAAGCACCGTCGTTGTATGGTCTCTCTCCGAACACGAACGTAGCGTTATCAAGAAGACATGGAAAATCATATCCAGAAAAATGGCGGATATCGGCACGGACGTGTTTTTAGATATTTTCCAGAGAAGACCAGATCTTCAACAACTTTTCCCCTTCCGCCATGTTGACTTCAACAAGTTAGCCGACGATTCAGGATTTAAACGTAAGAATTGGTGGACTTGCACACGATGCATTATCAATACTTTTAAACAATTTGAACGAGTCTTGAATAATATTCAATATCGCTCACTCACTATCAATGATGTTGCCAATTAGCTTGATTGACAATAATATTGATCGATATAGACGATAAATTATTGATCAAAATATTGATTAAGGCTAATATTTTCAATGATACTGAACGTGTATGGATCCCTTTAGAAAAACCTATTATGCATATAGAGAATAATAGTTAGTGTCTTACAATATCAATGTTATCTGGTCTAGGTTGGGAGAATTTATCATGCCTCGTCATGATAATTTCTCACAGCCGAGACCAGATAACATTCAAACATTGATATTTTAAGACACTATTAAAGTGGTATTCTATTTATCTTCCTCTCATTTTTCATGGCTAATCTTATATGAAACTTTTAAAATCAAAGCATATCAGGTGTTCTGGTTATGGACTTAAATATACAAATTGTTTTTATCTAAAAAGATCGCCTGATATCATTGATAGGTGATATCAGATTAATACAGGATTCATTGCATGATAAAATTACTAGCATCTTAACAATCATATATTCATCGAGATTATACTGTTACAGAATTTTCGGTCTTCTGATTGGCTAAAAAGCCGTCAGCATAATTTCCTATGGCACATTCATGAGCTAAGAGTAAACATACAGATTTCCCTATGGTGCCTCGTCCGTCGTTATGTAGGCTACTCCTGAAAAGAAAACGTATGACTTATAAAATCATCTATCCATGAAGGTGTGTTTCATGGACAAACCCCAGCGTCAACCGGGGAGTAAACGTTAATAAATTAGTAAATGCCGCCGAAGTCCGTTTGTTGTTGTTGTTGTTTACTTAAATATCCTCAAACTGGACCGATAAACTTTGATTTTTTTAAAAAAAACTATTGAACTCATACTACAAAATATAGTGCATTCTGTTGAATAACAAATAAACGACCAAAATGCGTGAAAATAAACCCTCGCGATAGTGTACGTGTTAACAGATCTGATATCGACACGAATGTAGCCAAAGCCTTCGTACACCGTGATTCTTATTTAAATAAAAATATCTGAATATAAGAATTGACTGTGAAACTTAAACTTCTATAACGTAAATCATTCGATTTTATTATTTAAATCATTGATGTTCAAAAATGGGGGGGGGGGGGGTCGTGTCTAAATTCTTTTGACCCAAATAATCTAAGTCTACATACATTGCAATTCTCGCACAACTTTCACATATTTCTTTTACATCACAATATGCCTCTTTTCTTACTTCTTTTCTCGAATGTCTTTATGTTATATCTAACAAACTGTAACTTCCAAGGAAATAATAAGTAGAGTAGATTTATCGGCGATTTCAGTAACATAGTCCATCAATATCTTTCATGTCAGCATTATAAAAAGCTTTAGAGATTTTTAATGTGCGGTAATGCAATATTACCGATCTTATCTCTTATCTGTATGCCTTATACAGATTAAAAGGAGGTTTTAGGCCTATCGCCGTTTACAATGAGGCGTCTACTGTACGCCTTCAGATCATTGCCATGGTTATGCACTTGTGTAATGATACTCAGTATACTGTATCGTCAAAAATATTCAATCCGATTTTTTTCTTTTACTCCCGTGACGTAACGTTGGTTCCTACTTTCATGTTCTTTTATTCTATTTTATTTCAGGACACGTGAATAAAGTAATGCAAACAATTGGTGCAATGGTTGACAACATGGACGATTTGGAGTCTTCCATTGGCCCAATACTCTGCAACATCGGTAAACATCATACACAGTTTGCTGGATTCGACATGGACCTTTGTGACGTGTTCACTACGTCATTACTGCAGGCATGGAAACACGGACTTGGAAAAAGATATAAAATAGATACGGGGCGAGCCTGGAAACAGCTGTTTGATTTTATGGTCGTAAAACTTGCCGAGGGCTATGGGACAGAACTGAGTTGTTTACAAGAGCTTGATGATTAAAAATCCAACAACACAACTACAATGTATATGCAAAAGAAGTGCGATTATTTTTTGTTTGTTAGTTTGTTTTTAATTTCATTTTATTTTAAAGCCTATGGATTGTTTTCTTTCTTTCTTTCGTAATTCCTAGATTCCTTATCCTCTCTATATGAATTTATGAAAAATGTACTGATGTTTTCCTCGGTTCATAATCTACGACTAATGTCTAAAGGGGAACAAACAAGCACTAATTAAATAGATTATATAGACTTGGCTACTGCCCCTAGATCTATCGATACTAGAAAAACTGATCTCACTGATTGCATTGATTCATATTTCACTTTAATTGTAGAATAAAAATCCTGTTTTAGATCGTTCGTTTTAAGAATATTTCATTTATTTTGATGTAAGAGTTTCGTCTTTCTTGATTGCATTCGGAACATCGATTGAATTAAACGTACCTCGGACGTCAGTGTGACAATTTTGGTTATTTTTAGGTAATTCTGCTGACACTTTGGACAGTACGCTATAAAAAATAAAACGAATTTCTTTTAATACTTTCTCATTGTCTATGGAGATCATTTGGACGTAAATAATTTGATGACAAAACGGAGTGAAACTATCAATTTATTATATGCCCATTTATAATCTTTTTCAATGATTACTTCGGTTATACCCAACGTCAATTTTAGAGCCTGATTTTGACGTCATAAAACCAGAAACCAGAAACCAGAGAAACGACGCGCTTGAAATCACGGCATGTCTGCGCCCTTAGTATTCCCGTGGTTTGTTCGGTTGAATCGCCGTGAGTTCCCAATTGGATTAACTCAAGATCGGTGATCTTTAACTTTCCATTGGAACGCGGAGGAACATCCAATAAGTAAGTGACGTGCATAGAATATTCATTCTACAGCGCTCTTCAAGTGTTATAACATTTTTCTTTAAAATCTAATGTCAATCAGAAACTAGCTTCTAATCGGTCACTGCATGTTTCTCTATTTTCGACATATTTACAAGAAAAAAATTGAACAGAAAAATTGCTTTCATGCCAAGACGAATCAATCAATAGGATTTTTGTAAAACATTTTTTTTTAAAAGGACCGACATAAAGATTGTAGCAGACAAAAGAAGACACCATCCCTTCTTTTGAAAAAGTCTGAACTCGTGCAATGCAGGGAATTTAGAATTATGTTGTTGAAAAATCACTACCCTTTCGATGCTTTAAGGTGGCAATGGACAGCGGCCTCCCGAGTCGATAAACCGGAAGTGAGTTTTCGTTTATTTTACGGCTTTTATTGCGCGTTGTTTTAAAAGACCGGTTTTCGTAAGATTCTACATATGGAAATTACGTAGAATAATGATGGTAAAACTTCATAATTCAGCTTCTTTTCAGCATTTGTTATTTATTAAATGACTGAATCATTAAATTTAACAATAAAAATGCGTTAAAACCGTCATTCTATTAGGGGGGGGGGGGACTCTGAAAAATAACGAAAAACTTTCTTATTTGCATGGAAAGGTATGCTGAATTTTTTACCAAATAAAGGAAAGATATGGATTATAAACATGTCGAAAAATAAGAAAAATTCATTGGGTAATTTCTTCAAAAAAAAAAAGGTTTTTGTGGCATTTTTACCAAGTAAAATTACAAAAATTAGTGCATTTTTAACTTTTTAAAGCAAATTGTGCAAATGCAATTGACCAAAGAGAAATTTCCTTGTCAATAGCCATTGTGTACATGTATAAGGTCTATCAAAATGTATATGTTTTATAGCTATAACCTAGTACAGGGTTTATACTAGACCTAAAATGAATATAGCCGTTTTACTGAAAAATGGCCTATACCACTCAAGGGAAGATAACTCAAGCATGAAAACGAGCGTGGAAAGGTACCATCAAATTTTGATATAATGACTACACAATATTAATCTACAACATATGTGACCAAGAAAAAAATTCATTGGGCGGAAAAAATGACGCCATGTGTCCATTGCTACCTTAAAGATATCTGACTAGAAAAAACGCAAAGGAAATATTACTTAAGACGTTAATTTGCATAAATGAGGAGAATATGTTTAATTTACCCCACCCACAAATGTTAATTTTGGATTTTTTTTTTATCTTATACTAATTTCATTTCAGTTCGATTGCAACGAAAGCTGAAGCTTATAGAGTCGCTCTCGAAGGCTCAATCCTGGTGTTTTCACGCCCCTGAAAGAGAGGCAGAGGTTAAAACCTACTGTTGCCCAATTCCAAAGCTGGGTGAACTGGGGCTGACTAATGCCCATAAACACACCCTGGTGGCGGTGGGGCTCAAACCACTGACCTCCAGGTCACGATGCATTTACCACTAGGACACCGAGGCAGTCAATTTTGAAATTGGGGGTGCCGATGTTCTAATGCAAGTTAAATTACTTTTCCTGTAGAATTTTTCGATAAATTTTGGTTTCGCTATCAACCAAGTGAACGGGCTATAGGGACTCGGCCGCTAAACGTTCATCTTTAAAATAATTAAGCAATGTAGTTTTCGTGCTTCAGGCCTATTTAAGTGACCGATTAGTAGTTGGTTTGGGTTTATTTTAAGAAAAGAGACCTTGTGCGGGTACCTCTTCAATAATATAATTCTTCCATAAATGCTACTGACTGCTTGAAAAAGCTGCGCTATCGATTCGTTCAAGTTGGATAGGCGAAGGCGTTCAGCGGCGAAATCAGGGTTTCTATTAAAGGGGTTCGATGTCGGACTACGGAATTCGAGTAATTAGTCCCAAAATATGGATCCTATCTAAATAACTAGCCCGGATACCATCGCACTACTAATTGATAAAATTCTGTGATATCCGGGATATATTTCATATTGAAGAATTTCAAGTTTCTGTGGTTCGAAAACTTCAAAAATGGTGTGGTTTTCCCTGTGTTACAAAATTAAAATTGAACTTGACCACAAGAATGAACTTAGTAATTTGGATACAGATTGGGTTCGTTGGAACACCCCCCCCCCCCCCCCCCCCCCCTCAACTCCCTCTTAGTCCGCCACAGACGTTTTATGCATATTTTTGTCGGATATCATGTGATCATTAATTTTTCAGGTAACATTGAATAAGTACTAATGAAAATGTTAACATCAATTTCTGGAAAAAATGGTTACTTGAGCGGCTGTCGATCACCCGATTGATCATCGGTTAAAGCGATGTAAGTTACCGAGTCTCCCATTCGTTCATCAATAAATATCTGAAGTCTATTGAATGGACATTTGAGGCAAATTTATTTCTAGCCCGCTTTCGGGTCGGGTGTAGACTGGTCTCACTGTCGAATATCAGAATAGTCTATTCTAGGCTATTCTGAAAGTCGGTATGTGGACCAGTCTAGAGCTGGTAGTTCGCTTTCTGATAGATACTCTGATACTGCGGGCAACAGTACCCGCCCAGGGTAAGAAATAAGTTTGCCCTGGGTTACCGAGGATGCGATCATGCACTGATTCTCCGCAATGGGAAATCCTGTGGGAACCCATACGGAGAAATTCTGGCCAAAAAGTCCATTAGGGATTGGGGACAAAAAAGCCCTATCTGCCCATTTGTCCGTCAATAAATCTCATTAAACTTGTCAGGGAACCGCTGCCTGCCTCGTCTGTTTGTCTGATTTGATTTTAATTGCATGCAATGGTCATTCACACCAACTCAACAAGCCCGGTGGTATATTCTTGGTCCATAATGTTTCTCTGCATTACACGTAGCTTATGTATTCAAAAAAAAAATAAATTAGTAAACTTGCATGCAGAAATTTGGTCAAAATTGTGATAAACTAGTAAAATGAACCCCTACCTATTTGCGAGTTAGAACCCCATTCACACAAATCCTGGAAATCCCGAATCCGAAGCTATTAATATTATTATTTCAATATTAAAATCATTATTTTTATTATTACTATTATGCAATATTCAACATGGTAATATAACCTCTTGAACATAAATTGACGGTAAAAATCTTGTTGTGCAAAGGAAAACGAATAAAGGGTTGACGGCCCATTTTAGATTTGTAAGTTTGGGGTATAACGCGGCTTTTAACAGTTTTCAATTATATCGCGGACACCGGTGCACATTACAATATTTTCCTGGTATTTCATATTTGAAATATGTAAAATTTTGAACAATTACGGTCAACTGCATATATATATTCCATTGTTTTATTGTCAATCCAGCGACATTGCCACATAAACTATCTTGGAAGCGAACTGCGTACCAAGCAATTAATTTACGTCAGGAAATAGAATTAACGCCGATCCCGACGCTTAAAATGTCTTCATACTACAGTGCAACCTCGTGTTCTTTAAAGTCAGTACAAATATTTTCTAAACCTGAAAATTATTAAATTAATATCAAAAGTCCAAGTCCCACTGCACTGGCGTACGAATTGCTCATGAATTGCGCATAAAAAATTCTTTAAGCATGATTCGCCAGTGATGTGCGAAAATCTCACGTGTTTCACAAGTGGAACATCAGTTTTTGTAAGTGATTGTACGCAAATACGGGTTTGTGCGCAATCGCTGGTTTTGAACGGTTAAAAATATTTTCCACGCACAACGTGCGCGATTATACACAGTTTATGAGCATTTTGTGCGTAGTTTGGACGTGGAAGGTGCTTGATATGTTCGTGTTCTGTCAGTGTTTCGTTAGTGCTTGAGCGTCAGGAACTGGCTCCTTACACGCACATCACTGACGAATCACTTACAGAACAAGCACATATTACTTGCAAAACACGCACATTCCATGTATGTTCCACTTACAATCACTCACTTAAATTTATTAACGCACGCAACACGCAAAAAGCGTATGAAATTATATTGGGTTTGGGATTGTGAGCTGTTTTGCGTCGAATGTTACTTCTTTGTCAGTGATTGTAAGTGAAAGATGCGCAGTTGATACGCGATTCATCGGTGATTCTGACCACGCACACCTCCCAGGAAATTAACAAACAATCACGCAAAAAAAACAATTTTATGCGTAATTTATGCGTAATTTATGAGTCATTGGCAATGGGACTGGACCTTTAAGATATGGATTTTTCTATCCCATGAAGTCCCATTTGATTATTGACTGAATGCAAAATGTCATTTATAAACGAAATAGTTATTAACGTATATATTATCGTTCGATCGCTCAGGTCTGATCACAGACTTGCGCAAAAACTGTCGTATTAAAGTACTTGGGGCTGAAACCGGTTCTGAGCTTTCAGAAAACAAAAAAGAAATCCGGTTATAGTTCTCTGTTTAATATGCATATGGTTGCAGTATGGCACTGCTCTAGTCACGACGTTTGTGGTCGCGGTACAAACGATTTCATGAATTAAAACTTTTTTTTTTTTATTTCTTCAATGATGTTTGTTTCAAAGTTTATTTGTTAATAATGTATCTATTTATTAATCTCCATTGGGAGGAAATAAAATTAATAGATAAATATATAAAATTAGTATTATTATCTTTATCATTATTATTGTTATTATTTTATTATTATAATTATTATATATGCTGCAAGATTCAACATGTTAATATAATTTCTTGAACATTAATAGACGGTAAGAATCTTGTTGTGCAAAGGCATATCTCGCATCAATTTCTCGCCCTATTAGATCCTTTTCTAATCGCCAGTGGGGGAAAAATGCCAGAAAAGATATGTGCATCCGCCGGTGCAAGATTAAGACAGCCGTTTACATTTTAGCTAATAATCAAAATGACACACTTCTATCACAGAATGACAATTAAGGAAGTGGAAGGCCAAACCTCCTTACTACAGCTTTAAAGATCGTTAATTACTAAATTTTGCCGCCCACTGGGCAATATTGTCTTAGAGTCTTTAATCAGTATCGTGATTATGTGTTCATTTGGCAAATTTTAGATGCGGGTAGGTATATTCTTTTCGAAATTGGAAATGTCACAAAAATTGAATGATTGAGAGTATTTCTACAAAAAGAAATTCAGCTCTATCATAGGTTAAAAAGGGAACCAACTACTTTTTGTGAGAACTTAATTATATCTAACTCCTTTGCTTGGTAGTTGGGATGGTGGCTTTAGGATCGAATGGTCCCTGAATCGAATCCCTCCCAGATCGCGGATTTTTTTCAAAACAATTTGAACCACCAGGTGTATAAATGGGAACCTATGAGAATGTATGTCAAAGTGCTATTGCAGCCGAAGGCCCCGAGTGTAAACAGCGGACTTGCAATTCATTGATTGTGGCTTAAGTGTAAAGCCGTGAGAATGCGTATGACATAACGTAAAAGCTTTCACTTTTATGTATCTCCAAACATTTTTTTAAAGGTGGCACAATCTAGTCCAGTTGCCGAACAGCATTAGAACATATATTTGTGACCCGTCACGCGAAAAGGTACCATCTGGGAAGTGCATAAAGTTTCGTTCCTAGTCAGACTGCGCGTTTGGGGATAAAGTGTCAAGTCGTAAAATTGCGTATGACATAAACGTAAAAATAAAACTTTCACTTTTATGTATCTCCAAACATTTTTTTAAAGGTGGCGCAATGTAGTCAAGTTGCCGAATAGTATTAGAAAATATATTTGTGACCCGTCATGCGAAAAGGTACCATTTTGGAAGTGCGTAAACTTTCGACCCTAGTCAAACTGTGCGTATTGCACCGTGATTATGTGATTATTTTCTGAATCTAGACTGATCAGTCTACCTTCCAGTGCAGGAATTTTTGAAATAGGACTTCTGGTTGATCTATGCTGGTACAAATCTCTTTTTCAAAAAGTTCAATTTACAGAATTCCCGGATAGTCCCTTTTGGCGTGACGGGTCATATCTATCAGTAAACACTTCTTGCAAGTCAACAAATTAGTTATCAGTAAATAATTGTAAAACCTTTCGCGATTTATTTTTTCAAGTGTGAACAGCGCAAAAACTCAGATATGCCTTTGCATTTCCACAGTCTGATCGAAATCTTCACGCACTTATCAATAAGCCATAAACTTTCTTCATCACACTCTTATAAATAAGCTACATGCTAATCATCACCATCCAAAACCAGAGAATAATGTTGATGCTCTGCGTGACAGCCAAGAAAAGCTCAAGTTCTGTGTTGGAATTGTCAAGTCAAGCTATGGAGATGGAGAGTTCTAGGGTAAAGTAAAGGATACAAAAACCCAATCCGAAAGGAAACATCACAGGTGATTGTTTTATGATATTTTTTGTCAAAAGGCTCTAGTATATCTGCTTATTTTAACAACAAACAAGACAAAAAAACATATATAATAAATCAAGTCCCCTGCAAGTTATATATCATCTTGTATCATTTTGATTATTTGAACATATAATTGAAAGGTATTATAAGGTTCTTGATTTGTCAGACTGACAGAAATATTGAAAAGGTATTGGGAAAACGGAAAGGTATTCCAATGTGAATGGTAACTATGGCGACCAAGGCGTGGATGGCAAATTTTGATAACTTATGCAGTTTTAATTACATGTAATGGTCATTAATAAGGACATCTGGTATTTGGCCCATAATGTACTAGTAGTTTTAGAATGCAGATTGTGTACTATGAGATGACGCATTCCAGAGTCCTTGGCCAAAAGGTTTTAATAAGTATTTGTCAAAATATCATCACTTAAAGTTTTTTTTAATCTCAACTAGAGTCTAATCCTTAACCAAAGTTCTCTCCGACATCCCAGGACTACTATTATCAACCCATTAGTGGAAGACAAATAGTCGAAAAGATAAAGTTCCGCCACTCGGAAACAAACCCGGGACCTTTTGAATGACAGTTCGACGCGCTACCACTCCGCTATGACGGAGGCTCGAGATTTCATGACTGAAGTCCAAACTTTTCAGGGGTTGACACTAACTCCTGAGGTTAAGGAGTCAACTGGACTCCTAACACATGAAATCAAGGAGTCTAAGTCTGAATTTTCACAATGGGAGACTATTGGGGAACAATCGCTTGTTATAAGCAATTTCTTTTTTTTCCATAATGTTCTTCGAAGCAGAGATTTTTTCTCAAAACACTACAGGATGCAAGTATATGTTTTCTCCAGCATTTTTTATGTGTAAAGATCTACAGTTTGGCAAATGTTAAAACAGGACACTGCTCTGTGCATTCGTTTTTCAAACGATGATTTTAAAGACTTCCATGTAACCGGTAGAGTGCCATGCTAATATTTATACCGGAATGATGTTAGGGTGGGGGAAGGGGGATTATAGTGTCACCATGTCCGTCTGTTTGTCTGTCCGTCCGCAATACCGCCGTCACAGCGCAGTTTGTAGACTATGAAACTAGATGTCGCGGGTTCAATCCCCGACGGCGGTATTCACTCTTTCCGACTATTTGTCTCTAATATTATCCAGTTTCGAAATTAAAATAAGATAGTTAAGACTAAGATCAGACTGTACATATGTGAATGCTGATCTTCGCCTTTACCACCTTCCAAAACAAGAATATTCTAGATTCAGCATGACAGGGGTTAAACTTATTGGTTTTGATATTGGACGGGACAAGATTTGCTCTTGAGATCATTTTAAACAAAAATATGAAAATAATAAAGGAGCCCCTGTCCGATTTTTCAGGGCTGGATTTTTTAAAGCTCGTCTGTGCACGTTGCCTAAGAGGAACTATTACATGCACTCCGAATCCGCCATGCATCAGTTGTCGCGTGTGGTCGACATTTCTTTAAATATCTCTGCTCCTTGCTAATGAAATCAAATTGTACAAAAATTGGCATGATTTTTTGGGGATAACCCTGCACAAATTTTTTTGTGAAATTTAGACGGTCGACTCAATATGAGCATGGCAGAATCAAACTCATATCAATTCTGAAATCTTACGTTTTATTATCAAACTAGTAAGCCAATTGCAACTAAACTTGATACAAAAGTTCCCTGTGTGACTCTCCTGTGGAGTAGTATGTGAAAATTTGATTGCCCCCCCCCCCCTCCCCGCCCCCGAACGAACCCGGGACCTCTACATTGACTGATTGATGCGATACCAATTGCGCTTTGACAGTAGCTGATTTGTTCGTAAAGACAAAGAAAGCTATTTATAGATCTTAAAGGCATATTTGGCGAGAGAGAGAGAGAGAGGAGAGAGAGAGAGAGAGAGAGAGAGAGAGAGAGAGAGGGAGAGAGAGGGAGAGAGGGAAAGAGAGAGAGAGAGAGAGATAGAGAGAGAGAGAGATAGAGAGAGAGAGAGAGGGAGAGAGAGAGAGAGAGAGAGAGAGAGAGAGAGAGAGAGAGAGAGAGAGAGAGAGAGAGAGAGAGAGAGAGAGAGAGAGAGAGAGAGAGAGAGAGAGAGAGAGAGAGAGAGAGAGGGAGGAGGTAATGAGTTTCGCTATGTTTTTTCTTAATATTGAACAAAATTAGCGATAATGAATTACCTTTCTTTAATTTCATTTAAAACTTACTCATCGCACTCATTCAATTTTACTCCAAAATTATTCCCCAATCATTCACGGTGTCAATTTCACGATATTCTGATATGTAATATTACCTTGCAGCTTCATTGAAAATCTATCCAGTGTGTGTTTCAGGAGTAAATTGTTCGTGAGCTCACCATTTATCACGTAGACAGGACTAGAATAGTGTTGTACAAATCAATGTGGAAAAGAAGTTATGACTTGATAATAATTATTCAGATCTTTGTTTCAACAATAATGTTTACCACAGAAACAAGAAGCGTCAAGTCATATTTCTCCCACAGACTTTAATTGGCCACTTCTTGAAGTTCTCATCTTACAAATTTAAACATTTCTTGGCCTTCAGTACTATCAGTGCTTTGATTTAGATTTCTTCTCCAACAGAAAGGACCGACCAATATGCCCTTTTACTAACATGTTGCCAAGGGAAAATCCCTGTCTCTGACAAGCTCATAGTGGGAGTATATGTCAGTTTACAACAGTTCTAGTTTCATTTTGTATGTGAAATAACACAAAATAGACTGCATTTGCAATAGTTCGACGGTCCATAAATTGTATTATATAGGTCTGTATGAACGGTGAGGTCGACTGAGGGGGTCTCATATCCTTACCCGGTATCCCGCAATTACACTTTTGTGCGTGGAAATTGCAAATTTTCTACATAACAATAACCGAGTAACACTAAAAATTTCCTTATTTTTGCTTTGTTTACATGTATAAGAACTTGTCAAAACTGAAATATATCAAACATATTACCAGGGTTTTGAGATATACAGATTTTGCGATTCTGAGACTCGCTTACGAATACTAGGACTCTCAAAACTGTCTGGTATGGGTCCCCAAAATTATCTGTTCTTATGACTGTATTACGTTGTACTAGTCGACTTAAAAACTTCTTTTCTGCGCTGTTTGTTCAAACACCTTTATTAACACGTTTATTTTGGTAATTGAAATATTTTGGGGGAAAAAATAATGGAATATTATACTTATCATTAGATTCTTCTTGCAAGCCAACTTGTCAAAAAATATCTGTCAGAAAAATACAAAAACCTCTCGCGATTTTCTTTTAAAATAAAACGAAACTATATCAGCCTGTGCGTGATATTTCCAACTACATTGTATTTAAATGTGCGCAGTACTAAGACTTGGACCAGCCTTTGCATCCGGACAGTCTGATCAGAACTTTAACTACTCCCACGTTAAGCTATATATTTATAAACACTGACCAAAACCAGACATTTTTTTATGCAAAAAAGCCGAATGTCTCTCCATCATGCACAGATAAATTGTTCAAAGTTCCAGGCACAGTCTTACATATATCAGGTATATAAAAGTAAATCAAGCTATGAAGACAGAGTATTCTAGAATATTCCCAAATATACAACAGCCTTGACAAAAATGTAAGATCACATGCGATTGTTTCATAAAACATTTGTCAAAAAGTTCCTTACTCTAACAATTAACAATATATAAGAAAAAAAATTATTTCAAAACAAATCGCCTGTAAGCTGTATCATTTTGGTCGATTGAACATTTGATTGATTCTTACGATTCTTGATTTGTCAGAATGACAGAAAAATCAGAAAGTTTAAGATGTTGGCCAAAAACTGACCAGTTCTTCCAATATGAATGGTTACTATGGAAACCCATGCATAGGTGACAGATCTTACTAATTTGTGACCTTTTAATTACATGTAATGGTCATTAATTAGGCAGATGGTACTTGACTACTTGACTAGAATTCTAGTTTACATGTTTATAGGGATGCATTTGAGAAAAAAATGTTTTGCACTCATACCAAAACTAGTACACACACCCCAAACAACAACAACAACAACAACAAACGCGCAGATTTAGCAACTTGCTAGACTGACAAGGCTACGGTAACATTTTGGCAGATATTCTAATTCTAGAATTGTTGTGCAACTCATTAATTGTCTAAATGTGTTTTATAAATTGACCTCTGCTTGATCACATTTGTCGGGTAGTGGTTATTTTTTATTGGGACATATCACATACCCATGCTAAACCCCATCCCCTTACTAAACACTCCGTCATCTTGGCTTAGCTCAGTCGATAACGCGATGGGCTTTCAGTCCTTATGTAATGATTTCGACCCATGTCTTGGTCAACTTATATCCAAAATTTGACCGCAGTCATTACGGCAGTCTACATTTGTCCCCCGCATATGGGCTATTTATAAATAGTACACATAACTGGGATAAACAGGTGATGGCACGGACAAATGTAGTTGCACAGACGGGAAACTATGAATTGATTCACCAACTACCTTGATATAATAGCTCGATTTTTAAAATTTGCGCTAAGTCGCATTCAAATAAAACAAATTTATATAGGGGGGTGGGGGTTGCAATTTTTATAAAAATTACCAAAGTATTTACAATTAGCGTTTCATGCATAAGTGTTATTGTAGTATCCATGTTACTACAACAGATAACTCTGTTAAGTTGAAATTACTAGTAATTTCTTCCGGTAAATGTGTCGTTCCATTACTTAGTTTTTTTCACTGGTTATTTTTGAAACAGTGGTGCACATTTTAACGATTTTGCTATTGCAGCGTTTTCTTCACAAAAAATCTGCATATTCATTAAGTTTGCGACTTTGCATCTTTGTAAATTGATATAGTTTTGACAGAAAAGGCTTGAAATTTCCTTTTGATAAATTTATGGCATGAAGCACGGAACTACGGAATCATCACAGCGTCATATTATAATCTCTTTTTTTTTCAAAGAAAATACATGTACATACAATTATATGTATAATTTATCATATCCAATGAAAGAGCCATGATCGATAGCCGCTCCCGGGAATTGAACGCAGTACCTTTAGGGTCAAGAAGCCGACGCTATACCTTTAGACCACGGACACCACACAAACATTCTGACGAATCTCCATCCTCGCTTTCTTTGTCTCCCTTTGTGTCACAAGGAAGTTGAAGCAAATATTTTTACTCGTGATCATATAGGGTCAGTTCTTACGGTTGATAAACCGCTACTTAAACATTCTGTGACAATCGTACGATCGTCGCAGAGCAAAAGGAAACTTCAAAAGATGTTGCGTCCACTCTTTTCGGTATAACTTGATTATTTCATTAAATTGAACTTGGACCATTGGCGTGTACAAAGCTGAATAATCAGAGAAACCTCTGCCAAAGCTTATATGAAATCCGAGAAAATGATAAGCTTTCAAAGTCAAAATCGTAAATATACGACTAGTCTATATGTGTCAAAAATTTGATCGTAAAGCTCACGATGCGACATTTTTTTCTTTAAACCTCCAAAAAGTTTCTTGAAAGCCAATTTTAACCGTACGATTGCTATACGATCAAATTTCGGTCGTATGACCTTCCTTGAAAGAGGCACATGGTCAGCTATCTCATTTAAAAACAAAAACATATGGTAGAATGACTAAAATTTGAAAAGATTGAGAGAAAAGTGTTAACGTGGTATATGACAATTTATTATATACTTTGATATTGTCTCTATGTATTTGAACGGGAGAAAAGTATGCAATATTTTTTGATATTGCATACTTTGATAGGAGGCTGTATGAGATCTTTGTCGCTCACGGACGATATGATTTTTTTTAAAAAAAATCTTCCCTGTAACTATCGGTAGGGTGCAATGCTAAATTTATATCCCCACTTACGATGTTAGAGAGGCGGTATACTGGAGTCACCATGTCCGTCCGTCCGTCTGTCTGTCTTTCCGTCCGTAAATAAGAACATGAATCCAGCTGCCATGCTTTACAAAGTCGTTACCTCTTGATCTTTTCAACTTCTCATTTTTATTGTTGCTACAACTCAATTTGAAAGAAATTTTTCAACGTGTAATTCCATGCACTTAATACAATATGAATATGGAAAGATACGCATATAAGAACTGTACCAATATTTTGGCACTTAGTTAGCCTTTGTCTTTTTAATTCTGATCATGCTGAATAAAGACCTTTGCAAAATTGCGAATTGAAATAAAAGTGCTGAAACTTCTGGATGCACTAATTGTAGGTCAGTTTTTGTTTAGAAAAAAGTACATATAATCTTTAATAGTTGATAAAGGAAATCATAGTGTGTGGACTAAGATCTAACTGTACCCTTATGCCTTTGCAAGATTGAATTTGAAACTAAAGAGCTGAAAGCACTGAATGCACTTATTGTGAGTCAGTTTTTTATTTCAAAAAATATTATTTATTTCAAGTTTTTCTAGTTTGAAAATACAAAGTAGGTTGTGTGGACTAAGATCACTCTGTTTATATTATCATTATGTGCTTATGAAAGATTGCATTTAAATGAAAGTGCTGAAAGCACAGACTGCACTTGTTGAGAGATACTTTTCATTTTAACAAGAGATGTTTGTAATCATTATTCCCCCCCCCCCCCCTCCCCATAAGAGCAGGTCGATGTCATTTTACAAAGAGGATTAACTAAAAAAATATTAGGAGTAGAGTTTTGGTTCTTGTGCAACGCGCTTCATTCGTGATTCTAGCTTGCATACTTTTGAAATATCCTCCGGCAAAAAGAAAGTCTACGGACCGACCGACGGACATACCTACCAACCTACTGACCTTCAAGTATTTCGAAAATGGGCTTAATTATACTATCTTTAAACTTATCTGGTTTAAAGATAAAAATACGATGGTTTGGACTAAGATCAGAGTGTGCTTATGTGAAGGCTGATCTTTGTTTTAACTTCCTACCAAAGCAGGAATACTCCAGATTCAGCATGACAGGGATTAAACTTCTTGATATTGGACGGGAGAAGATTTGTTCTTGAGATCATTTTTAGGGTTGGATTGTTTAAGCTCACCTGAGCATGTTGCCCAAGAGGAACTATTACGGCCAATCCGAAACCGCCACGCATCAGTTGTCACGTGTGGTCGACGATTTCTGCTCCTTAATCAATGAATCAATTTGTACCCAAATTGGCATGAATATTTCTTGGGAAACCGGGCACTTGCGGTCCGGCGGTCAATAACTTGTATAAAATAGGTCTGCAAGAACGTTGAGGTCGAGGGGGAGAGGGGGGGTCTCATATTTTTACCTGGTATCCCTCAGTTAATCCTAAGTGCGTGGAAAATTGCTATATATTCTATATAAAAGTAACCGAGTAACTCTAAACTCTGTCTTTATCTCTGCTTTTTGACATGTATAGGAACTTGTTCAAAAGAGAAATATATCTTACATATGACCAGGTTTTAAGATATACGGTTTTTGCAAGTCTCAAACTCACATGCGGTCACTAAGACTCTCAAAACTAGCTTTTCTGAGTCCTGAGAACCATCTGTTTTATGGCTGTACTGCGTTGTAATAGTCGACTAAAAACAGTTCCTTTCTGCTCTGTTTATTCAAAAAGATAAGCACGTTTATACTGGTAAAAATACCAAGATAATGAAATATTTTCTGTTCTAAAAAAAAAAGAAAAAATATACATATCTATCAGTTAATTCTTCTTGCAAGCCAACTTATCATAAAAAATATCAGTAAAAAAAGTTGTTGTTTTTTTCTTTTAAAAAACAAGATTATATAAGCTTCTGTGTGACATCATTCGAACTTTTCACATGTGCGCAACGCTAAGGGTCCTAAGACCAGTATCCGCACATTCTGATCAAAGTCTTCACTTTTCAAATAAGCTACATACTTATAATGAGTATACAAAATCAGAGATTATTTGAACTACGTGGCAGCCCAGAAAAGCTTAACGTATCTACATCACGGACAGATAAAATTGTTGGAAATGTTAGGCCCAGGCTTACATATTTCTAGTTTACAACTGTAAATCAAGCATGAAGACGGAGCATTTTAGGAAATTCTCTAAATTATACTAACATCCTAACCCAAATGTAACATCATAGGCGATGGGTTCATATGATCTTTGTCAGAAGGTGCTTATATATAGCAACACATAAGACACAATCGAATTGTAAAACAAATCGCCTTTGAGCTGTATCATGGTTATTTGAACATTTGACTGTTGGTAAGTTTCTTGATTTGTCAGAAATGTAGAAATTCAGACCGTTTAAGATGTTGGCAAAATCTGAACATACCTTCCAATCTGCATGGTTTCTATGGAAACCCAGACATAGGTGACAGATCTTACTAATTTGTGAACTATTAATTACATGTAATGGTCATTAATTAAGGCAGCTGGTATTAGACTGAACGAATACACGTTGCATGCTTTAGAATTCTAATCTAGTTTGATTTGTTTGAATGGGGTTTTACGTCGCTTTCAACAATCTTTCAAGTATATCGCGGCGCTCGAGTACCTAACAATGGATTCCTAGTATTTCTCACACCGGAACTACCACAACCTCCTTTCTTAGCCTCCAGCTGCTACCTCACATAGGTCTACGAATATCAACCCATTGGTGAGAGACAAATAGTCGGAGAGGATGAGTGCCGCCGTCGGTGAGAAATCTAATTTAGAGGGGTACATTTGATAAAACGTGTTAAGCTTTCATATCAAAATAAGTATATTGTTTTGCACCCCGGCTAAACCAATTCTCCTCTACACTGCAACATCTTGGCTTAGCTCAGTCGATAACGCGATGGGTTCTCAATCCTTAGGTAATAATCTCGGCCCATGGATTAGCCATCTTAACTCCAAAATTTGACTACAGTCATCGCGACTGGCGCAGTTTGTCTCCCGCCAACGGGCTATTAACAAATAGTACACATAAGAGGGATAGGCAGCGCATGGCTCGGATAAAAATGCAGTTGAACATGTATGTAGATCAACGGGAAACTATGAATTGATTCACCAACTGCTGCAATATCATAGCTGTTGTGTTGAAATTAGCGCTTAACCGCATTCAAACTAATCAAAATCATAAAGTGGAGGTAAGTAAGAAAGTTCAATCTTTTAAAAGTAAACTCATAAAAATTACATGGCTTTTAAGTACATCTTTATTTTTTTTTGGAAACATTACAGATTATTATATGCATTTAACTTTCAGCGTGTCTTTTTTGTTTGTTTATTTATTTACTTATTTATTTATTTTATTGAAATCTGAAGTGGAGTCTTATCCTTTCAATCAAAGCTCTCTCCGACACTTGACAAAGTTTTCGCTACCTGCCCAGTCGGTAATGCGTTTTTCTCTCAAATATCAGTTCTGTGTTCGTGAAAGCTTCTTTTCCCCGGCTTGCCTAACGCCGCTTGTAAATAGTCATTTTGACGTGCCTCATTTGTTTACCCCAATGAGCGAATGATATGCCTAAGTAGGGTGGATAGGTGATGGCTCAGATGAAACGTTATTGTTGAACTAGTATTATTGAACTAGTGTGGCAACCGACGGGAAGTCATGGGTGGTTGCACGAGTAAATTGCAATACCGTTGAAAATGACATTAAACCGTATGCATACGAGCAATATGGAGCAAAAAGTCCACAAATAGTAGAACTTATGAAATCGGAGATTCTTGAATAAAGCCCAATACTTTTCCATATCATGAAATGACATAGTGCATGGTATTCTTGTCATTATAAAATGTGTTCGAAAGTAATAAGTAGATGTATGACTTTGTAACATTTGAGCATCATGAAAAAAGAACTTGCATGTTTGGGGAAATAGAAATAGTACAGTTAACAACATCGTGAAATTGACAAAGTGAATGATTGTGGAATTATTAAGGAATGAAATTGAATGAGTGTGTGGAGCGAGTTTTTAGTGAATCTAATGGGAGGTAATCCAGTATTGCATATTTTGTTCAGGATGAACAAAATTAGCAATATTGAATACCTCCATTTAATATAATAATATATGCATACAAGTTCTATAGATAGCTCCCTATTTCTTCAAGAACCTATCGGAAGCTTACAATTTCAATTAAGTAAGTTAAATCCCGATTTTTCCCCAGCTATTTTTATTTTGAACGAAGTTGTTGTTATATGTTTTTGGTGAATTTGGAGCGTTTTTGAATGGTTTGAGTGGGTGTCTGGAATGAATGAATGGAGCGCTTAGTGAGTGGTTTAGAATGGTTTTGGTTAAGTTAAATGTCAATATCACGATGTAAATAACTGTATGGTGTCAAACGACGACTCACGAGATCGACCCGATATCAAAATTCCTCCAGCATTAGCGATGATCTATCTTGAATAGATCTTTAACAAAATATTTGTCTTATTAGAATTATTTGAAACTACAAATCAGTGCCCTCTATTTCAATTAATCGTTTTAAAGAATTTCAGTTGGTATCATATCGGGTTACTTATATGTATCAAACGTATAAATGCATTTCAGTAGAAAGTATTTTTAGTCCTAATTCTTTGTAGAAGTGAAACTGATGTATCAGAACAGGTCTGAATAACAACTATATTTATAGTTCGGTTTGAATGACTTGACATTGACGTCTGTCATTTACGTACACGACAAACTACTAAAAGTATCAGATTTATAAATTGTACATAAATTACAGATGATAAATTTAGGATAAAAGTCAAGCTCAGATAGAATAGATAGGATTCTATATAATTTAAACCAAACGCTTGTTTGCAACTCAATTTTTAGAGGATCGTCGTATTTGAACTATTTGTTTAAAAAAATAGATAAATAAATAAATAAAACTTAAAAAATTAACAATTTGTTTCCACATTTATACTTTTAAAATGGCTAGTTTTTAAATGACAGTCGAAGGTAAGCTGCCTCATAAATGGACCTTTCCTACAGAAGAAGGCCGTCTTAACTAGGTCACTTTTAGAAATGCAAAAACCCCCTAAACAAAACACTATTACCTAGGCCTGTCTAAGCAACCCCAGAAAAAAAGGTATTTTCTCACATTCAATGATTCAAGCTCTTAATGGGTGGAAAACGGCCTTCTATGTAGACCTCAAGTGATTTTTGCTCCCCGCCCCCTCTCTCAGTACATGTGATCCGCTCTTGGTGTCCGAAACATAATGATCTTAGCTAATTTCATAAGGGTCGCTGAATTTATGATCCAGGCATTATATACGAGATACAGGCTATAAGCCTTCTGGTTCAGAAGAAGAAGAAGAAATTTTAAGATTTAAATATGGACCTTAGTCTTTCCTCTAACTCTTGCTCCGCACCTGGTGGTCCAACATAAATAGTTAAGTGGTAATCATTAAGATCTATTAAAGTGATGGTATGAGAACATTTCAAATATAGATACCGTCAACCTTCTGATTTATCAGAGGAAGAGTTATATCTACATAGACTTGAAGTCCTACCCCTCCCTCCCGTGCCCCTCTCCATGCGATCCAACATTAAGGATTCTCGCTTTTATAATAAATGTCTATCATTTTGATGATCCATGCTAAATATATTAAAGGCTGTTGACTTCCTTATTTAGAACATGAGTAATCTCAAAACATTAAACTAGACCTCTAGTACCACAACCTACCCCTTGTGATCCGTATTTTGTAGCAAAGCAGTCATTACTATGAAATACCTTTTATTTCAATAAAGACCTCTGAACTGATGATCCATATCAAATACATGTTAATGGCTATTGAATTCCTAGAGAAGAAGAATATTTTAAGATATTTTATATAGACCCAGAGCTCTCCCCATTTGATTCTGCCCCTGATAGGTTTAAAGATCCTCATTTACAACCAGAGTTGTTCAATTTTGCTATTTATGGGAGGGGTCACGCAAGAATCATTCATGTAGAATGTGCTCAGGTGCAAGGGAGGCTCCTCGGGTGAACGAAAAACATATTAAATTCATCTTAATTATAAATAATGACGACGGTATGGTTCCTTTTCACACAATCTTCTTAAGGCTTTTGTGAGAAAATATGAGAAAACATTTTCCCCGGTTTGAAACCGTTCTTATGCCTTCTGCACGGTTCAATTTGTCTTATTTTAAGTATCTTTTAATCATTATTATTATAATTATTATTATTATAATTAATTATTTCAAATTTTGAATTACTCCTTGTGCTCTTGTTAAAAGTTAAAATTGTTCTTCATAATTCGATTCTGTCTTCTATTCTTATATTAAACATATTTATGATCATAATAAATCTCTAAAAATGAGGTTGTGAAACAATTGCATGTGGTTTCATCCGGAGCCATGTCAGTGACACATGTATGCTCATCGATATCAGACAAAACCGGAATCGCCTGTCATCAAATGCGAAATGTTTTTTGGACTTAGGTATAGTAATTGGATTTTTCAGTAATAACCTGCATTATTTTGTTTGACTAAATAAAAAAGAAATTACCGGTATGCGTTAAACAAAGATTTACATTGTAATATTCCCATTCGAAAATCAGAATCACTAAACCGAGTGAATCATTTTCATAGCATTTTCTGCAAATTCCACTAGGAACTCAAATTAGCTATTAAGCTGACCAAGAATAACAATCCAAAGGGAGAAAAGCCATTAAATACTATTAACAAGTAACAAGTCAGATTTATTACCACTGCCTCCATGCTATATGCAGCTAACTGCGTGCGCCAAGGTAAAATCCTAATGGACCAGATTTCTCCACATGTCAAGTTAAGCCTCAAATTTGGCTCTCAATAAGGATCTTTCTTGTATCTAACTTAGATATAACTCGCGCACACAATTTGCATAACTTGAATTTACTTTGTTAGCTGCACATAGGAAGACTACAGTTCTAGAAAGGTTGTCAAGGGATAACTGCACGAGTGGGCCCTTTGCAAATACTGGCTCAAGATTGAAAATCCAGAGACATAGGCTACGATCTTCTTTACTTTTTAAGAATAACAATGTATAATGAAAATTTTGTTCGAAAAGAAAGAAAAAAAGAATGAATGAATAAATAAATGAATGAATGAATGAATGAAAAAAGGAAATATTCAAAAGTTTATATAGATTCGTAGACTGAGGCCTACTTCTTAGGGGCTTGAATTCAGGGCAGTACATCGCGAACTCCGGACCACACCGGAATATAGAGCCGGATTTCAGCCAAAGGGGAACCAGCTTGTCAAACAGGAAATCGAAAATAGAACTTTGACCTCAAGCAAGTTCATTAGCGAAACACGTGTTAACTATAGAAAAGGTTAGTGCAATTCATTGTTACAATAACTGCTTATAATGAAAGGTTCTGTCGAATATTTTTTTTTTGCAATGTCATCTGATATTAGACCAGAAAATCGGTCTAAATACTGGTATATCAAAAATCAAAGTGCCATAGGTACTTCACTTTGTGTCTATCTGCAACCAGCATTGTCACATACTAAGATTAATTTTTATTTTGAATGCATCGTTCCCATAAAATCTATGAAAGATGGACGTGAAAACTTTGCTTAACTTGTTTTATTGGCCCTTAAGAAGAAGAAGAAAAGGTAAGATGAAGGGAGTTTTAAGGACTGAGGCTATAACCATAGGCATTTGGATTCAGCATTTTAAAAGAACTTTCATATATCATTATAGTAAATAATAAACAAAGTAGTGCAGCTGATATGTTTAAGAGAATGGATGATATTGCAAGTCTCTTTGGCTTCTGTCACGGGACGTATTTACTTGTGAGAATCGAGGGTCAAATTGCTTGTAAAAAATCTGTTCCCTTAGAAAATGGCGACTGGACTACCTTGTGTATTATTTATCATAGACTAGTGATATTGGTAAGTTGTAAATAAATCTGGCATTAAAGTGCCTATGGGCTAACTTGAAAATCCATGATTTGATTAATTCATTTTACCACTGTAAACTTTGTATGGGGGATATATAGGACTCAGCTTGTCGGTCTGTCTGTCCATCTATCAGTCCATGGACTCTTAATATACTTGTATCAGGGGTGTGGAAATATAGGTTCCCTCCAAATGTCCATGGACAAGTAAAGTGTGACTTTCTACTTGTCCAGGGTTAAAATAAACTTGTCCCCCCCTCCCCAAAAAAAAATTAAATAGAAAGATTTTGAAAAAAAAAAAATATTTAAAGAAAAAATTGCTGCAACCCAGCATTTTTATGCCCCCCCCCCCTTAAAAGATCAGGGGCATATTGTTTTACCGTTGTCCATCTGTCTGTCTATGAGTCTGTCTGTCTGCAAAAGTTAACCAAAAAACTTAACATTGCCAATATCTTCAAGCCTTTTCAAGATACAAGGCTCATATTTGTCAGGATGATAGATCTTGATGATCCGCACCAGCTGATACCAAAGTCAAAGTCATGTGACAAGGTCAAGGTCATCTGTCAAGGTCAAATATTTCAAAAATTTAACCAAAAAATTTAACGTTGCCAATATCTTCAAGCCTATTAAGGATTCAAGGCTCATATTTGGCATGATAATAGATCTTAATAAACCGCATCTGCTGGTAGCAAAGTCAAGGTCATGTGACAAGTTCAAGGTCATCTATCAAGTTCAAATAACTCAAAAACGTAACCAAAAAACTTAACATTACCAATATCTTCAAGCCCATTCAACATACAAGGCTCATATTTGGCATGATGATAGATTTCAATGATCCACATCTGATAATACCAAAGTGAAGGTCATGTGACAAGGTCAAGGTCATCTGTCAAGGTCAAATAACTCAAAAACTTAACCAAAAAAACTTAATGTTGACAATATCTTCAAGCCTCTTCAATGTACAAGGCTAATATTTGGCATGATAATAGATCTCAATAAACCCCATCATTCTGCTGGTACCCAAGTCAAGGTCATGTGATTAGGTCAAGGTCATCTGTCAAGGTCAACAAAACGTTGCCAATATCTTCAAGCCTATTCAAGTTACAAGGCTCATATTTGGCATGATGATAGATTTCAGACCTTGAAAAAAAAATGCTTTAATGGGGGCTTTTGTGTTTCACAAACACATCTTGTCTTCATTAAAAACAGTGTTTTCTACTCTTTGATATGAGCAATAAGCTTTATAAATTTGTTTAATCTATAAAGTGCCATACAAAGATTTGCCCTGGTATTCACTTGTCCATGGACAAGTGGCCTTGCCAAATGTACCTGTCCACACGTAGGAAAGCCAATGTCAGACAAGTCGGGCATTTGAATTCCACACCCCTGCATATATATTGTATATGGGGTCCTTGATCAGTCTGTCCGTCACTAGCATTTTCTAGTACGCTCAATTTCTCAGTGCAACAAATGGGGGGTTTAATTCAAACCATACAGATGTTACCAGTATCAAGCAGAGATGTGCAAGTGATATTTTTGGTTACAAACCATTGTCCTTTGATAGAGTTATGGCCCTTTGATTGAAAATGGCTTTTCACTATAGACAAGCACTTGTAGAGGTTTTAGTCCACTTTATGATAGTCTAGTTTAGACTAAGACTTGTAAATTATTAAGGTAGTGGACCCATAATAGTTCCGCAGCATTTTGGAGCTGATGAACTTTCACAATGTTGACCAAGGTTTCCTAATGAAATTCATTAGGAAACCTCGGTTAACACTGTTGAAGGTTATTTCTTTGAAACTTGGTGGAACTGTTACGGGTCCACTACCTTAGTCTATTTTCCAGATGTCTGACTATTTGGTACCTATCAGCGCAGTTATCTTGCCAAATATTGGTGGGTTTGTAGGGAGTTTGTTTACAAGGAAAGAAACAAGAGGTGAAGAACAAACATGGTTCAAGGTGAGACAACTTTAAAGTTTAAGTTATCTGGGCTAGGATTGGTCTGTGATATAACCTAAAGATATACACTGGTTAAGCCTGTGAAATTGTTTTAAATTCATCCACCCCTTGCCCATACAAATTTATTTGATGGTCAATTTCATGTCTTTTTTGATATTCACCAATAAAGCACATTTGCTAGACCAAAGACATAGAATAACATGTATGTGAAAATGTTTCATGTCTCTGGTAATACACAGTAAATCGAACTATTAAACTCACATTAATTTCACACAAACATATTTTTTCATTGATTTATACTCAGTTATTTATATTTCTTGCTAAAAGATTATTACTGGTCAATTTAAACTCTTAAAACAAAGAGATCACAAAAATTGTAAACTAACTGTTTTGAAAGACTGAACACTGATTTCACTCTAAATACAGCATCATCTTACGATGGATACTTTATGATGTTGTTACATCATTGCATGCCAAATGCCATATGTTAAACATCTCATTTTGGTATTGAAGATATCTCATCTTGGTATTGAAGAAATACAAATATCATTTGGTTTTTATCTTTAATCTAAATAAAACTTTTAGGGTGTTGGGAATTCAGTTCCCATGCCTGACTTGTCTGACATTGGATTATACACTTATGGGTAGGTACATTTTTCTAGGCTACTTGTCCGTGGACAGATACCAGAGCAATTCTTGGAACAGTGCTTAATGGATCTAGGAGATAAGTCATTAAAGGGTAGAAAACATTTGTTTTTAATGACAAGATTTTCTTTATTAAAATCTAATTTTTCTTAATATTTATCCACTTTTATTGTGGAAAAGTTCATTCTGATTCTGGATAAGTAAGAAGTCAGCTTTCACTTGTCCAGGAACAAGTGGAGAAAATCTGAATTTCCACATCCGGATAATCCCTGATTAAGTAAATTAAAAAAGCCAAAAGGTTTATTCTTCCTTATTCAAATACAGCTTTTTCATTCACATAAAAAAAGAAAATTCAAAGTTACTCTGCAAAAGAGAGAATTCTTCAATATATATGTACACAGAGTTAAGGTAGTGGAACTGTAATAGTTTGGCAACATTTCGGAACTCATGAACTTTCACAATGTTAACCAAGGTTTCCTAATGAAAATCATAAGGAAACCTCGGTTAACACTGTCAAAGTTCATTACTTCCAAAACGTTGGGGAACTATTACAGGTCCACTACCTTAATCAAATTTTTTATTCTACTCCACAGGCATTAAAGAAGCCCAGCTATAACCCACCCTCTTGGGTGTTTCCTCCAGTTTGGACAGGCCTCTACTGCTCCATGGGCTATGCATCCTATATGGTCTGGAGAGACGGAGACGGGTTTGAAGGGAAGGCAGCTTTACCATTAGCCTGTTATGGGACGCAGTTAGCACTGAACTGGGCCTGGTCACCGATCTTCTTCAGAGCACACAAACTTGGACTGGTATGTTGTTTGGGCTGTATGTCTGTACAGACTCAGGGAACAACACTAACACCAGTCCTCAGGCACATGACCTGTGGATTTTAGGAGACTGGTAGAAGTAACCATGTTATAGTTCCTCCAGGGCCTTTCGATTTCCTCTTTTCCTACACCGTTTTGAGTGTTTTCCTTAAAATTTACTTCTCAAGTGATTTACATTAAGCATGATTTTCTAGGAATGATTTTTTTCATCTGGGAAACTGGTAATATACTTAGATTTAAAAACATTTAAAATCACAGAGGTGAACAATCTTCCGATGTCTTCTTCTATAAACTACAGAACTGTCGAAGGAATGTTATATTGGGGTCGCCAGTCTTTGACCAACAGCTTTAAGCATAAAACACCAAATAATGATCAAGTAGATCGTTTTTGTCATCCTTAAACAACACAGGGGTAAAAATGAAAAATCCATTTAGGACAGCTGGCCAATTCTGCCAATGTTTTCTCAAGTTCTTGGCACTTGTCAGGCAATAAGCACATGTACTAATTTGACTGGACACAGATGCATAGAAAAAAAGCTCAATTTCCGCATCATAGAATGATTATTTGAAAGGTGTACTAGGTAGGCTAAATACATTACTATCGTTCACAGATTTTCTTTATCCAATACTGTATTTCTTAATCGCCACTCATTTTTTCTGGCTTCCATATAGCAATAGAAAATGTTCTTTATTTATGCCAGTTTTTAGACAATGACACATTTCATCGATTGAAAAACACTAAGAATAAGAGGCCATAATTGTGAAAATTGTCCGATGACAAAGATTCCATCTCTGATTGCTAAATTCTTTTTAAACCTTGATTTAGTAAGTTTTACATTACTTTTACATTGCCGTTGCAATTTTAAAACCATGGTTCATCAAATTGGAGATTCTATATCAATTTGCTTATTCTTTACGTATCTTGAGTCGCCATGTACCAAGTTTGTCATTGGAAGTTGTAATCATTGATTTTTTTGCAAAATCTTTCCAAACTGATGAAAAGTTAATCAGTTATTGAATTATCGTTCACTATGACAGAAATAAACAGATAATGTAAAAAGTCAAAAAGTGGGCGTGCTAATGAAAGCCCCTAGGTGCAGTCCCATGTGTGATAAACCCATTTCACGAGGGTAGAAAAAGACAAAAACATGCTTTTATCCAATTTTGAACAACGTACTCCAGATTGAGTATTCATTTTGACAATATTTTCAAAGCAAAAATCTGAAAACTAAGAAAATGTAAAATCAGTATTAACCTGGTAAGCCCGTAAGCAAAAGTAAGAATACGGCAATTTTTTATCACTGACTACGAAAAGTTTGTTTAAATACAATATGGTTATCATTGACATACTCAGTGCATGAGAAATATCAATTCGTCATGTTTACAATAGCGGAATCACAGCTGAATTAGGCTGTGATTGCGATGTTTGGAACGCACACCAAAATATCGTGAACTAATTATCCGAAATCAATCGACACCATCCAAATAATCATTTACAGTAAACAAAAGAAAAAATCACTCAATTATCTGGTTTCCCATTAGATCAACTTTTTTCTAGATAAATTACTTTTTTCCTTTCATTTATCTTATCTCGATCCAATCATAACTGTTTTTGATCTTGTCTTCTGTAACCATATTGTATGTTTATACCATACGCGGTTTTGAATAAAGAGTTGAATTGTATTGTATTAGAAACTTTAGCTCCAAGGCCAGGGTGTGGAATTGCCTTGCCAGACTTGTTTTACATGGGCTTTTCTACTTCCATGCAAGTACATTTTTGTACAACTCTTGTCCATGGGCAAGTATATACCGAGGCAAATCTTGGTATGGCACTATACAGATCTGAGAGAAAAATCATCCTAATGTTTACATCAAAGGGAAGAAAACATTATATTTATTGAAGAAATTGCTGGGTTCCAGCATTTTCTTCATTGAAAACAGTGTTCTCAAAATTTATCCATTCACTTTGTTATGGACAAGTTCATTTGGATTCTGGACAAGTAGAAAATCATCATTTACTTTTCTGGGGACAAGTGGATAAAATCGGTACTTCCACATCCCTGCTCCAAAGATTTAGCTATATAGAAGATGTTAGTTGCAAAGTTAACATTTGATTTTTGACGTTCTTTTTACAAGGTCAGGGTTATTTATCATAGTCAAACTCCAATTTGCAATTTAGGGGTCATAAATAATTCAAATTTCTTGTTAGAGATAACATTAAGAACAAAAGTAATAATGCCATGTTTGTTCTCCACTTTCTTTCTGTTGAATAAATAAACAATATTTTATTTATGCAGAGTAATAACAAAGTCTCTTGCATAACGTAGTTTGTCCATCAATGTTTTGATCAATCAATTATGGTCTATGTAATCATATAATTATATTACAGGCTACACTAGAGATTGGAGCCTTGTGGGGAGCTGTAGTTGCAACTATGGTGACCTTCCATCCTGTCAACTCAACAGCTTCATATATATTGATACCATATTTAGGATGGGTCAGTTTTGCCAGCTTCCTTACTTTCAACATCTGGAGAATGAACAAAGATAGAAAAGATTAGATGGACATGACAGTGTATTGGACCAATTTTCTGTGCAATCTATAGATGATTTATTGGTGCCTTTGCTTAGCATTAAAGTGTATGTAGTCCTTATTGGACAACTTAAATTTGGACAGCAGAACTATAGATAAAAGGAGTATTTTGGATTTAGAATTGAATTATTTCAACAATACTTGCACAAATCATATATTTTGGGTAATCATTGGAATCGTCTCAATGAGACGATTCAAATGAGTACCCACAAGATATGGTTTCAATGAGAAATAAAGCTTTTAAAATGGCAATACCCTATCTAGGACTGGTCCAAATCTCGAAGATATTCAAAACAAGTCAGTTCAAAAGGTGTGTGAAATTCAATGAAAGGGACTGACATAATTGAATCTAGGTACTTAAGAATATTTCTCAATATTCCTCATGCTTCAGAGCTCAAGAGAGAGAAAATAGTTTTACTGTCAAAATGAATTGATATATATTATCTGCCTACCCTTATCTTGTGGATTGGTTGCTCCTTGAAGTTGTGTAATCGAGACAATTCCAATGAGTAATCAAAACATTGGGTGTGGATTATATATAATTTATTTAGATTGTCACTCCATATTATCTGAAGCCCAGATTCCCTTATGAAAAAAAGGTTACCGGTAAAATAAAGTTTGGAGACCAGGGACCTGTTTTACTACACTACTTACAATCATTTTTTGCGTAAGTCAAAAATTTAAGTTGCTCATAGATAAGTAAATAAGTATGGAATTCTGCCATGCATTATCTCATTGGAATTGTATTCTAAAGGTGATTCTGATAATATATTGGAAGGCAAAATCTAACCATAAACGAAAACACCAGATACAATTAATGGTTTTGACTTACAATTAATTCTTTCATAAGAAGTTTGGTTAAACAGGCCCCAGATATTTCTTGTCCAGCTTTCGTCCTGTGAGCAAGACAAGGTTGTCACATCAACAGTTTGGTATTTGTTCGTTATTGTGTCAGTCGCCATGATTAGATGTGCCATTTTAAAGAATTTATACAAGTAGCTGCAAGGTCAAGGTCGCAGCTCAAGGTCAAATGATTTTTTGCTGGCGCTGAAACCTTTTTCTTTGGACAACCATCTAGTATTACCCACATTAGCATGGTATTCGTGTGACACAGAAAAACTGAAATATTTTAGGGGTCAAAATAAACTTTAAAAGATAAAATTAAAAACTGAAATGGGTACTGTCTCAAAGGTGAAGTAGTTACCTCATCTTATAAATTATATGTTTTGATATAATAGTAAGGTTCTGAGTATGCTGTAATGAATAGTGTTTTTTAAGCCAATAAAGAACATTGTAAGCTTTTATGTTCATAATTTGGATAAGCCAAGAGGTCAAACATTGTATCACACTGTAAACAGTTCAACAAATTATAATTGTGGATATTTCTCGCATGAAAGTCTTTGAAACTGTTAACCGTTTCCAATGTGATAAACCCAAATTGCATTAGTATCAAGTTTTATTGGTGAATTGATTCTATTGCTTCACCAATTCATAAGATAGATCTCATAGGACTTCAGCAGTGTAAGCTGTTTGAATGTGCACAAAACTAACATGACTAGTGTGAAATATCAAGGTTATGCTTTCCAAACTGTCCAGTGCTTATAATGCCAGACACTCACCAGCGCTTTGTCATACTGAACTCGGAAAATCTTGCTTTAGCAGGTGGTAAAGACAAAAATCAGTCTGCACATATGTGCAGTCTGATTTTAGTTTATACCACCTGTTTTCCCATTTCAGGGCAGCTTAGTTTTTGAAATCAATTTTCAAAAAGAAAGATTTTCATACACCCTTGGATCCTAGGGCTTTCAGTACTTTGATTTGAGTACAATTCTGAAAGAGGGTTTTAATTCAGCATGACAAGGGTTAAATTATTCCTTGTTTTTCACATATTTATGTACACATGCGAAGTGGCTCATCATTTCTAAACTTTTTGCTAATGTTTTCATGCTTAACGTGGGGCTGTACTCAATAGACATACACATGAACGAGTTTTCTATAATGCATGTTTTGACTGATTTTACAATGTTTTTTTTTGTCTATTGCTGACGGCAAACTCATAACTGCAGTTAATTTAAAGTTATAGTTACAAGATTTAGTCGCCTACCATGGATATAAATGTTATAATACATGTTTCCCCTTCATTGATTTAGCCCAAGATTGTACAATTGTATTCACATAAAAATAATGTTTATGCTTCTTTATTTATATATATATTCAGATAACATTGTTTATAGTAAAACTTGAACTGAGCTTTGGTTGTGTCGTTTTTATCACTTTTTAGCTCTATTGACCCTAGGTTAAAAAGACATATAGCGATGGCGTGTGTCCCGTCCGTCCGTGAGTCGGCCGTTTATCTTTCCCTCGTGAAAGACTCGACAATTTGAATCCCACTTTCTTCAAACCTCCATAGAAAAATTATACTTCAACAGGATTCATTTCTTTTGAAAATGGGTCCGGTTAAGTATCCCTCGGAAAGGGGCCTTTTGAAAGTTGATTAAAATGTTCTCGTTTTTCTGATAGAGTCCGCGTTTTTCATCCGATTTGCTTAAAAAGGTCAAATAACATTTGTTTATCTCTAATACAGACTTTTTATACCCCACCCAAGGAGTAGAGGGGGTATACTGGATTCGCCATGACCATCTGTCCATAGACACAATTTTGTCCAGAAGTTTTCTCGGAGACTATTACAGCTACAGCTTTTAAGTTTATACATAATGTGTATCTGCATATGAAGTTGAGCACCTGTAATTTTGAAGCTTCTACTCTCATTGATTGCTGAATTATCTCCCCTTGAACATGCAAATTACTGTTGTCCGGCGCATTTCTCCTACACTATTGCATGTACTTACTTGAAATCAATACATAATCTTTATCTACATTCGAGGTTGTGCACCTGCAATTTTGAAGTCCCTACTATGATATGTTGCTGAATTATCTCGTCTTAAATTTGTGGGTGTGGGAGTGAGTGAATATATGTGTGTGTTTTGAGAATGAGTGAGAGAGAAAGTGAGAAAGTTAAACAAGTATGTATATAGAGAAGGAAGCGCTCTTTTTAATGGTTATAGTCTCATAAAAAAATCTTCATAAGAATGGTCACATATATTTTTTATGTTGTTGTCTTATCCATTTGTATATCTGTAAACGTGTCAGGGAAAAGTCAGGGGAAAGTGGACTTTTGAAAAAGTCAGGGAAATGTCAGGGAATTTTGTTGGGTGTCAGGGAAATTTGGAAAATATGACAAAATCAGGGAAATGTCAGGGAATTTTGAAAAGGCTGTCAGGGAATTTTTCATTTCAGAAGTATTTAAAGCAAAAGCAGTCTCTTAAGATTTTGTCTCCAAATTCTTTACTGAAAGGGCTAATGTATCATTTCTGTATTAGTTTTAGAGTAATTTATGTCTGTAATCTCTTTCATCTATCATTGTTTGTATGACAGTTCCAGTTTTGAGGTTCATTGAATCATATTAAGAGTATCAATGAATTGATCATACTATATTCAACAATATGGTACTTTTATCCACACTACCATGTGTAGGTAAGATGATTTCATTATTCAAATTTATTGATTTATGTACATCTTGATATCTATTGGTATTGTAATCAAGCTTCAATTATTTCTCCAGAACTGTCTGATGGTGTCAACAATACAAAAAAGATGTTGGTCACATTTCCCATAGTAGTTATGCATATATTAGGTTTGTTGGCTTCAGACTGTACCATCATAGTTAAAAAAGAAGTCTGATGAAATCTAAACTAAAAAATCCTATTTCTGTGGTCCTTGAATTGCTTCAATGATAATTACTTTCATAATAATAATATGATATAATAAAAGAACTAAGGGACTCAAAACCTCTCTGCCATGGACAGATACTGTACCTCTTGCTTTGACCTTTGATATATAATATGGGTTATTTTTGCACTAGATCTACCAGTGTTTAAAGAGTTTGATTTTGTATATGTGTAATTTATGTATAATTTATGTATAATTACTTTATATACTATTATTCCACCAATAACACTTTAAGGGGAATGTCAAACTTTTAAGTTTTCAACAAACAAGGAGACCTTGGCCCTTGATTTCCTGAGATAAAGTTTCTTTTGTAGTAAAATATCCCACACCATGTCCTGAAGGTGTTCCAATTGAACATATTAACACTATTTTAGGTTTTCTCTTCCATGGTATTGCTCTTTACTTTTGAGCTATAACAAATTACTAGATTCCTACTGATTGTCTTGTACAAACTTTCCACCTCAAGGGCTTTCTTTTTCTAGGGAGGTAGGATAGAATCTCTGCCTCTCATTTGGGCTTCTTTATTAAACATGCATGCCCTTATGCAATAAGTGAGTTTAGAACTGCTCATTTTTTGGATCAGAACTTTGACCCCTACAGCTGCTTTCATTCTTAGGACAAGATTGAAGTGTATCTCACAAATTGGTGAATAATAACCTATATGGGATGTGCAGCTTGATGTTTTGGATATGACGCAATATTTATGATGGCAACATAAGTACCATAAATGGTTAGAGTTTGAGCCTTTATGTTAAATATGAATGAGTTTGGAAAGTGGCCTTTAAACCCCACCCAAGCAAAGTTGAATGCAGAAAATGTATTAATTATCCATTTACTTTACATTTATAGTGCTCAAGATTGGGAGATTAAAAGGAACATTTCTAGAGCTATTTTTTACATAAATACATGTACATGTGTAGATCTATAGCAGAACTGTTAATGAATAGGAATACATGGGTCGAAACGTCCATTTAATGTCAGGGAAAATCACTTTCTTGTCAGGGAAATGTCAGGGAAAAGTCAGGGAATTTTGTAACTGTTAGAGTGTGGGAACCCTGATATATGCTTATATATGAATAAGACTTTAATAAACTATTAAACCCACTAAATACTACCTAGATAAGCTGCCTAATTATTTCCCCTTGAACGTGTCAATTTTTACATTATTCATATTATCTGGAGCACTATACCTGCAATTATGCACATAATAGTTGCAAAATTATTTCCCTTGAACTTCTAAATTTTATTCAATTTTTGCTTTCATATTGCAAAAAGATAAAGTACTGAAAGCGCTTCTACTGGGAAATAGCCCTGGTAAAATGAAGCCCCGATGGGGGGGGGGGGGGCGGTATCAGTCCGCTTTGCGACAGTTCTAGTTATTCTATAGGCTTTTCAAGAGAGTCGGTAGAGTGTCCAGGGCCCTCATGGGACTCTTGTTTAATAAACTGATCCCGATAATGTATCTAATTTTTAAACTAAATTAAAATGGGTGAAATAACATGTGGTTTTAAGCTCTACTGACCGAAGGTCAGAAAAGCTATTGCTTTACCGGTTTCCCCGTCCGGGGTCTGTGTGTCCGTAAACTTTTGCTTGTCCACAGTTTTTATACGCCGCCGAAGGTGGCGGTATATTGGTTTCATCTTCTCTGCCCATCCCGATGTCA
This sequence comes from Fragum whitleyi, assembly GCA_948146395.1. Taxonomy (NCBI): domain Eukaryota; kingdom Metazoa; phylum Mollusca; class Bivalvia; order Cardiida; family Cardiidae; genus Fragum; species Fragum whitleyi. The sequence continues at coordinate 41,198,204 of OX411546.1, read as the reverse complement.
GTACGTACGTCAGTACGTTACGATCTTGTGAACGCAAATCCTCCATATACAGACCGATTTGGAGGAAACTTTCACAAAATGTTCCTAGTCACCTGACCTAGCGCATATTGTCGCGGTTTGGTGAATTTCAGTTGCGTCATGGAAAAAAGAGCCTTCATGTAAAAATCCTTGTGAACGCAACTCCTCCTCCATTAATGGACAAATTTGGATGAAACTTTCAAAAAATGTTCCTAAACACTTCTCCCAGCACATATTGTCGCGGTTTGGTGAATTTCAGCTTTGTCATGGAAAAAGGAGCCTTCATGTTAAAGTTCTTGTGAACGCAACTCCTTCTCCATTTATGATTCGTTTTGAATGAAACTTTTACGAAATGTTCCTTGTCACCTGACCTTGCGAGAATTGTCGTGGTTTGAAAATTTAAGCCTTGTCAAGAAAAAAGGGGCCTTCTGAAAAAAAAAAACAAAAAAACAACAATTCTTGTGAAGACAACTCCTCCTCCATTTATGGACTGATTTGGATAAAAATTTCACGAAATGTTCCTTGTCACCTGACCTTGCACAAAATGTCATGGTTTGGTTAATTTCAGCTGCGTCATGAAAAGGGGGGGGGGGGGTGACCTTCATGTAAAAATATTTGTGAACGCAACTTTTTCCATTTATGGACTGATTTGGAGGAAACGTTCACTCAATGCTTTTTAGGCACCTGACCTTGCGCAAGTTGTCGTTGTTTGGTGAATTTCAGCTGCGTCATGGAAGAGGGGCTTTTTGTAAAAATCCTTGTGAACGCAATTCCTCTATTTAGGGACTGATTTTAAAGAAACTTTCTGAAAATATTCATTTGTACACGAATTTAAGTATGTTGTTGAGGTTAGGCGTATTTCAGCCGCATCATGGAAAAGGGGGCATTCATCTCATATTTCTTGTGCACGCATCCCTTCCTTCGTGGAAAAAGTGGCCTTCTGGTAAATTTTCTTTTTGAACTTTTGAAATGTAAGTTAACAACCCTCTATTTAAGGATTGATTTAGTTGGTACATTCAAAGGCTATTCCGCATCTTGTGAAAAGAAGCATAATTCCACCTTCCAGATTATGATGTACCATCACAATAAAGGGGGCTTTCATTTTAATGATAATCCTTTTGGCGGAATATCTTGTGTCAATGGCACTCTTGTTAGCTGATTTTCTTCAAACTTGCTTAGAATGATTGCACTATTACAGTGATGGTTTCTTTCGAAAATCGGCCCGATCCGTCAAGCGTCACGGGAAAAACTGGCCAAATGAAAATCGTCGAAAAATTTAATAAGAAAATTCTCGTTAACACTCTATAGTCCACGTTTTTTTCTGATTGATTTCAAACTTGCTCAGAATGATTGTATTTTCACAAGGATGGTTCCTTTCGAAAATGGGCCTGATCCTTCAAGTGTCACAGGAAAAAAGGCAAAATGAAAAAAAAAGAAAATTTAAATTAAAAAATTAATTAAACATTCTAAAGTCTACAGCTTTTTAGCTCACCTGAGCACGAAGTGATCAAGGTGAGCTATTGCGATCGTAGAATGTCCGTCGTCAGTCCTGCGTCGTGCGTCGTCCGCAATTTCTTTAAACATCTTCTCCTCCTAAACTAGTGGGCCAATCTTGATGAAACTTGGCAGGAATGTTCCTTGGACCAAGCTCTACCAAAGTTGTTCAAATAATTGAAATCCACCCTTAACTTTCCCTTTACCCTTAACAAAAAGGGTGAAAATATGAAAATCTTTAAAAATCTTCTTCTCTGAAACCAGATGGCAGACAGCATTCATATTTGGTATGTAGCATCATCTAGTGGACCTCTACCAAGTTTGTTCATATCAAGACCCTTGGGTCATATTTGGGCTTTGCCCGGGTCCAACCCTTTTTACATAGAATCAAAGAGCGAAAATCTTTAAAAATCTTCTTCTCTGAAACCAGATGGCAGACAGCTTTCATATTTGGTATGTAGCATCACCTAGTGGGCTTCTACCAAGTTTGTTCATATCAAGACCCTTGGGTCATATTTGGGCTTTGCACGCGTGCACCCCTTTATCTTTTGAGCACGAAGGGCAAAAATATGAAAATCTTCAAAAATCTATTTTTATGAAACCAGATGGCAGACAGCTCTCATATTTGGTATGTAGCATCATCTAGTGGACCTCTACCAAGTTTGTTCATATCAAGACCCTAGGATCATATTTGGGCTCCACCCGGGTGCAACCCTTTTTACATAGAATCAAAGAGCGAACATATTTTAAAATCTTCTTCAATCGAAACCAGAGGGCAGACTGCTTTCATTTTTTATATGTAGCATCATCTAGTGGGCCCCTACCAAGTTTGTTCATATCAAGACCCTTGGGTCATATTTGGGCTCCACCCGGGCGCATCCCATTCAGCTCATCTGAGCACGATGACTGAAAAAACGAAAACCTTCAAAAATCTTCTTCTCTGAAACCAGAAGACTGACAGCTTTCATATTTAGTATGTAGCATCATCTTATGGACCTCTTCCAAGTTTGTTCATATCAAGACTCTGGGGTCAAATTTGGGGTCCACCCGGGTGCATCCCTTTTTACATAGAATCAAAGAGCAAAAAGGAATATCTGTCTTGCTCTACGCTGAAAACGTTCCATGGTATTGATTTAAGGCAATTATCTTCTTTTTGACATCTGCCTATCCAATTAATGTGATGTCTCAGGGGTCAAAGAGACTCAGGTGAGCGATATAGGACCATCTTGGGCCTCTTGTCATCGGATTGTCTTCAAATTTACTCAGAATGATTGTATCATCCCGGTGAATGCTCCCTATTCAAAATATTTCTGATCGATTGAGCGTTTCGACGCCCATATTTTGAATTAAATTTTAAGAATTTATTGTTAACACTTCTTTATATATGCAAGGAAGTTAATGAAAAATTCACTTAGTATTCTACATCAAGTGACCATGTGTACATTGATGTGGTCTTGTGATTTTATACAACATCACAAAAAAGGGCGCCTTAATAATTACCTCCTAAAAACTAAAATCCTCTTTTTAATTATCGGATACATTCATGTTAAACTTTTACAGAATATTCCATTTCAAGTGACTATATGCGTTTGTGGCAATATATTTACATGCCGCGTCATGATAAAGGGGGCCTTAACAGAATATTTCTCATCATGTGACCATGGCCACATTGTTGTGACATTTGGTGATATGCCACGTCGAGGAAAAAGGGGCCTTTAATGTTAACTTTCTTGTTAACACACTTCGACTTTTGTTTATAGATACATTTTATGGGAAAATGGGTTTTGGGTCATTTTTATCATTTATATTTCACACAACTTCTTCATTTGTGCATGGATTGTCAGGAAACATAAAAAAACCATTTTTTCACAAGTGACAATGGCCACAACTTTGCCATTTGGTGCAATCACGCGGCGTCATGGGAAACGGGACATTTAAGTAAATTTTCCTGTTAGGTAAGAAAAAATAGTGGAAGATATTTTGTCGTTTAAAACATAAACATCGTGTATTGGCATTGCAATTTTTGATATTGATTATTATTTTAGTTCAAAATTACCCAAATGAAATTGAACGGGCGTTTATGTTTCAGTTAATGACGGACAGTTAAGTTATAGTTTTATTAGCGCCACTGGCCGAATGCCACTGGGGCTATTGCCATGACGTTGTGTCCGTCGTGCGTCTGTTCGTGCGTCCAGTCGTAAACTTTATCTTCTGAGAAACTACAGGACAAAACAATCAAATTTCACAGGAATATTCCTTGGGTGAACCTCTTTCAAAGTCGTTCAAGGATTTTAGATCCAATGAAAAACAAGGCTTTAATGGACATAATTAATTTCCATTTATGGTTATATGTGACTTTTCTCAGAATCTAATTGATTGAGATCAACCAAATATCAGTGGAGTGATCCTTGAGCGACAGTTTATCAGTCTACAAAAATAATTATGATCAAATGAAAAATATGTCTTTTGTGGGCGGAACTCATTTCTCTATATTTTATGAGGTGGATACTTTGAAAATCATTTTCTCAGAATCAAACCGATTGAAATCAACCAAATTTCACTAGAATAGAGACTCTTTGTCAGTCTTCAAAAATAATTTTGATCAGATGAAAAATATGTTTTTACGAGAGGGGGTCATTTCTCGAAATGCTATGATAGTGAAAACTTTAAAAATCATTTTCTCAAAAACTTTTTGATAGATATCAACAAAATTTCAAATGAATGTTTTTTACTAACCTTCTATCAGTCTTCCAAGTATTGTTGTGATCTGATGATAAATATGTCTTTTATGGGCAGAGGTTATTACTCTATATGTACAGTTAAGTGATCCTTTGGGTGACCCTTAATCAGACTACAAAAATATTGTGATTAGGTGAAAAATTTACCCTTTATGGCCAGACGTTTTTTTCTATGTGTTGAAGTGAAAATTTAGAAAATAATTTTCTCAGCAGCTAATTGATGGATATCAACCAAATTTCACTGAAATGTTCCTTTGGTAACCGTTTTCAGACTGCAAAAAAGTATTGCGATTGGATGAAGGTGTTAAATTCTCATGAGCATATCAGTTGATTCAGGCCTGTGGAGCGAATCAGCTGCCCGAGTAGACATTGTTAATGTGGTACTGATGGTATCTCTCCTATTCTAACAGTTTTGGTTTATCTTGTGGCGTCTTTGCCCATCTGTGACATGTTTGCATATATTGTAATTTTTACGCATTTGTGACATGTCAGGCACAAAGGGACCGCCTGAGAAATGGAAAAAGTATCGATCCTAGTCAATTTATAAGAACTGCGCAGACTGACTAATGTCGAAACGTTTAGTCTTTGTTATGAATTTCTTTAAAAAGAGTGACCCTTCTACTCTCATTTACAATCATTTTTCGAATTGTGACGTCTTCTTTACTTTTTGAGTAGTTCTTTTTCAAATATTTACTTCATTGATTTCCTAGGCCGTCCTTTTTTTCGTGTGACGGGTCACATTTTTTCTTCAACAAGTGTTTGCTTGGTATTGCACAAATATTCTGTGAATCGTTAGGGTAAGATTCGTTTGGCTTTTTTTGTCTTAATAATGGGTGACGGGGAATAAATTTATTTCCTTGATTTTTTTTCATAAATGTCAGGCGTCATTCATTGTATAAATTCCTTCAGTTGTATATATAACGTTATTTAGATTGTAATTTTTAAGCCGTTGAAAACAATCTCAGAGCCTATTTCCGTATTGTTTGAAAGTATATAAAATATTATTGATGGATACAGGAGAAATGAAAAAAAAGAAAATAATTAAAAAAAAAAAGAAAAAAAAAAAAGAATATAAATTTGTGTATACTCTCGGCAGTCGTTGTTAATGTGCCCAGCTCGTGTTTCTAATAAAAAAAACCTTGAATGGTCGTCATACTTAAGCAATACAGAACACTGGAATGGACGCTAACCATAAGCGTTGTTAAAGACGTTTGATTTTTGTCATATATTACAACATTTTGCTCCTCGGCGAAAAAGAAAGTATTTGCCATGCTTTCCATTATTAATATCATCGATGGGCTATCAAATCCTCGTAACTTCAGCTTTATGCAAGCTGGAGTTACGAAGCTTTGGTTGCCAATCAAAGATATGACTCTAAACAATTCCAGTGCACAGCCCAACCATGCGGTGTTATATGAGTAAGCAGTCTATAGCCAGGTTTTGTTTCCTGGGTGGGGTACTGTTTGTGATGCTCTCACTTCTTCCATTTCCACATAAAGAAGATAAGAGAATGGCCAGGAGTTACCAGTCTGAGGTAAATTAATTAATTTAATTAATCTTTTTGAGATTTCCTAAGATTTTTAGTCGATTTATCTAGCGCGATTCATTTGAATTTAATAAAACGGTGCAATATTTCGCGAATAAAAATTTCAAGAAGTTCTCCATCTTTATTATGTACCTTTCATAATGCAAGTACAGTAAACAATATAAAGAAATTGACAAGGTGAATGAATTTGGAATAATTTTGGAATGAAATTGAATGAGTGTGAGGAGCGAGTTTTGAGTGAAATTAATGGGAGGTGATCCAATATCGCAAATTTTGTTCATGATGAACAAAATTATCGAAATTTATTACCCCCCTTTAAGGGCGATTGCTAGATTTTATTTCCTGAGATAGATTTTTCTTATATTTTCGTATTCTGTTGATGAAATTATGGCGATTGTAAAAGTGGAAAGAAAAAAAGGGGTCATCGAATCAGATTTTTCGTAAAACGTCATAGAATGTCATAGGTATCAAGTCAATTTTTGTCCGATTTTTTCGCCGATTTTCATTCCTTGGTAATGCCATAAAACCATATCACAATCAAATCTTATCAAACAACTTATATCAATTTTATTTCAATTTCATAGAAAGGAAGTTATTTGCGCTGAATGTAATACACAATTATCGATTGGAAGGAAACATAATGATTTTAACCTTTTTTCCCCAATGCGTAAAAACTGGTTTATCAAAATTGAACGAGAATTTTTTCAAAATTTATTACTTTTGATCAAATTTCTCAAAAACCCTGAGATAGAAAATTTTATTTTTTCTATATTTTGTAGGTAATTATATTTTCGTGTTACATTGATTTAAAAAAGTTATGGTCACCGTGCTATTTTTTTTTAGAAAAAATGCAAAATTCAATGTCACCCAGTTTTGACGCTATGGAAAAAATCACTCCAGATTCTTTTTCTCGTGCCAATTTTATGTACAAAATTAATGATATTCTATTCTTCTAAAATTAATCGATTATGGAGTTGAATTCCTCAACAATTAGGGTATCTCTTTGTTTTGTGTCAACAAATCCCAAGGTAAAATCATATGAAAAGGTCAAGGTCATATATCATGGCCAACGTTACATAAATCACGCAAAAATCTAGTATTTAAAATTTTTCAAGCCTATTGAAAATAGAATACTCACATATGAAATAATAATTGATCTTGTCAATAAAAATAATGAAATTCCCTGAATTAGATCAAGGACCTCGCTCACACCCGCATCCCACCAATGAAATTTCGAATTAACCTAGGTCTGTTAAAAAATTAATCCAAACATTGGAAATAAAATATCTGACAAGATCATTTGACAACGACAGGATCGTTTATCAAGGCCAACCTTTCAAAATTTAACCCCGTCAAAATGAAATGTGACGGTTACATGTAGCTATCGGAATCACGACTGGTAACGTTGTTTGTCTGATTATGCGCGGGGACGTTAACGTCACAATTCCTTAAAAAACGTCGCTGACGTCATATCCTTTATTCTATAAAATAAAATGGCTACGATAATTTATATAATTATTTTTTGGTGATACGATTTATAAATCGTCTTCATGAAAGCATTTTCCGCGAAATTTAGAGGGGTTTTGTAGTGTTTTTGGTTACGTCCGAGATAAGTGCATGTTTTGAGCGTTTATTCCTTTTTGAAGAGTTCGATGCGCAAAGACGTTGCGAAAAAAAAAACGAACTCCCGAAATCGTCAAATCGTCCTTAATACAGCATGCATACAAGTTCTATAACTTCCTATTTCTTTTAGAAACCTATAAGACGCTTACAATTTAAATTATGTCGGTGAAATCGTGTTTTTTTCTAGCTATTTTTCTTTTTTTTTTTTTTTTTTTAATTACGTCGTTAGTTCCGTCCTTTTCAGTGCATTTGGAGCGTTTTTGAATGGTTTGAGTGAGTGTTTGGAATAAATCAATGGGGCGCTGAGCGAGTGATTTGGCATTGGTTTGATCGAGATTAATGTTAATTTCACGATGTTGATAAATGTACCGTATTTTCGGGACAATAAGCCGCACTGGCGTAAAGGCCCTCTCTCTCTCTCTCTCTCTCTCTCTCTCTCTCTCTCTCTCTCTCTCTCTCTCTCTCTCTCTCTCTCTCTCTCTCTCTTTTAAACATTTAGGAATTAAAAATCACCGTTATTGATTAATTGTCTAGCATGAGAAGCAGAGGAAATAATAGCGAGTTCATAAAGTAGCGAGAAAGTTATATTGTCGGTGGACAACCAGACACTTCCTACACATATCTACAGCTTATATACACTGGCTTGCAAAAGAAACGCTTATTCAAAATTGGTTAAGTAATAATGATACAATGTATTACTTGAATATTAGTTTTATTCTTACGATAAATAATACTTATTTTCTTCACGTAATGAGACGTTTTGGTTATCACAGGCTTATTGTTATTATTATCATTATTACTTTTATTATTATTATTATTGTATGATGTTATATCGTTTGACTGTGCGTTAATAATTCTATTTAGTTCATTTTTAGCCTAAACCAGGAAGCTCCCAGGGTTCACATCCAACAGTAGAGAAATCAAAGTCCGAAAACAAGAATTCTAAGCCTGTTGTCGTTTTTGAAATGAAGGACAACAACAAACAAGCAAAGCCTGATGAAACTGACAAGAAAACACAAATCAACGAACGAGAAAATAGTAATCACAAAAAAGAAGACTCAAAATCGGATGTTAAGCAGTCAGATAATAAGAAAGAAAAGTCAACAAATCTGAAGATTGAGGATAAGTCAAGCGAAAAGAAAGTCGACCCCGTCAAAGTTAAGGTGGCTGAACTTAAACCTGGAGAGTCGAATAAAGCTGGAATTATTCAGACAAAGGCGATCGATAAAACCATCGGAAATAAAGATGAGAAGAAAAAGCTCGATACTGACAAACAGGAAATTTCGAAAGAATCATTGACAGTAAAAACAAATGAAGCCATTAAAGTTACCGACAAAGCAAAAGAAGAACATGCAAAGATTCAACCAATATCAAATTCTGCTGCAAAAGTAGTTAAAGATGAGAAGGAGACAAAAGGCAGTAAACAGAGCGTCTCGGGTGGACCATTACCTGGGACATCAGATGCAGCAACAAAGGTCAAACTTGGTGAAACCTCAAAACCTGCCGATAAGTCAAAACAAGAAATCGTAAAAAAGGCCAATGAAAAAAGTCAGCAGAAAACAAATGAAAAGCCAAAAATAAAAACAGATAAACCATCGTCTCAGAACGAGAATACTGCGACTGTCGTTAACAAACCAACTCAAAGAAAAGTACAATCTATCCCTGATGATAATTCAGAACATTCAGATTTCAATCCAAAGAAAGATAATAAGACCGAGAGCACTGATACAATCTACCCAAAGAAAATATCGGCGGTTGCAAATGTTCATATCCAACCAGTCGTAATACCGGAGTCTTCTAAACTCAAGTTGATGGGACAGTCGGAATTGGAGGAGCTCTTTTTTCTGTAAGTTAAATGATTTAATTGCTAATACATTACTCAAACAAATGAATGCCTCGGAAGCCGTGTGGTAAAGACGCTTGATTCCTGGATCGATCCCCACGGTTCTCAGGATGTGTAAATGGGCTGATTACTTAATATCCAGCCCCAGACAACCCAACTTTAGAATTAGGTGGCTGTTTGCTTAAGCCTGCCTCCCTCTCTCTCTATCCCAGATGTCCAATCATCAGCATAGAGTGTTCGAGATCGACTCTAAAAGCTTCAGCTTTACTTAGCAATCAAACTGTAAAGTATAAACTAAACCACTTCAGATATTCGCATCATGGCTAGCCTGATTGATTTGTCTTCTTTGCTTGTTCGTCGATATGTAAATGTTGTATTTTTTGCATTATTATTCACCAAACGTCAACACACCAATAACAGCTTGTTTTGTTTGGGTATATGCTGATATATACACCCACAGTTGTTCTGTATTTTAACCTCAAAACTAGGTATGTTCTAGAGTAATCAACATTGAGAAGAAAAACAATATACACTGAACCACAAAAGAAACGCCGCACTAGTGTAATTTATTCGCACAAGGCTTATTTTTGCACTTTCAATGAACAACCAGTTTTCAAATAGATATAACTGATCAATGATAACAATAGTAGAGATTACCGCGATACGTTCGTCTATGTCGAGCTCCAAATACAGTACCCTAATGGAATGGCGAAACGAAACTTACTCAAAACAAGACACTGGTGCGTGGTGTTGTCTTTGAATGAATTCATGTGTGTAAAAACAGGAGTAGTATTTGGCGCTTTGTCAGATTTCAATTCGAACGGTATCGATCAACCAAGTTTTCTTCGAAATTCGTTTGTGCCTTTCTTTAGCGCTGTATGTGTAATTATCATTTGAGCCTGTGCGTGAGATTTCCAACAATTTCAAATATACGCACAGCAAAGACTCTGACCAGTCTGTGCATCCGATAAGATTAGATAAGGCCTCAAAGTATCTGAAGACCATCGGCTGAGTTTATATTTACAGTATGTGGCTTTCTATGTTACTCAATGTTTGCACCTTGTGCAAATTTCAAATTGTTGGATATATCACGCACAGGCTCATTTTCTATGTATGAATCTGGTGCAAGTTTTCTTTGAATTCAATTTCCTTTGATTTTGGGAGGAATTCTAGACGCTTTCTTGAAAAATATTATCGATACTTTTTGGATTTGTTTTACTTACTGACGAAAAAAGAGAACAATTGATTTTTGAAAAAAAAAGTCATTGTCAAAATATTCCCATGTAATGCAGTACTAAAGCTAGGCACAATCCATTTAAACGGCCAAAAACAAACAAATATGGTATCTTTTTTTTAAATTAGAGTCTTATTTAATAAATTGTCACCAAATAACATCAAATGTCACTTAATTTTCAATCTTTTCTACAATTCTAAAACTGCGACGTTTCTTTTGTGGTTCAGTATAATAGCGAAAATTGCAATTAACGACATTAGCGGATCGTCAGCTCCGCCCATTGAGCATTATAAGGACACCCCGTCAGATATCGAAAAAGTATTTTCTTCAAAAATTTGCCAAGAGCATGAAAAAAAAAAAAAAACATCTGAGAGGGAGGACGCCAGAACGCGTCGTTTACATTGTAGTTACGGCGTATAAATCTACGAAAATATTTGAACCTCAATGGCGGGTATGACGCAGGTTAACAGTAATTCTAATATTATTGGGCGTTTTGATCGGTCAATCGATTTTATTATTGTCAGCAGCGATCTGTGAATTTCAACAACAGGTTAAAGTTTTTGCTCCTCCTGCCAATTATCCTCTACAGTTAATGATTGATTGAATGGAGTTTTACGCCGCTCTCAACATTTTTTCAGTTATACCGCGGCGGCTGGAGCACCTAACAATGGTTTCCTGGTATTCTCCCACCAGTACAACAACCACATCCTTTCCTAGTTTCCAGCTGTTATCTCATATAGGTCTATGGTTATCAACCCATTGATGAGAGACAAATAGTCGGAAAGAATGAGTGCTCCTATCGGGATCGAACCCAGGACCTCTAGATTGACAGTCTTACGCGCTATCAACTCCGCTATGACGACGGCCCCACTACACTTAATATTATCGTGAAATTGACTCACATTCCGATCAAAATCATCCTAAAACTCTCACTAGATGCTCCATTCATTTATTCCAAATACTCACTCAAACCATTCAAAAACGCTCCATAATCACTAAAAAGACAAGAACAACAGCTTCATTCAAAATAAAACAAATGCTAGAAGATATCGAATTTCACCTTGCCACTTTCACGATTTTGTAAACTGTACGTTATCCTTGAGTCGTTCCGTCCGTTTCAGATACATAGAAAACCTGCAGACCCATTGCGTTCGACAGCGTCATGTTGGCAACCAGGAACTTGGAGGGTACCACATCTGTGAAGATGCCATAGACTTCAAACCCTGTCTCGTGTACTCATTTGGGTGCGTTAACATTTTAAATCAATGAATTATACTCTTTAAGGATTTTCGATGGATCATCAAAAGAAAATATGGTAGATTATCCGTTGACAATATCACAGACAAACCAGTGAAATTAACAAATGATAATACCCTATTTTCGTACATTTCCTTTTGTTTGACAGTATCTAAGCGGGGCCCAAAATGAACAAATGACGTCATGACATTGCCTAGTAATCAGAGCGAAATGATATTCTCCAAGAAGATTTGCCCCCAAATGGTCACTTTACGTCTCAAATTTGCATTAGAGAAACAGGGAAATGGTTTGATATTTTCGTGTTAGATCAATAATATTAATATTTTATTTCTCGAACAACAGGGGCTATCTTTTCACTGACCCCGGTTTTGAAATTTATAATACGTACTTAGTGTTTGTATGAAAATAATATCGAAGGTGGTTGGGGGAATTGATAATTGTTGAGGCTCTGCCAACCGACTTTGATAATTTATACAATACACTAAGTTCGTATCATAATCTTATAACCTCTATTTGCCTTTTTTTGTCAATGTTTCTAACAGAAATACAACTTTCTAAAAATAACCGCATTATGTCATAGTTCTAAAAATATCCATGTGATACCATGAAAAATGTCATATGGGATGTTATCACACGGATATTTGTATAGTTATAAGATAAACGACAATATATATAGCGGATAATTGTTTAATTCAGTATGGTATCCACTTATCTTTCATTTAGTGGACAAAAAAGTATATTTTCATGAGTGGTTGAACCACCAATGATAACATAGCATTTGCTATTCATCCAATCAAAGATTTTCCTATCTTGTACGAAATAGAAACGATAACTCATTTTTTCAATACATAAATGGCACGAAGTGTGAAAATTTTAGGATTAATTCGCTTTGATAATTTTTGTAACAGTAAATTTTACTGGTTTTGCGGTGACATTACCAGATTCTATCGAGAGATCAAGATAATGTCCCAGTAAGTATTTAATGAATTGACTTAACATACGTCCTGCCTTATCAACAGACACCACCAGGACCTTAAAATTCCTCATTTTATTATAGAGTAAAACTTGTTTTAAGCGACCACAAACAAGACCTCCATAAACCGGTCGTTAAAGAAAATGGCCGCTTAAAACACGTTTTGTCTACAAATAAGTAACATAGTTTTTGACTGAATATGCATAATATTGCGAAATTCTCAATAATCCTATGTTGTTAAACTCATTTGAATCGTCTCATTGAGACGATTCTGTTGTGTTTAACAACATAGGATTCATTTTCAAGAATTTTTAGACCAAAAATGACTACACTTTAAGATATTTTAGTTTAAAGAAGGGGATTTTGAAAACGGTCGCTTAGTGAAAATGGTCGCTTAATAGACGCGGTCGCTTGAGCAAGATTGGCTGTATACACAAAGTATACCATTTTATTGTAGTTGTACACGTAATTTACTTTCAATAATTTTGCAACATGTAGAGACTTTAGTTGGTGGCTTAAGGTCAATTCCGTCTAAACCATATACCGTATTTGATTGGTAATGATCGGTTAGAATATTTATTGAGAAATCATCCATTTTCTATTGGCAGATCTCCTGACGATAAAGATAGCACTTTTGAGAAAGAGATGGCTCAACGTTACGGCTGCGAGGTTCATGCTTTTGACAGGACGTAAGTGCAAGTATAGTTTTGCTTTCAAAATGACAAAATGATGCACTCTGTTTGAGAATTATACCCCGCTTTGAACGCACGTCACTGTGTTGTCATCCTGAACTTAGTGCAGGGCACTCGTTGATTTAACCCTTATCCCGCTGAAAATATATTTGTGGCCCGTCATGCAACCAATAGGGAACTTTATAAAATTAATATTTGTCAAAAAGCAATTGGTTCTAGAACAGACCAACCAGAACCTTTTCAAAAATTCTATTACAGGAAGGCAATTTTGATCATTCTAGATTCCGAAAATAAGCACATTACGAAAAGTTTCTATCCTGCGCAATTCGCGCAGTCTGACTAGGGTCGAAACTTAACGCACTTCCCAGATAGTCCCTTTTCGCGTGCCGGGTCATATTTGTTGCTAATATGATGCTGTTTTTAGTTCAATCCCCGCCCCAACCCCGACCCCCGATTAAACAAGATGTATAAAGCAGGAAATATGGGCAATAGCGCAGTTGGTAGCGCGCCGGACTTCTAATCCAGGAGTCTATATTCGTACGGAATCGATCCCCGGCCGCGGCACTTATCCTTTCCGACATTTGTCTTCCACCAATGGGTAGATAATCGTAAACCTATGTGGAATAGCAACTGGAGGCTAGGAAAGGGATGTGGTGGTAGTACTGGTGTGAGAAATACGAGGAATCCATCGTTAGGTGCTCAAGTCGTCGCGATATAACTGAAAGATTGTTGAAAGCGACGTAAAATCCCAATTCAAATCAAATTTATCTATTTTCTATATTGTCTTTCAAATTTTTGTGTAAAATAGATATATTTCGTGAACAGCGTCAAATGTCAATTTACAGTTTGTACCTTTCAGAAGCCGAAATACCAGTGAAAATATGATTTATAGGTTTTGTTGTTTACGAAGTATTTTTGAGAGTTCAATATGTCCTTATAAATTGTCTAATTTTGATAACTGCTTTGTCATTTGCCTTGGAATCTGTTCCTGATTTTTTTTTCAAATGCGAGTGAAGTCGTATTTTAGCGAATCAAATATGTCCAATAAGATTGCAGGGTAAGAAAAAGTAATTAAACACTTCACTTTAAATCGCCGTGACGTTATAAAGCACGTGGTTAATTACTATATCATCATTTAAATCAATGACGACTTTATCACATAAAACGCCACTCGTGAAAATATATCTGTGGTTGTTCACTCAATGAAATATAGATCGATCTTACACTGAAAAAAAATCGATTATCCTCTATGTTACCCCACGACGTACTTCATATCTATTTCAGATCTAACAAAGATGTTCAACTTTCACCGAATGTAAGCTTCCATGACCAGAAAATCGGAGAGCAAAACTTACCTAGGGAAAAAATATTTACCTTGAGCACCCTGAAAGCTAAAGTAGGACACCAGCAAGTGAGTTTTAATATCACCAGCCCTGTGTTCAGGATGAAAACGTTAGCGAAGCGCTTTCGAAATGATACCTCGCTTTGCACGTATGTCGACGTGCAAAGCGGGTATCACCTCAAAGCGCTCGCAAAACGCTTTTACATCCTAAACACAGGGATGATTTCCACATTTTAGTAGTCAAGAGGAACCCCTCGTGTACTTTCCGTGATTTCGTAAGATATCTCCGCCCCCTAAACCGATTGGCCGAACGTGACAGGAATGTCCCACGGGTGAATCTGTATTAAAAGTTATGAAAAAATGAAATCCACTTTCTACTGGTTGCCTGAGCAATAAATTAGGGTGGGGTTTATTGTGGGTGGGGAGGGGGGGGGGGGGGCTCGGCAATCCTTGAGAAAATGTGTTCTTTTAAACATGAGGATAGACTCATATTTTGTATGTAGCATCACCCCTTCAAAGTTTGTAAATATTATTTTTTCTTTGGACATATTTCGGTTTGTTCCCGAGCGCATCTCATCCTACATTTCAATAGAAACTAGGAACGAATTCTTGAATATATTTTCTTAAAGCTGGATAAAGACATCCCGATATTTGTCAATCATTATCGTCTATCGGACCTTTACAGTTATCAACATCGTGAAATTGATAGTGAATGATTTTGGAATTACTTTGGAATGAAATTGAATGAGTGTGTAGAGCGAGTTTTGAGTGAATTTAATGGGAGGTAATCCAATATCGCAAATTTTGTTCCGGGTGAACAAAATTTGCGATATAAATTACCTCCCTTTAATAAAATATTCATACAAGTTAAAAAAAATATCGTCCTAGTTCTTCAAGAACCTATGAAACGACTACAATTTGAATTATGTCAATTAAATCGCGATTTTTCTCTATCAAAATTCATTTTGAATGACGTTGTTGATTCTGTTTTTCAATCGGGTTGAGTGTTTTTGAATGGTTTGAGTGAGTGTTTGGAATGAAGGAATGGAGCGCTGAGTGAGCGATTTAGAATGGTTCTGATTGAGATGAATGTCACTTTCACGATGTAATTAACTGTACCAAGTCTTTATAGTATACCTGTATGGTCATGTTCGAACTTTATTAGGCACGTAAACATTTTACAAAAAGATATTTCAATTTTACTTTGGTCCGTCGAAATTTGTATATTCTGATTGGATGAAAATTTGTTTTTTATTAACCAGCGAAAACAATTTTGAGTCTGTAGCCTCACTAAGTCGTCCCATAAGAAACCATTTCTTTTTTTTTATAAATCTTTACAATTTTGCTTTATGATATTAGATTATAAGATATGGAGAGAATAATTGTTGTTTTACTAGAGAAATGAAACTAAAAACCTAACCGAACCTAATTTCGAGTATTCGTACAGTGTGATTATTTTTTTAGTTTTCATACCTCCATGAACTCAACATATACCCCCCTCTTTTCTTAAATATATCATGTGATAAGACAACAATTGTCTTCTCTGATGCCAATCTCAATCTAGTTAAATTCACGTGGTGATTTACTGCAGATCAACGCGTCTCAGATGAGCGATATAGGACCACCCTAGACCTCTTGTTATTTGTAACAAAACGAATGCATTTTACATCTTCCTAATGGAAAACTTCTGCACAGTTTGGTTAGCAAAATTGAGCATCGAACATGTAGTAACATAGGTCAAACCGATTGGCTATTTTGAGAAACAAGCACCGTCATAAAAATATTACTTGAATTCGTATTTCATGAAAATATTTCATATTATCTTATAACTATACAAATATCTGTGTGATAACAACCCGTATGATATTTTTTATGATATCACATAGTTATTTTTAGAACAATAATATCATACAGTTATTTTTAGAAACTTGCATTTCGGTAAGAAACATCGACGAAAACAAGACAAAAAGAGGTTATAAGATAAATATAATACATTCTTAGTGTATTGTATGAAAAAAATATCAAACTCGGTTGTGAGAATTGACAATTGTCTCGGCAGAGCCTCGACAATGATCAATTCTCCCAACCTCGTTAGATATTTTTTTTCATATAATACACTAAGTATGTATTATATATTTATCTTCTTGAGGTTTCAGAATTCTTGGAGTTATCTTTCAACACTATTTTATTTCAATTAAATGATGAGTGATCTTTAAAGATAATGATCTAATTGAGCCCACATACTCATCTATTTGCTATTTCAATAACATTTTACGATATTTTTTTTGAGAAGTTAATATAAAAAAAATAATACCATCGCGAAATTGATACTCGCTCTGATACAAATCATTCTTAATCGCACGCTAAGCGATCTTTTTCAATATATAGTACTCATACAACTCACTCAAATCGTTCAAAACGATCGAAAATCATTTAATATTTTTCCGGGGTTGTTCAAAGTGCTTCACAGCATTGTGTATATAAAAAAAAAAACATTTCTTGATTGGTGGACGTTTACGTTCACCAGTGTTAATACCACGTTTGAACAATCCTGTCAGATGTTAATAGGTTTTCAAAAAAGTAGTACTCATTAAGATTCAATTTACTCTTTTTAAAGAATTGTAACCATCTGACAACTATGCATTTCAAAAATGGAGTGAAACAAGGAGTCTACATAACTTGTTGCAACCTCAAAGACATCTTTTAAGTGTGAAATCGTATGCAATACTGAGATCGGGTGAACGTTTTGCTTGCGTAGAACTACTTTCCTGACAGAGTGAGTAATTTGCCTCTTATTTCCCAATGGTCAATGGGAGGTCACTCATGAAATGAAATTACTGGAATGGCAACCACCCCTGACACTACTAATGTATAAAAAAAACAAAGGCCAATTAATGGAAATTTCGGAATACACATGAATGCCAATACAGCCTGGGCAGATAAAGTAAAGCATTCAGGTCATGCGATAAAGGTTTATGCTAAGGGGTTTTACTTTACTTTTCAACACACAACAGCCAACTCGAGACAAGTGTCTGCAATTTTTTACGCGTTTATATGAACACTTAACCTTACTTTCTTTGTGAATGAAAATCGCGGAACAATCAATTAACATCCTTTTATAGAATTTTTATCTCCACTGGCCGAAGGCTTCTGGGGCTATTGTCATGGCGTTGTGTCCGTCGTCCGTTCGTGCGTCCGGTCGTAAACTTTTTCTTTAAAAATCTTCTCCCCAGAAACTACTGGTTGAATTTCAACCAAACTTCACAGGAATGATCTTAGGGTGACCCTCTTTCAAAGTTGTTCAAGAAATTTAGATCCAATGACACACATGGATTTAATGGGCGTGGTTTATTTCCAAATATGGTTAAAAGTGGGTTTTCTCAGATTCTAATTGATGGATACCAGTTAAATTTTACATGAATGATCCTGGAGTGGCCTTTTATCAGTCTATAAAAAATTATTGTGATCGGTTGAAGAATATGTATTTTATGGGCGGAGGTCATTTTTTATTTAGTCGAAACTTTGAAATTATTTTCTAAGAATGTAACTGATGGTTTTCAACCAAATTTTACTCGAATGATACTTTAGTGATCCTTTATCAGGCTACCAGAAATTACTGTGATCGGATGAAAAATAATTATTTTAATGGGCGGAGGTCATTTCTCTATATGTTATTTAGTGGAAACTGAAAATCATTTTCTCAGAATGTAACTGATGGTTTTCAACCACATTTCACTGGAATGATCTTTTTGAGTAACCCTTTATGAGTCTACTAAAAATTACTGTGATCGGATGAAAAATATGTATTTTATGGGCAGAGGTAATTTCTCAATATGTTATTTTGTGTAATCTTTGAAAATCATTTTCTCAGAATGTTATGGATGGATATCTATCAAACTTTATTGGTATGATCCTTGGGCGACCCCTTTATCATGTAGCCAAAATTATTGTCATCGGATGAAATATATGTTTTTTATTAGCAGAGGTCTTTTCTTTACATGTTATATAGTGGAATTTTTGGAAATCATTTTCAACATCAGAAGAATCCAAAATATCTAAAAATCTAGTTAAAACTTTCTTTTTCTATTACAAGAATTTCAAGCCTGTGGAGCGACTCAAGCCATTCATGGCTTTCTAGTTTAAGCAGATAACACCATAATTTTAATAATGAGATTACGGAGAACTGATTAGCATTACAAAATAAGAATAATAACCTAGATCATCTAATTGTCATTTCTTTCCTTTTATAACAAATGGATCGGAGAATCACTGTTTAAACTACACCGGGAATAATTCCGAAAGTTATAGAAATCTTGTAATTACAGGACTTTGTTGACGATCGACGATATATGTTGAGAAACGTATATCTGAAGCAAGATGCGAACTTGGGTCGGGTCATTTTCCTTTTATCGTAATTTTACATGTAAAATTTCTCTTTTCTCCACAAATGGAGGAATCACTCTAGTATGCCAACAGAAACGCCCACCATCAGTACTTTCAGTGCTTTGATTTTATTAGTTAGCGTCATCTACGTGCGTACGCGAATCCAAGCGGACCTATTTATAGAAAAGTGCCAAAGTTTTTTCGCAAAGGAAGGTGATGAAATATCGCTAGAATTCATTACAAATCAAGCACCTTTGTCGATTGCACGATGTCGTATTTTCAGAAAGATTTGACAAACAGTAAAGTCAAAGATCACCCTGCTCAGAAGTGCAAACTGTTCTTAGCTAACACGCCCGATTACTGCTTAAATTATTGAGGCAAAACCTTCAGACAGACTAGATTAAATGTCTTAAATCTTGACTTTCGAATCAAAATGAGCCTGTTCGTGACATTTCCAACAATTTGACATGTGCGCCAAGGGCCAACATAATTATTCTTGTCTGTCACGCCGCACAATAAGAAGTTTGCCTGACTCTCTAAAGACTCTATGGGAACCTACCATTCTACAAAACGAAAAGTAAAGACTATGATCAGACTGAGCGGATGCACAGGCTGGCCAGAGTCTTTGCCTTGGCACACATTTGAAATTGTTCGAAATGTCACCCACAGCCTCAAAATAATCCAGCAGGATAAGGGTTAAACAATAAATCGTTTCAGAACCAGATAAGTAATTTACTAATAAAAATTGATCACAGGGAATGGGCGGTACTGGTTGAACTTCGAAACGGTACCGAGCTTGACTCTGTCTCTCTTTTTCTTATGGGCTTTCCCAAAAGCTTGGGCAGACTGTACAGACTAATGTTAGCCTGCACATACGTGCATAATGAACTTAGCCTACACAGACCGCTTTGAAATACCTTATTATTCATGAAACAACATTGGTGCGACTGGTTGAATGTTCCAAATTTTGTCTGTGTGTTAAACAGCCCTGCGTTCAGGATCACAAAACAGTGCAAACAGTTTACCAATTGCACCCGCTTGCACGTGTAATTGCGTGCAAAGCGGGGTATAATTTGAAAAATGTTTAGACCGTTTTGTGATCCTGAAGGCAGGGCAGACTTTGAATTTACTCGGATAAATGTTAAAGAATTTCTCTTTTCAGAGACAGATAAATATCTTACAAATGGACATCGATCACAGGGAATGGGCTGTGCTGGATGAAATACTCAACGGTACAGAGCTCAACGGGGTCTCTCTACTCCTCGTGGAATTTCACCTGTGTTCCGATGATTGTTCTGACCTTAAAGCTACAGGCCAGGAGTCGTATGTTCGATACCTTACCCTGCTGAAACGGCTGTATGACAAGGGTTTCCGAATCTATTTCTTTAAGATGTGGTCCTCGTGTTCGTATTACGTTGACAAAAGAACGCGAATCGCTTGTCATGATATCCACATGATAAGGAGGCCATAAGTCCAATTGATTTTGCATCACGTTCGAGTTCAGAGAAAAGTCTGCCCATGAAGGGGACCTCATTATTAACAAACTGTCTTTCTTATGTATCTTGTATATAGGTTAACTAATCGGTTGGATATTAAAAAAGGAAGTGCTCTTGTAAAAAAAACTTCGTTTATCATTTTCGACCGCCATGAATGTTCGATTGACCCGTGAATTTAAATCAAATAATGCATCTTCATTCAGGAAACCGAGGCACAAGTGGGCGTTCAAGATTTGAAAAGATATTTGATAAAGTTAACAGCGTTGTGAAATTGACACGGCTAATGGTTTTAGAATGATTTCCGAATGAAATTATTTGACTGTGTGGAGCGAGTTTTGAATGATTTTCAAGGGAGGTAAAAATAATCGATAATATCGTCCATTTGGACGAAATAAGTGATAATTTATTCTTTCCTTAAATAAAAAGTACTTTTCTGATTTAGTGACTTAACGGTTCAATCAGACGCTTATAAATCAAATTATGCAATTATTTGATCGATTAGATTGAAATGCTGATCATTTTTAACGATTTCGCGGCGCAACAAACGATTTCGAAGCAGTTTTGAGTGATTGAAGTGAGTGTTAGGAATGAATGATTGGAGTGCCGAGCGAGTGATCTTGAATGGTTTTGATCGTGATGAGTGTCAATTTCACGGTATAAGTAATTGTACGCCCTCCTTTGTAAAGCAGGATACAAATCTAAGGCGCTCGCTCATGTTACGTTAGCCTTAACACATGGCTTGTGTTCAATTTGGCCTTATCCATTCAAACCTCTGATGGCCCAATGAGTAACTTGGGCTGTTTGATTATACATGTTACAGGAATGAATAAAAAAGGATTTCGTCAAAGTTTATACCGATTTCCGTTGATCATATGTTTATATGTTATTTAAATGTTTCCCATATAGTCATTAGAATTATGAAAAGCAAGAACAACAACAACATAAAATATGTCCGCGAACGTTAGTATAGGTAGATTTTATGCGGTGAGCCGTAAATTTTTCTAATCGCACATAGATTTCTAAGCTCAGTTTTGAAAAAAAAAAAACATATATAAAAGATGATCGGTATATTTTAAGGACAAAATCACGCTCGACAGTTTATGAATAATCAATTACGAAAAAGGCGGGTCCATAAGTAAAAGAAATAAACTATATAAAAGAAGAAAAAAACAACTTTTACAAAACAGTTTATTTTTAGTTGATATGTAAGAAGATTCCATTCGCAACTATTCTACATCACTCAATCAAAGTTTCAATTATTCATTCAAAACACTCACTCAAACCATTCAGAAACACATTAAATTGTTTTCGAAAATGCCATTAAAACGTTCTTAATACTTCATAATTATCTTCATTGAAACTGATCAAATCATTTTTTGCCTTTATCTGGTATTAATTTGGAAGCGTCCGTGAAGGGACGCCAATATTAATTTTGTAGAAAAAGTACGTAGATATTTGAAAAGAAGGTATAAACTTTCGATTATTTCGTTCAAATTGAACGAAATTATCGATAATTTTTACCGCACTCCGATTTCAATCAAAACTAGCTCCACACACTCATTCAATTACTTTCACATCAATCGTCAATTTTATGTAATTACTACAGTTAAGAACACCGTTAAATTGACAAGATGAATGATTTTATAATATTTTTTTGAATGACATTGAATGAGCGCGTGGAGCGAGTTTTGAGTGAAATTCAAGGGAGGCGATTCAACAATAAACACAATTTTCTATATGTATGATCTCCCTTTACTAAATTATTTTACAGGTATTATGAATAGCTTTTTATTTCTTCACGAACCCATCATACGCTTATAAAATTCAATTTTGTTCAAGATGAACAATCGAGGATTGTATCTACCGATTTTTATTTTGAATGTACATGTAGCTGTTAATCTCCACTTTAAGTGATTTTGTAGCGTTTTTGGATGGTTTGAGTGATAGGTTATATGAGTGATATGAGTGTTTATAATAAATTATTGAAGCGCTGAGTGAGCGATTAAGAATGATTTTGATCGAAATGACAGTCAATTTTAAGATTTTACTAAGTTTCACTGTATCATTGAGCCAAATTTGCAAATACTCTTGAACCTATATAAACATTTGCACACGTGGCAGTATCAAAGAAATTATAAAAGAATAATTATCAAATAATGTCAAGGTGTCTTTCAAAATTCCTAGTTCAACTTTCAAATCAATATTACCATGATTTTATTTTTTTTTGCACAAATACAAAAGGTCAAAATGTATTTTTGAAGCCCATGCTAATTTCTATATGTATGCAAAATTTTGCTGAAATTGGCCTTATTCTTACATAATAAATAGGCAAAATACACCCGAAATATGCGAGGACATCACTGAGGTGACGATTTGTCTTTGCTCAGAAGCATTCCACGTGATATTTTTCAGTTTCTCACTTTTTCATTGGCTATAAGAAACACCCCCCTATGACATCATATTGTTTACAGGCCAATCAACCAATCAAATAAGCTGTAACCATTTGGTGTGACCCAGTTTTACCAAAAACAATATGAAGGATAAAAGTGAAAGTTGGCCACAGTGCTTCTAATTATAAAGGATAGAAACATTTTAAAAACTCCTTTGATAAAAAAATAAATTACTTAAATTACCAGGAAATCGGTTTTGATAACATCCTTGTATGATTGCACATTTTCTGCATATCTGTTATTTATTTTTTATTATTTCACCTGACATTTAAGGAATCCATTGGTCACTTCAGTGATGTCCTCGAATATTTTCAATGAAAGAAACCTTGTCTGTATTTAGCATATATATATATTTTTGTAAAATGTTTTGATACCGCCACCTATGAACATTTGTGGTGTTGAGATAGACCATCATAAGGTACCTTGTACCGACGATTTTGATAATTTAAACAATTTATAAACCCACGTTAAGCTTGGAAGAAAGTGTAAAAGCAGTGTGCAATACGACAAAGCGTGAATCGGACAGGGGAACAGCATATTGATCTCACAAATAGAACAAAATATTTATTTCAAAGTCGAAATTCAAAGCATTTTCCGAATCATCTTCGAAACGTGTTTGGACCATTATTTTGCCTTTACTTACTTGAAGCAGTGAAATAACTTTTTAATTTTTTATTTGATTGTACAGATTGTCATAAACCTCTCACGACGAAAATACATGATCGATGATGATGATGATGATAGGGAAAAATTGCGTTGTGATTGTCACAATTGAGGATGGAGATAATCTACTTTATCCATGCCTGATAAATTGACTGATAATGTGCCAAGTAATGCGAAAAAGCACCATCCGGGAACTGTGTAAAATAAAAACTTGACAGACGTAAATTTGATTTTCGAAACTTTTAAGCAAGGAAAGTAGAATAATCACTCTAGATTTAGAAACGCAGCAAGGTGTTAAAATTTTCGATCACAGTCAGACTGCGCAATCCGCGCAGTCTGACTAAGATCGAAACTTTACGGCCTTCCCATTCATTTTCGACCGACGGGTCACAAGAGCTTGGTTTTCAATAGTTCCCCGACTATACACCATACGTCACTTGTCTTCCGGGTCAGCCCCCTGAAGACACAATAGTTCGTCCTCCGTCAGGTACTCTTTAATATATTCTATACTTTTACGCCATAAATCTTCTTGTTTATCTTCGTCTCTGTAATAAATACGCAGTCAAAGTTTGTTTAGCCATCAAAATGGACATCGGCCTACGGACTCTATCAACCATTTGTTTATTTTACGGCTTTTTGTGGCGTTGTTTAAATGAAAGATTGAAAAGAAAAGATTCTGTTCACGAAAATGGCGGGGAATTGTCGTATTTAAGTTTCCGTTTCTTTCTACTTTTCAACAGTATTGAAAATGGTGTGGAATAATCGTATTTAAACTTCCGATTCTAACTGCTTTTCAACAGTAGTGCATAAAAATGAACGTTTTCGGGTCGTTTCAGGTGAAAACGTGAATTAATCAGAAAATTCACGTGTCGTGAACGCCTAGCTGTTTTAACTTAAATATCCGCGTCCTTGGAAATGCCAGTGCAATGCATTACGCAATTTTACCGGCATTATTGTAGGTTAAGAGCTAGTTTAAAAGTGTTTCTATGAATTATTTTGATATTTCTTTGTGAAAAAATCACTCTAGTCTTTCTTTTTTTATCTAATAATAGCGTCAATTCACGCACAAAGCTTTAACGCCCTTGTGCTGATGTAGTCCTTTCATTCCATAATTTTCTTATACGTTGACAATACATCGAAAAGTAGTAAATCCAAACAAAAATTGTTCTAGAATGATCTCTGATCTGGGATATTTAAAAAAACACACACTACAAGTAACTACTATCATAATTCTTTGTTCAAATGCTCCAACCGCGCCGTTATTTCAGCTCACTTATTTCACATAGGTTTGAAATCAATACATGTAATTGTTTTGGTTTGTTTTCAAATTAAAGTTTATAAGACTACGTCCTTATAATGAATGGTCTTTTTATAAACGTTCTTAAAATAAAGCAAAACAATTCAATTTTCATCCTGTTTTACAATTTTCATACTTTATTTTAATCATATTACAGTTCAAATTAACACATTTCTTTATATAACTTTGAGATATGTATCTAAAGCAGGAATTATTTTTTTATAGTTTTAAAAGACGTGTTGTAAGATAAAGCAGGAATTGCGTGTTTGTACAAATGCATCTCGTTCTTTAAGTGATTTCCTAACAACAATGTGTCAAGTTTAATGCTTATGTTTAAATATGTTAAACCTTCTTAATTTTAATTATATTCTTGCTGTACACAAAACATTGGTAGACAGTAAGACTAAAGACATAAATCGTACAGACTGACATGGGCCTTAACTGCCTACTTTCTACTAAAATATCGTGAAGAAAACGTTAGCGAGACTGATTCACAAGAAAAACTGATAATTTGATGGAAACAAAATTAAGTGTTAATAGGAATATGATAACTTTACATACTTAGCTACAGATGTTGTGCCGCTCTCTTTACAGTCTTTATAATACACACCATCTTTTATATTTGGATTTATTGCACAGTTTATCACAGTCTCAGCTCCTTCTGCCAAGTTTTTCATCAAACCTGGGGGAAAAGAATGATACAGTAAATTCACTGATACGATTATAATAAGTGTTTTAAAACATTATATTCGTGTGATATACTTAGGTAACTAAGAGAGATTATCAGGCGAAATAAGCGCAATGTAAAACATGGTTTTATCGACAAAAACGACATTTTTTCTATATGTCTATTCAGTCTCTTACTCAATTCAAAGTAGCAAAATGAAAAAATCACTTGATATTCAATACGTCTTTTGACAAAATTTTGTGTGGTTAATAATTAAGGAATGAATTTCATTGACATTACCAATTATACATAAAGCTTACCAACTAGTTTCGTAACACCAAAGAAAAATTTAAAAGCTGTTGAATCTTTAAATTCTCTCCCTATATCCGTATCGACGGTACCCGGATGAAGACTATACACACTGATATTCGTGTTCCTAAGTCGTCTATGTAAACAGTGCATCTGCATAATCTAAAAAAATGAAACAGCTATCTGGAACAATCGTTACAAATTTCTACAGATTGTATGTTTTTAATTATAATTTAGCTTCTCTTAATTAGATCTAATTATTCATGATGAATCATTTCCTCTATTTCTCATGGCATATTCCTAAAACATGAAAACTAATAATCTTTATGAGAAACACCATCATTTCGACTTATTGGCATTATGTCCACAAAGCGAACGATATCAAAATGATTTGAATAACGTACAAATACTTTTTTCTCGTCAATTATTACCTGGTATAATTTAGATCTTCCATAGTAGTCGAAAAATCCAAATTGTTCTTCCCTTCCATCGAAATTCATCGTATTCAAGTTGAATCGACACATTCTAGAAGAAGATTTTAAATGATAATGATAAATATAAATACAATGTCTAGATAGATATTGCATTACAAAAGTAACATTTTTGTGCCTTATGTGTTAATTTTAATGTTAATTATATTTTAATTTGCTTCTGTTCACAACAAAGTTCAGTTATCATTACATGTATTCAAAAAAGATAATCCATTGTGTCTTTATTTCAATTTTGAAAGATCAAATGTATTTTGTAGCTCCTGTATGACAGTTGTTTAACATTGACCCATCAAAAGAAAAAAATAATAATACCAAAAAAACTCACTACTGATAGATATTAGGCATAGATATGAACATCATTACCAACAAATATCTAACTTTGACTGATTATTCTCTTCAACTAAATATGAACTTATTGCTAAACAATTGTTGAAAATTACTAAATATTGTAAGTGGCTGTACCTATGAGCTTCACTGGAAACGAGAACAATTCTTGTACTCTGTTGTCCCTTTCTTAATAGCGGCAGTAACTTTCCAATCAGTAGAAAGTGGCTTAGATAGTTAACCTAGAGATGGAAAAGCAAAGAATTAGAGGACAAGTGATATGGTAAAATTTTCTGTGACCCTCTACTTGAAAATTTCTTAAATACCGAAAAACGCTGTCAGTGACAAGAAACCTTTTTCTCTTTGTTTATTTTCTAGATTAAGAATGGCATTTCTGTCTATGTCTTTTTAAACATTTTTTAGGAAAAATAATGTATATGCATATCTCACACCCGTCGTTTTGTAAGTAGACAATTTAAAGCTTTTAGATGTAATTTCTTTCTTTTTTTTCTTGTCATATTCGAAACCATAAAGACAAGTTTCTTTGAAATTACGATATTCAATAAAAAAATATGTAATGATAACATTCTTTACCTGAAGCATCGTTTCAAAGCCATCTTCGGTTTTCTCTGAAAAAAATATATTCAATATATAATGCAGTCATAATCATTGGACCACTAACTGCCACCAATTAAATCGCTTAAATATAAAATATATGGAATAGTTTGAGTATATAGTTTTAACTCAATTTGGTTTTAATTGCCATCTACTCAATTTCATAATTACGTTTGCAATTCCCCACTTTCAAAATGTCCTTCCAGACTAATGAAATTTTAGGACTCTGGGTGTTGCTCCTGGGGAAAGGAAGTTTTAAAAGTCGCCAAATAAAATTAGTTGTCATTGAAACAATGCTATTTTAGAATTAGATATTTGGACAGAACTATTTAAAGTTCAAATGCATTATGATTGAAATGAGTGAATAATTTATCAAGATATTTTTTTTCAAATTCTAATTAGCTTTAGATCACAACAGTCACAAAGCTCATAGTTAAACTGTTTTCATACGAACGAGTAATGTTATTGCTTAAGGCTTTTTTTTTCTTTTGGTGTTTTACATATGAATAAGATAATCAACAAGTGATTATGTTCTTGAAAAATATACGTAGCAAGTTATACGTTAGGTCACTAGATAAAATACCTTCTTCTCTTAATTTACCCTTTTAGCATATGGGAATTTAGTTCAAAATTAGTGAGTCGATCAAAGGACATGTCGTTTCTATTTGGCTTCAAAGAGACACTTATACTACTGGTGCTGACTTGAGAGTAAAATACTGTTTTACACGCGGCATCCGATGTCGATGAAGGTAAATCTACGAGGCTTAAGATTCGTAAAAATCTTAGGTCATCATGCACAGCGTACTTGTTTGAAAAAAGAATACGTTTTAAATATTTTTCATTTTGTACTGTATTATTATACATCATACTTTTGAATAGACCGTTAAGTTTAAGCGAATGCTCTAAGTTTAGTTCTGTGTATACCTGTCAAATCAAAACTAACTTTTGAGGCAAATAACACACCTGGTTTAGCTTTACTGACACCAGCATTACAAATGAGTACATCTAATGAACGACCTGATTTCTGAAATTTGTCAACAAATTCTACAGTGGATTTAAATGACGCCATATCAAGTTTCATAAACTCGAGAGACAACTCCTCAACGTCAACTATACCAGGAGTACCTCGCTTCTTCTCCTCCTTGTATTCCAAGTCCATCCTTCGCATTGCCTGAAAGATAATGGTATATGATATACTGAAACTGTCTATGAAACATGGTCTCTTTGATTCAGGGATTTATAAAACTAACTAATATCACAATAAATTATGCAAAAGGTTGTGCAGCCGTCAATTAAATCAAAGTACTGAAAGTACTGATAAATTGGAATGCGTTCGAGAGACGGTGACCTCAAGCTTCTAGCGAAGCTGACGCCTCCCGCCCACCACAGGTGATCACAAAATACGTCTCGTCTTTTGACGGGCGAACAACGAGAGTTGCTTAAACCCCTGAATCGCTATACAGGCATGAATCTGATGAAAGAAAAATGATTACAAAAGGGCTAGAATGGCCCTTAACCGTTCACTTGAATTCGATTGGTCCAGTGGATCTTATCCAAGAAACTTTCAAAGATTCATTCAAATTTGCCTAATTGTTGAAGAGGAGACATTATTCGAATTATGAGCAGTCATAATAGAACCTGCCAATTCATTACAGAGGAGACTCAAAACTAGCCCTACCCTGCCACGCCGATATTTATGAGCTAATGAAAATTTTGCAAACAATATTTGAAGAAGGTCATC
Source organism: Fragum whitleyi (assembly GCA_948146395.1). Classification (NCBI taxonomy): domain Eukaryota; kingdom Metazoa; phylum Mollusca; class Bivalvia; order Cardiida; family Cardiidae; genus Fragum; species Fragum whitleyi. The sequence goes on along the minus strand of OX411546.1, from coordinate 41,169,008 downwards.
AAAGGAACATTCTTGAAAAGGTTTCATTGAAATCTGCCCAGTGGTTCAGGAGGAGATGTTTTTCAAAGATTTGGGGCTCAAAATAAGCCCCGCCCTGTCATAACCATATTCATTGGCCAATTAGAATATAGCGACAATTTTGAAGAGGGTCACCCAGGGAACATTCTGGCAAAATTTCATTGAAATTGGCCAAGCGGTTTAGGAGAAGAATAAGTTTTAAGAAAGTTGACGACGGACGACGGAGTCAGGGTGATCCTAAAAGCTTCCCATTAGCACGTTGTGATCAAGTGAGCTAAAAAGGAAGAAAATGATACACTCAAAACAGTTTTTGTATTATTTTTCAAATGAATTCTGTTCCATTTGAGTTATCAATTTTATTTTTATTAGAGGTGTCGCACAGTGGACCTAAACAATTGTTTTGTCCATGATGAAAAGCTATTTTCGCAGGGAAGTTTTTCACTTCATGAGTTGAAATTTTTGGACGAAGTTCAATTGTGATTTCGACCTTTGTGACTCCAAAATTGGGCACTTTCTCGGGTCATTGACAACATTTGTGTCAAGTTTTATGGTTTGGGTCAAAATGGTTGTTCAGTTAGAGTGGAAACTATTAACTGTTAAAATTTACTGATGGCCGTGACATGTATGACCACGAAACAATAGGGCATTTCTTTGGGTCATGGGCAATATTTGTGTAAAGTTTCGTCAATTGCTTCTCCGTTTATCTAGCGGAAAGCAAAAGGTCAATGGACTGAGAGACAGACATGATGAAATCAATATATGCTCCTCTACTTCTGAGTTGGGGGTACAGAAAATAACATCGTGAAATTGATAAGGTGAGCGATTTTGGAATGACTTAGGCATGATGTTGAATGAGTGAGCAGAGTGAGTTTTGAGTGAAATTAAAGCGAGGGAATCCAATGTCGCTTATTTTGTCCTGGATGAACAAAAATAGCGATATATAAAACCTAAATAAAATATGCATAAACGTTCAATCAATAGCTTTCTATTTCGTCAAGAACCAATCAGACGCTTTAAATTTCAATTATGTCAGTAAAATCGCGATTTGATTCTTGCTAAATTCATTTTGAATGTACATGTTGATCTTATTTTTTTTAATAACTGTGAGCGTTTTTAATGGTTTGAGTGAGTGTTTGGAATGAATGAATGGAGCGCTGATTGAGCGGTTAAGAATTTTTTTAATTGAGATGAATGTCAATTTCACGATGTAACTAACTGTATGATGGTGCTCTTAATGTGATGTTGATGTGTAAGAATGTGAAAAAAACAAGTTGAACAAGTTGGTTTGCTTCAAATGGCAAATTGTCTTGGTGATGGAATGCATTTGGGCAAAGATATTAAAGATGCGGTGGCAAGGGTTTTATTGGACGAGTATTAGGTTTTTACAATGAAACATTCATGTAGATAGTCAAAAGTTAAATGTGTAATAAGGTCGTTCAGAAAGAGAAACTATACCATTAAAAAAGCTATAACATAATTCTACGAAAAACAGGTTGCGACCTCACCAAATAAGCAGATCACGTGATCGGTCTGGGCTATTGCCACAATACTGAGAAAACAGATCGCGACATTACCAAATAAGCAAATCACGTGATTTGCTAGTGCTATTTTCAATTGCTGACCTTATCGGACTTGACTTATCACGTGATTTCCAAATATAGTAATGCAAACATTTGATACTAATATATTCGTACGAAACTTTCAATAAATATCGTTTAAAACATAAAATTAGCGCGTTAATAATATACATGAAGTGATAGTTGTGTAATTGTAAAGCATCATTATTTTTTGATGAAATAAACTGTATGTCTTTGTCAAGTTGAGATATACAAAATAGGCTGAAGTGTAATCACATCCTGTTCACGTGATTTGTGTTCTCAAAAAACCCGAAATGAAATTATCTTGGGTTCATTTTGCGGTTTTGTTAAATCCAAGTTGGAATTGCTCCGCATTCCAACTTTAAAAGTATCTGCTTGTAGTAATAGAGAACCAAAATTCTTTGTAAAAAATGAAATAAATGGCAGTTGTTATACCTTGTGTTCATTTATACTTGGTGATATCAATAAGTTGTGATAAATTATTGAATACAAGTGGCTATGGATCTGACATGCAAACTTTGGCCGTTTTCGATTTCGGAAAATACATACTTAATAAGCGAATTTTGCATTATGTCAAAGCAAGTAATAGAATAATGTTAATTTTGTTAAATCTTTTTTGTATAGGCCTACGTTTACCACTCGAGTCGTACAATTTTCTAAGGCGATTGTTTAACAAGAGTTTGCGGTACTAGCATTTCACAGGCAAACTTCATGTGCCTGCGAGGAAGTCGCACGGCAATCGCACGATCCAAACACTGGGACATTGAGCCCGTTCATCTAGATCTGGCTTGCCGCGAGGGGACCGAATGGTCTGGTCAAAATCTTGAATTAAAATAACGCACGATGCTCATGCGGCGATCATGCAATATACCACTTTTCTTGTGCTTCGACCTCCTAATGGTCTTTCGGGTTTAAGAAAATGCCGCATGAGCTCTGTACAGTTAAGAACATCGAGAACATCGAGAAATTAACAAGACGAATGATATTGGAATGATTTTGGAATAAAATTGAATGAGTGTGTGGTGCGAGTTTTTAGTGAAATTTAAGGGAGACAATAAAGATGAACAAAATAAGCGATATTTATTACCTCCCTTTAATAAAAAATGGATATTAGATCTATAAATAGCTTCATGAACCGATCAGACGCTTACAATTTATATCATATTAATGAAATCGTGATCTTTTTTCGAGCTACATTTATTTTGAATGAAGTTGACGATCTTATGTTTTTAGTCAATTTGGATCGTTTATGAATGATTTGAGTGAGTGTTTGGAATGAATGAATGGAGCGCCGAGAGAGCGAATTAGAATGGTTTTGATTGAGATGAATGTCAATTTCACAATGCTTTTAACTGAATCACTTATCGCAAATTAAAAATATTTAAGATTGAATATCAATACCCAATTTAAAGTGAGTGTTCAAAAGTCAATTTTGTCTAGGAAAATATTAATATTTGCCCGCTCGTTCTTACTTGGACAACTGTATTTTATAGTATATATTTTCAATGATATTGATATGTACAGACCGGGGCCCTGTTTTACTAAACATCTTACGACAAAATTGATCGTAAGTCAAAATTAATAATCATATGTGATGATTTCATTTATTTGTGGATTCTGTCTTGACTTACGCAAAAAATGATCGTTAGATGTTTAGTAAAACGGGCCCCGGGTCCCTTAAACAGTATTGAGAAGCCCGATTCGTGGAGAATTCGAAAATGCCATGTAGGAATCGGATGCTAAGGCTAAATGTCCTTTGGTTGTTTTGTCATATCGCCTTTAAATGACTTCCTATTGAACAAAAGTATCAGCCCTCTTTTTTACTTTCTAAGACCTCGTCTAAGGTAGTTCGAAACATTGTGAAATTGACTGTAATGTCGATCAAAATCATTCTAAATCGCTCACTAAGCGCTCCATTCATTCAAATCACTCACTCAAAAAAAACAACAACAAAAACTAACGCTCAAAATCACTAAAATGGTAAGAAGAAAACTTACATTCGAAATAAAAATCACTAGATAAAATACACAATTTCAACGACTAAATTGAGTTCTGTAAGTGTATAGCGAGTTCTTGTTGACACATAAAGGTAATCGTAGAACATGTAAGCATTTTCTATTAAAGGGGGTAATAAATATCGCCAATTTTGTTCAACTGGAACAAAATGAGCGATATTGGATTACCTCCCTTTAATTTCATTCAAATCTCGCTCCACTCATTCATTTAATTTCGTTCTAAATGTTTTTCCAAAATCATTCATCAGGTCAATTTCACGATTTTGTTAACTGTATGTACTACAACCATTCACGCTCAAAACCATGTCAGAGAGTCTTTTCTATTAAAAGTACACGAAGCAACAAAAAAGAAAAGGATTTCGTAATAGAACCATTTGCACTATACAATGACATCTAATATGTGAGAGACCCCATTATTTCAATACAATGCCCACCAACCTAATAAAACAAGTCGACATGTATTGTGTAATGAGCTCCCGCATTACCATACATTATCTGTTAACAAAACATTATTTAACGTTTCATTTAGACAAAAAAAATTTTCATTCTCTTCATTCATGTTTTATTAAGTTTAAGTTTCAAAACTTTCAGAATCGATCCTCGGAAAAGCTTTTGGCGACTAGTTATTCAATATTTAATCCACTAAACTCATAGACCTACAGGCAAATCTAATAAACACAAATGCATTTTTTGTTTCTTTTGTATTAAAACACCCACCTCCTACCCATACGATATTACACAAAAAGAGGTCCGAGGGTCTGAGAAGCTCTTCTGACAATCAAATTTTTCTCCATTTTAATCTGGAACCCTTAATTTAAGGAGAATGTGTCAAGTGAAAATAGCCAAGGACCTTTCCACCTTTCAATTTGTTTTAGCAATAACACTAAAGGCACCCTTTCCTTTCTTTGCATCAAATTTTCACACAGAACTATTTTACAACATAGAACTAACCTGTTAAAGCTTCAAGAGAATTCAATAATATTTGTGAACTAAATCACGCGAATCAAGAATAATGATAGCTACCCACTTTCCTAATTTTCTGAATCTAGAATAATCAATCTACCTTCCTGTGAAAGACATTTTGAAATGCAACATCTGGTTGACCTATGCTGGACCCAATATCTTTTTTCAATATTAATTTTACAGAGTTCCCAGCTGGTCTCTTTTTGCGTGACGGGTCACGTATACAAGTATTTTTATTCAAAGCGGGAAACGCTTGAATTTCAATGAAACTAGCTTCCCCATTCATCTCATTTAATTGCATTCCAAAATCATTCAAAAATAGTTCACCTTGTCAATTTCACGATGCTATTAACCGTATCTGCATGAAAACTAGAGTTTGACTAGAGTTTGACGAGAGCTTGAGCTCGTTTTGAATGTAGATGACAATACGAGGGTTGTCCCAGAAATTCATGAACTTTTTCGATTATTCAAAAATTCGTGCGCCGACACCCATTTACTAGTGTTACGTTTTAATTCAAATCTTCGCGAGTATTGAAAATAGTCCTCTGTAATTACACCAGAATCAAGAAAAATGGTTCATCCACATTCCTAGTCATTTTCCGTTTCATCGGACGTTTGGAATAAAAGTTATCTCAAAAGTTCACGAATTCCTGGGACAACCCTCGTATATCTTATATTTTATAAATTGATTTATTAATTTCTCCTACACGCTTCTTCTGATATCTCTTTAAATTTAAGCAGTCCTTTTTAAATATAAAAAACGAATAAAGTTAAGATACTCGTCATTTACACTGTACGCATTGATTAGAATCAAATCTGGTCATTCTTCGAAGAACTTATACTTGAGGTTCATCGTATTTTTTTGTGGACGTTTACGTTCGCCAATGTTAATACCGCGTAAGAACAATCCTGTCAGATATTAATAGGTTTTCAAAACAGTAGTGCTCACTAAGATTCAATTTACTTCTTTCAAGAATTGTATCTGTTTGACAACTATGCATTTTAAAAATGGAGTGTAACAAGAATTCTACAGAACTTGTTGAAACCCCAAAGACATCTTTAAGTGCGAAATCATATGCAATTCTGAGATCAGGTGAACGTTTTGCTTGCGTAGAACTACTTTTCAGGCAGAGTGAGCATTTGCCCCTTGTTTCCCAGTGGTCTTTGGGAGGTCGCTCATGAAAACTTAGTGAATGTAATTACTGGAATGGTAACCTCCCCTGACACTACTAATGAACATAAAACGATAGCCAATTAATGGAAAACCGCAATACACATGAATACCGTTACAGTCCGAGCAGGCAAAAAAAGCATTCAGGTCTTGCGATAAAGGTTTATGCAAAGGGGTTTACTTTACTTTTCAACACGTGACAGCCAATCTCGAGATGAATGTCTGCATCCTTTTACGTGTTTATATAAATACTTACCCTTTCTTTCTTTATTTGAGAATGAAAATCGCGTTTAAGAGCATAACCGCTTCGATGGTGGCGGGGTTATGGTGTGGGCCGCCATAACATGCATTCAAAACGGACCTGGTTGTTGTTCAAGGCAATTTGAATGCCAGGGGATACATGAACCAAGTTTTACAGCCTGTTGTCCAACCCCTACTTCGCCTACAATCTGGACTCACTTTTATGCATGATAATGCACGCCCACACACTTTGCGTATCACTACAAACTTCCTCCAAACCAATAATATTGACGTTCTGCCATGCCCAGCCAACTCACCGGACTGCAATCCAATCGAGTACATGTGGAATATCTTTGGACGTCGTTTACGTCAACGTCAGTCACAGCCTCAAACGGTGCAATAGCTGACTGACACTCTTCATCAGGAGGGGCTCGCATCCCGAGGTACCTTCTTCGTAACCTGTGTGGCTCAATGAGACGCAAGCTGCAGGCTGTGATTGCTAATCATGGTGGACATACTCGTTACCGGCACCTTTAAGGCAGTGTTCATTTCTAATATTGAATTAAATGTGACGACTGTCTTTGTTTTGGCATAAAACCTTACTCCACCTTTGCACAACACCCCGACCAGTATCTTCCATCAAAACAAATAGTACTTGTATTTTATGTCCGCATTGAACCACAGCTGAATGCATGTGAGGCGTTTTTTATGACAGTCAGTATAGTTGGAAAAATCTAAATGCATTTCTATACATGGAGCCCCTTTTTCATTTCGGGTTTGGCGTGAAAAAATAAACAACTGACGTCAAGGGGACTAACCAAAAATGCATTTTAGTAAGAATAATCCTTTTTTCCACTTAGATTTTGTTCATTAGCAAGCACTCTTAACCGAGAATGGCATCTGTCGATTTTTATTTTAAAGTGCATGAGGTACATAAAAGTAATCTAAAAAAAAAGAATTGGGAAAGAGTCGATAATAATCATTGAGGTAAAAAAGGAAATGTGCAAAAAATATTTCCTCATGCTCTCCCAATAAGTGTATTTAGGTTCCACGATTTTTGCAAGTTCTTTTCTATATATAAAAAGCTTAATTCTACGTAGGCAATTTTGTATTCAATGAGGTTGTACCTGAATTGCTGAATCCTCAGATCTGCAGGCCATAATCACATGACCACCAAGCATTGCGAGCCATTTCGCGGTTTCATACCCGATGCCTAAAATAGAGAAATTATAATTCCAGATAACAATATCATGAAACTAGCAATGTGAATATTTTTGGAATAATTTCCGAATTAATTCGGGTGAATGGGAGGAGCAAGTTTTCGATAAACGAAGGGCAATCCAATATCGAAATAAGTGAAATGTTTTACACCCATTTCCCCTTTATTGAAATGTACGTGTTTTTGTTTTCATGTGTCTTCTTAGACCAATGATTATCCATGATTAATGCCCTGGCAGGGAGGGGCCTAAGTAACGGGTCGTTGCACTTAAGGTTAAGGGAAATCAGCTTTTATCTAAAATAGCCGACTTCTAAAAGAGTCCACATGACTAACTCGAGACCTAAAATCGGGATTGGTAACCAAACCCACGTAACTTCAGCTTAAACAAGCTGAAGTTACGAGGCCTAGGTAACCAAACGATGAAATGTATTCACTCTCTCAAAGCACGTGAATCCTTTAGGTTTTGGGATACAGTTATTTGCAAGCGTTAGCGATGATTACCGACTAAAATTTGAAAGAACCCAAACTATTGAAAAGTAAACTCGCCAATTTACGTCACGGTTCAGCCCCGCCCTGCCAGTTCATTAATTACGCAGAATAGGCGCTTAAAAAAGACACACCAGCCAATAAAACTATGAAAAGATTTGATCGATTTAATAGAAATATTGACCGGTTTGAACTATTTCGATGTGTTCTGGACGATTTCGGAGCCTCTGTCAATAATAATTCAATATCGCTAATTTTGTTCGTGATGAACGAAAATATCGGTATCTATTTGTTCGTGATGAACAAATTTATCGTTATTAATTACCACCCTTTAATAAAATATGCATATAGATGCTATAAAAAGCTTCCCAGGTGTTCACGGATCAATCATACGGTTACACAATTCAATAAAATAAGCGAAATCGTTGATTTTTTGGCGATCTTTTTTTTTAACTGAAGTTGGTGATCTCATAGTTTTTAGTGATTTTTGAGCGTTTAATGCTTGAGTGAATTCTTTGAAATAAGTGAATGGAGCGTTAGATAAGTGGAATAAGTCGATGGGGCTAAAAAGGAAAATATCAACAAATGCATTCAAATTAAATATAACTAGGAAAAAATCGCGATTTATCTCTGATTGGTTCTTGAAGAAATAGAAAAATATTTATAGAACTTGTATGCATAGATTTTGTACTTAATTAAAGGGTGGTACTAATTATCGCTTTTTTGTTCATCCTGAACAAAACTAGCAATATTGGATTACTTCCCTCTAATGTCACTCAAAACTCACTCATGGTACTCATTCAATTTCATTCCAAAATCATTCCAAAATTACTCAACTTGTCAATTTCACGATGTTCTTAAATGGGCCTTCTTTATATACCATGGGAGGTTATGGTAGAACTGGTGTGAGGAATACAAGAAATAAATTTTTAGGAGCTCCAGTCGCCGCGATATGACTGAATGCTTGTCAAAAGTGGCGTAAACCCCAGTTCAATCAATCAGTATTGTTTTAATAATTTCAATTGAAACAAACATTTTGCTTAGTGTGACTGATTTGCTCCACTTTACTCTACCTATAATTCATTATTATTGCCCTAACAGGTCGTTGCACTTAAGGTTAGGGTAATTCAGCCTTATCTAACGATTACTCACTTCTAAAGATATAGTTCCGCAAGAAAGAGTGAGTTTCGAGAAACCGTTTTCTCCTTTCATTTTCAAAGCGAAATTGATCTATGATCAATCAATTGGAATTGCTGGTATTTAGTGCACATAATTTAACTGAAGAACTTAAATCGTTAGTAGGTAACCAAACTCTCGTAACTTCAGCTTGTGATGCTTTGTATTCTGCGTAATTAATAACCTGGCAGGGCGGGGCTTATCTGTGACGTAATTTGGCGAGTTTACTTTTCAATAATTTGGGTTCTTTCAAATTTTAGGCGGTAATCATCGCTAACGCGAGCAAATAACTGTATCCTAAAGCCTAAAGGATTCACATGCTTTTAGAGAGTGAACACATTTCATCGTTTGATTACCAATGCCTCGTAACTTCAGCTTGATTAAGCTGAAGTTACGAGGATTTAGTTACCAATCCACGATTTCAGGTCTCGGGCTATTTATGTCGACTCTCTTTTGAAGTGGGTTATTGTAGATAAAAGCTGATTTCCCTTAACCTTAAGTGCAACGACCCGTTACATAGGCTCCGCCCTGCCAGGGCATTAATCATGGATAATAAACCCAACGATAAAATGTGTTCACTTTCTCTAAGCACGTGAAACATTTTGGTTTTTGGATACAGTTATTTGCACGCGTTTACGATAACTGTCAACTTACTTTGGAAAGAACCCAATTTATTGAAAAGTAAACTCGCCAAATTACGTCACGGCTAAGACACGCCCTGCCAGTTGAATTATAACGCAGAATAATAGAGTTATAACATAGCTCGTCGTTTTTCCCTCCTTTTTTTCAGTAGCTTTGTGTCAATATCCTACATATGGTGATTTTCAACATCGATCAGTGGCGACCAAAATCTAGATACGACCTTTTGGTCAACGACTGACGATATGTGCGAAAAAACAATTCTCACTTTATCGACTAAGTTATTTTTGACTTCGCGTAGTTCATAAGGTTAGCGTTTGAAATGTCACCAAGAACACTATTTTGAATTGTCCATCCTATACTTAGCAAAAAAAGAAACTGTACATTACTTACTTACGACTATAGTGTCGTGATGAAACCATATAGAATGAAAATGCTACTATTACATGCAACTTGAAAGCAAAATCCGTCGGTTAATGGAAGGTGCTGCACCGACTGTCCGTTAAATGAGGGGTTTATTGGTTGTAAAAGGACAAAGGGGTCGATATCAAAAATTACAGACATGAAGGAAAGCGTATCGGTGATATTTTAAGTTACATTCATTGAAGTGTTCGTACTTAAAGCCGTTTCAATATCATAAGTGACCAATGTCTAGCACCCATAATGGCCATGCAGTTATCCTTCCATTGATGAAATAAATGAGAAAATACGCGATGGTAACAACGCCTCTACATGATGTCAAAAGGGGCCTATCTTATATTAAGCGACACCTTTAGTGGTTGCGAACCGATTTTTTTGTTAAATAATATGGATTTTAGCGTCGTTTTCAATAGTTGTACATTAAAAATTCGACGGCTAGTGCACCTATCCATATTTTTGTCGTTTCTCACGACAATGCTAGAACATTTCATCTGAGCCACTAGTCGCCAATCTATCTCAGGCGTATCACTCGCCCATTCTGTTGAAGACAAATGATACTTCTCACAATGACTTTTGTCAAATATGGGATGAAAGATGGCCGAGCTGAAGACAATCCCACGAACCCATATTTGAAAACGAGACGCGTTACCGGGCTTTACAGTTCTAAATCATTATGTTAAAATGAGAATTGCCTGTCCCGAGTAGCCAAAATTTAGAGTGGTGTTATAAACAGACATGCAAGCTTTATGCATACCCGTAGTCTGATTTCTGCTTTTTTCGATTGCTGTAGCATACCCGGTTTAAAAAAGAAATGTGCAATCATTTTTGTTTTTTCTTGTCAATGCTACGACATGAGTGTAACTGAGTAATAAAAAGCACTCAAAATAAACGTAAGGTAGCTCATCACGAGTATGTGACCAAAATCGGAAATGACAGACACATCAGCCTGGGCTTACCTCAATCGCGCAAAATCCTGCGTCTATGTTATCTCTGTCGTTAGCTCAACTAGCTCATGTTAATTAAGTGGGCGTATAGTTACTGTAAGTCATTCAAAAAAGACCCAAAAGTATGTAAAGTTTCTTTTTTTTGGTTAGTATATTTCAAAATTATCACAAAAGCATGAAAGTTTCCAAAACGAAATATATAGTTTACATTTAAAGCAGGGACTTTGTAAACTTTAGAGAGGATCCTTATAAGCCTTAATATTCCGTCCTACACATGTTTAAGGACCCTTTTTTGACGTCTTACACAATCCCGGGGGTCGTTTTCTAACTATTGCCTAATTGGGATTGTATTTCGCCATGACGATGAAATAATCGTTCAGCCCGATTAGCTCAGTTGGATGAGCACCGGACTTCAAAACCATTGAAGTTCGACCGCGTGGTTCGATTCCCGGGCTAGCACACTAACAAACTAATTATTTTTTCTTTTCGGATGAGACGTTAACCCGAGGCCACGTGAGTCGATGCTCTACACCTAGCACGTTAAAGAACCATGGCGGATCTCAGCAGTAGTTGCTACGGTAGCGACGATATTTAGACGGAAATATACACACATTCGTTCTGAACACCCCCCAACCACACTGGAACGGACTTTGTGGTCGGGATTGATCCACCAGAGAGGGCGAGGGAAGTTTTTCATGCCTCTTTGGTGGAACTTGGTTGAGTTTAATCAGGGAAAGGAGGCGATCGAGTCGGTCGGATCGGCGGTGACTTAGCGTTATACGTTTGGATCTTGTAAGTTAGACGATTTTCTCACAACAGCTAAAGCTTTTGTACATAAACCTTTTAATTTATTTACATGTACTTTTACACGTTTGCCTATCTTTCGTTGGTGAAACATTGTAAAAATTAAGAAAAATGGACACACTTTTGTCAAAAATCTGATACGAGCAACCTTTCAGTTTTCTACACTATCGAACTAAAATAATTTTTTTTACGTATCAACGGATCTAACGTTAATTGTTGGTGATTTCAAAAATGACCCACCCATTCGCTTAAAATAGAATGTATGTTTACAGGTTTTCAAATTGCTGTGAATTGTTTCTCGGGTCTATAAATCATTGAAACCAAAAGTCAATGTTCGGAGAGTGGCATTTTTAAGGTCAAACTGTACGGTCAACGACACAAATGGTTAAACATTTTAAACGTTTGAAAACGAGTTTGAATCACCTAGACGCAGGGCAAGTTTCATATATCTACATTGATATTTAAATTCACACGTTAAATAGTCAGCGCAAAACTATTGTTAGTGCTGTAAGCACTGACGATAGTTTTGCGCCGACCCCTCGATGTATACATGGCTTATTAAAATGTTGGAATGAATCTTTTTCAGCAAATATCGTTGGTTTCCGTGGCGGATCGATTATCTTTTAATTGAATTTCCTGTACTGTTTTTTACTGTGTTCATTATGAAAAAAAAGTAATTACGATAGCAGATTTAAACACTGCACGAAATTCGGCTTGAAAACTTCCGTTCATAATAAGCGAAAATTAAAGCAATCGGTTTAGATCTATATAAAGGGGGTTCAAGAGAGTTATCATATAGATGACCCGCAAAAGATAGGGATTCTATAAAGTTAAGATAGTATTCTTGGTCAACTGGCCGACTGACTAGTGCAAAAAATTCACACAAAATATTTAAATCATTTCTGAATGGGGAATTATTATTCTTACCAAGCTTAGAGCGGTGTCGGGTATTCTCGGATGGCGGGTATTCTCGGATAGTCACGTGTTTCTCCTATGCATTGGTTAGGTACATGGTTCTTTTGTGCTTTATTTTGTTCTTCAAGATATTTGATTCATTTACATATCTGCATACGACATAAAATCTAAAGAAGGAGGGAGTTAACATTTATTACACACGACATTGTTGGAAAAGCTTTCAATTTAAGATAACTGCTATTTTTTTGTCTAGCTTCATCTTTTCTTTCATCACTTATTATGTGATATAGAAAAAGAAACAGAGAAACTTTTCACATATGGAGATATTTACTACCTAAAACGCACATCTTTTTAGATGAAATGACACTGTAGTTGAACATGATTTGAGTATCCGAAAGACCCTACAAAAACGTTGCTTTCGGGTCTTCCGGACACCTTCGAACCTCCCAATAATTGCGCATTCTTCTTCTTGTAAATTGCGCATTCTAACTTTACAAAAAAATAAACCTCCGACGAAAAGTTGTCAAACGACGAATTCCAACAATATTTTTGGACAAAAATAGTACAAGATCCGTCAGTTTATGAAAAGAAAGATATGGATGCCGTTTTTCAATAGTACGTTCCAAAACTAGAAAAATAAGAAAATGATATGTAATGTTTTCATTTGGAATGACTAACGTGTTGATTAAAGAAAATCTGAAATGAATGTATCTTCCTACTCATATGTGTCAGTACTGAACGACATCAGTACATAGTTCAACACTCATCCACCTATATTGTATGTGAATTCTTGAATTCATTTGGATACGTACGGCTCAGATTATCAATGATTACACGTATGTTTGATGCTAGTGACTTTTCTCTAGTATATTCCTATGCAGAAAATGTACAAAAGTGGTAGTTGAAGCATGCTCATTGATTTTTTGTATAAAACGTGCCCACTAGTATCTCATAACTTTTCTTAACACTCATTCAAACGGGGTTGATAGAAAGGAATAAGATCAATGTATTTCGGAAGAGATCTAGATTCTAAGTGTCTCTGTGTTTATTTGCTTGAAAGATCATTATCATCTTGAACTCTACCCAAAGACATATCTAAATGCTGTATCTATAAACACATTTCATTTGTTTAATTGTATTTTGTCTTTAGAAATTAATAAAATACGCTTCAAAGATTTTTGAATCCATTTCAGATATAAATTTATTTCACTTATTTTAAGTATTCGAGATTACCCGCCAGCGACCAAGATCAGATGTCTCAACATGGGTTTCTTTTATCTCATTTTAACAAATTATTAATTTGCTAGAGCAACTTTTTATCATCGAATCCTGTCAAGAATAGATAGCATTCGTCAATAAACGCCTCAAGATCAAAAGTATAATTGTCCATCTGCATCTTTTTTGTACGAAATGTCTTAGGTATCCGGAAATATCCGACACCGCTCTACATACCCTGTCTCTAAACTCTGTTTATTTATTTATTTTTTTTGTGTGTGTGTTGAGATCTCTTGTTGGCCTCTGAATGATATATCTTATTATAATATGACCTACTCTGAATGATATATCTTATTATAATATGACCTACGTCACGGGAGTGAAATAACTCCGTTGAATTTGTAACCGCGAAAATGACGTCATAATCTATGTTTTGTGACGTCATGTTTAAACGGCGTTACAAGTTTCGCGGAAAATTGAAACTTCGAATTTCAAGAATTTTGACGATTTTTCGCTAAAATTCGGGTCATATAATAAACAGAATATAAAATTTGTGCTCATAAAATACAGAATTTATTAAACTCGTCATCTAAAACAGATAAAAACTCGGCGTAGCCTCGTTTTTGTCTGTTTAAAGATGACTCGTTTAATAAATTCGGTATTCAATAACCACTCATTCAATATCCTCTATGTACGATATTTGGATTACTGAACAAACACATGGTCCCTCCATCCATTTTTAAGAATTATGCTGATCTTACTATTGTCCCGTCTGTGTTCATGAATAATTCCGAAACGAAAGATAATGATCTGAAACGACTTAGTACACAAATACTAGACTCTTATTCTCAAAGATAAGATATGATTTTTATCTTATAACCTCTTTTGGTCTTGTTTACGTAGATATGTCTAACAGACACGGAAGTTTCTAATAATAACCACATTATGTCATTGTTTTAAAATTATCCATGAGATATCATAAAAAATATCATATAGGATTTTATCACACGGATGGATATTTGTATTGTAATGAGATAAATATTGATTTATTGATATTGATATTTTTAAAATTTGTTATAATTGGGCGTTTTGAACGGTATAAATGTGTTTTAAGATTCCCAACGTTTTCTCAAACACTTGCCAGAACGCTAAAAATTGACGGTTTTACATAAGACTTTGTCTTACCTCTATTTGCTCCTGTCACCACAAAGGTTTGGTCTGTTGATAACTGAATGCGAGGAAAGGACACTTTAGCTCCCATGTTGCTTTACACAGTGTCATAAGATTGAACAGAAGACGTATCTGTTCCTAGTCGTTTAGAATAATGTCGAGTTTGGGATTGTTGCTCAAATAAACAACACTATTGTTGAAATTCCTCCATTCCAATGGCTTGTCTAAGTTTATTAGAATTTTCTAAAAAAAAAAAAAAATGCAGAAATAAAAACAACCTTAATTAGTCTATTCAATAAGATAAATGTGACCCGTCACGCGAAAAGGAACCATCTCGGAATTCTTTAAAATGAATATTTGAAAAAGAGATTGGCTCAAGTGTATTTCAACCAGAGATGGCATTTCAAAAATTCTTTCACTGGAAGGTAATTTGATCATTTTAGGTTCAGAAAATAAGGACATTGTGAAAAGTTTCGACCCTAGTCAGTCTGCGCAGTCCGCAACACTTAACAGTTCTATAAAGGAATATCCAAATATCACTAGAAAGCCATAGATCACTAATACAAATATCTATACTATGAATTTATCATTACTATCATAGTATATGACTTACATGTACTATTGATAAAAGCCAGATCAACTAACTGTGTTTGATAAATAACGCTTAACCACGGATAAAGTGTTATTACTTTGGATATTATTTATAGATAATTCGCCTAGTACAATCTTCTTTTAAAAAGTGAGCGTACAGACTGGCTGTGAAAATGTCCATAACTTAATAAGCATAATTTAGAACAAACACGTATTTTGTATGCTTGTGAATGAAATGATTTCTAAAAGTATCGAAATCACTGGAAAAATACCATTGTTGTTGTTGTAGTAAAAAACCCGTTCGGCTAAGCATTTACTCAGAAAAACTACCCCACTAGGTATTTCCGTTGATTTATCGTCACTGCCGTAGCATATGCCTATTTGAGCGACGTCACAGAAGACGGTTAGTTGCTAGGGGGATAGATCAGGGATACGTGACGAAACTACTGCTGATCAACAATGGTTTTCAAACGTGCGTGATATATATAATACGTACTTAATGTTTTGTATGAAAAAAATCTAACGAGGTTGGGGGAATCGATAATTGACGAGGCTCTGCCGAGACATTATCAATTCCCACAGCAGAGTTAGATATTTTTTCATACAATATACTAAGTACGTATCATATTTATCTTATAACCTCTATTTGTCTTGTTTTCGTCGATGTTTCTAACAGAAACGCAAGTTCCTAAAAATAACCGCATTGTGTCATTGTTCTAAAAATATCCATGGGATATCATAAAATAAATATCACTGATATGGGACGTTATCAGACGGGTATTTGCAAAGTTATAAGATAAATAAAAAACCGTCACTTGGGGCCTCGGTTAAACGTCTCATCCGCAAGCCAACTAGTTTGATACTGTGCCAGCTCGGGAATCGGACCCACGGTGTCCAACTTTGAAGTCAGGTGCTCTACCGACTGAGCTAATTGGGCTGACCCTTTGAAGCCACCGTTCTTCTCACAAGGCTACGGACGCCACACCAATAAATGATTTCATTGTTGCATAGTTGACAACGAGGATCCGTCAGGGTGTTTTTGCCCTCTTCTATTTTTCAAAATTAAGATGGGTCCAAATTGAACAGGATTGCAGGTGTATTTAAAGAAGATGTTTTTTTTTAAATGAAACGATAATAAGTCATAGTAAAATAAGAAGGACATTTTTCCATCAGATTTCCTGAAGATTAAAATAACAGGCCCTCAAATTCCTGCCCAGCGTTTTCGACGAAAACGTCCACAAAAACAATTAAGAAATGACACAACGCTCTCTTGCAAAATGTGATACAAGTTCTAAACGCTCACCAACGTTTTGTAGCCAGAACGAAGGACTACTGTTAGTGACATCGAGAAATTGACATCGACCATTCTAAATCACTCACTCAACGCTCTATTCTCTCTTTCCAAACACTCACTCAAAAACTCTATGAAATCGCAAAAGATGAATTTGAAAAAGAAATAAAAGATCATTAAATTTTATCAGATAAGTCTAGGGTTATTTTGGCTGGTATGTATTTTAAAGCGTGTGACTGGTTCGTGAAGACAGACATATTGGGAAGTGTGTATATTGTTTAAAGGGAGGTAATAAATCATCTTATTTCGTCCAATTTGGACGAAATAAGCGATATTGGATTACCTCCTTTACATTTCAAGCAAAACTCGCTCAAACTTATCTATTACCACTCCAAATTTATTATGAAATAATTTAAATTGTCAATTTCACGATGTTTGTAACTACATGTATTCCAGTACGATTAATCTTCCGACACGATTATAGAGAGACAGTTGGAAGTCAGCATGCATCAATGCTTTGCAACGCGACGGTTTCAGACTTATTAAATACGGTTGCTACAATAACGCTGGCCACAAATCAGGGGTGTGAATCGTGTGGGACTAAAGTTTTTGCAGGGCACTATTATCAAAAAAGAGTGCAAGGTTACATTACTGTCCTATTTCTTCCAAAACCTCGTAACTACAGCTTGTAGTTACGTGGTTTTGGAAGATCATCGACAATTTGCACAGCCACATACTTGCACATCAGAATACCAGAATATCAAACCCTGAAAATACGGACATGGTAAGGGGACTGAGAAATTTCGTTGTTTTTTTTATCTAAATCCGTCAACAATTGTAGGAGTTGTGTTAATGAGAATCGAGTGGACTTACGGCCGGGCCTACGGAGATGATACCAATATATCTTTTTTTCCCAAAACTTCGTAACTACAGCCTTATACTAGCTGTAGTTACGTTGTTTTGAAAGACCATCGACTATATGTCCAAAATGACATAAAAACGCTACACAGTAACTCAGTAATGTTTAATATTAATCATATGCTAATTTCAATGATTTCTGTTGAACATTTTTCGAGATAACAAGAAAGACCACGGACTTCAGGAACACCTCTCGTAAATGTATCACACTGTTTAGTCTGGATGGTTTTAAAACTGTGAGAGTTCATTCCGCCTCTTAAGATTATTTACTGAATTCTCAATCCTAGGGTCTTGAGTTCGATCCCCGTTGCGGTCAACTTCCATCCGACATTTGACGCGTCATTGTTGAAACACGTCATTTGTCTTCAACCAATCTGCTAATCATAAGTAGTATAGGCCCATGAATACGGGAAGGCCCGTCCACGTCAAATGTCAATACAGCCGGTTTTCAAACATTCAGAACACCACTCTGCCAATCTCACGATCAACCTCAGATGTACATAGACGGACTATTTTCAAAATTTACGGGAAAACCTTGGAAAAACTCGATGACGTCAGTTAAAATGGCATTGGCCCTCGAAACTTTGAGTGAAAACATTCGACGTCGTCAACGCTACTCGTTTAAGTCTTTGACGTGAACCACCGTATACTTAAATAAATATCTTTAGATTCTAAAATAACGGCTGAAAAAATCTTAATTTTTGAGAATGATTCATCATTCTCAAAAATTAAGATTTTTCAGCCGCTATTTACTGTAAAAGATCAAAATCTACAGTGCTGGTTTTTCTTACACTGTTTCCGCCTAACAAAAGCACGATTTTGTTACATACCCATCCGCCTTACATACATCCGAGGTCTGTTGCAGTTCACGGAAATTGCCGAGTGATGTTCCGAATGGGTTTTTAAGGCCACGGTGGTACTAGTCTAACGTAGAATGAGACGTTTTAAATGAGTACCAACAAAGCATTATTTAGTTAAGTTAAGAATAATGAAATAATTAAATTTGAAAAAAATACCTTTAGCTAAAGCTCTGGACTGGTTATAGCCTTTTGATGAAAAGTAAGAAAAGAAACCGTAGGTAGATGAACCGGTTACCGTGATATAATTGCAATGCTGTTAGCGGCTTTTCCGAAAAAACAAAAAGGGTTATCACCGTTTTTTTCAGTGTAAGATCGATTTCTATTCATTGAGTGAACAACAAAAGCTATATTTTAACGAGAGTGAAAATATAGCTTTTGTTGTTCACGAAAAGAAATTTTAATCGATCTAACTCGAAAAACAAACGATTATTGTATTTCTTTATTGCAAAAATGAGACAAAATGTGAAATTTCTAGGACATATTTTCGTACAGCGCGTCACTTTGCGCGTGATTGCTATGCAACAATCATTGTGACTAATTTCATCCCGCATAGATGACGTCAGATGGGGTGAAATGCACAAAAGCAGGGTAAATTTTTTTTGATAATTTCACTGCTTTTGCGTTGAGATTATCAAGTGATTATCTACCCTTATTTCTCGATAAACCACCAAAAAGCATTAAAGAAACGGTTATCACTTTCGAACGTAACTTCTATTAGATCTACATGTAACTTGTGAGATATAACAACCTAGTAGAATCAATGTGGGTTTTCGATCGGATATGCAATTTTCTCTCTTTCCCTCCCACGAACCATCATTAAAGTAATTCTCACTTTTCACACCACAAACCTATCATTTTGGTACAACCATAAATAGATCATTTTATTTCAGATTTTCTCTTTAATCAAAATGTGTAGTTTCAATACCAACCTATTATAGTCTTTCATTTCTGAGTATTTCTAATGACTGATCTTATACGGTTTGAAATAGTAATGGGTTAGCGGTGGATGACTGTTGAAACAAAATTTTAACTTCTATCTTCATTTTTTTATTTATTTATTTATTTTTCCAAGAAAAAGGCCACCCTCTCCAATTGCGAATGTTGATATTTGAGATGATTTGTTTTTTCGAACTTCATCAGCTTATTGTTATTTTGATATTTTTTATACTTTATTAATATGTGGAAAAGATATTTTCTTTCGTGAAATGTCATGCCAAAACGATCCCCCAAAGACAATTTGCCCTTGTGAGTCCTTGTGATCAGCAAGATTTGTTAAACTATTTTATTTAACAAGCCATCGTAATCACGTAATCAACAGCTTTTTTAAACATGATGGGTAAAGGAGAAACCGTAAAGCAATTCTTGTTTCGTCACCACTATCTCTATTCTTGTTTAGTAGTTTTTTTCATGAAACCGTATGTGACATATCCAACAATTTTACATGTGTGCGGGGCCAAAAGAACGAGAAGCATGCTGAGCTAGACAACAACGAATGGATGGCCGCTTGAAAGAGGTAATAGAGAACAAGAGATGTTTGTGAAACATTTATTCCCTCGTGAGATCAGGCCAATGGTATTTTCTTTGTAAATTAACAAAGGACAATAACTCATGAAGAATGACGAGTAGAGTTACAGTTTTTGTGCACTGCACTTCTCCTCAATGAAATCTGTCCACCTGTGAAGTTTCATGATTTTAGCTTGCGTACTTTTTGAGACATGCTCCAGATAAAAAACGGTCTACGGATGTACATTGACCGTCGGACCGACAAGTGCAAAGCAATATACCCCCTCTTTGAAGAGGGGTGGGAAGCATTATAATATGGTACGCCTATTGTCGAGGTCGGAAGAATTTGTCCTGACGAGTCATGATAATTTTCCATAGACAAGACTGTTATGGGAGACCACTCTCACCACTATCCTGCATAGCTTCGTAGGTTTAGATACAATGTCAAAGCGGCTTTAACCCTTTCCTGTTTTACAAAATTTTGGACCTGTCCAAATTCAAAGGTTTTGCAGACGAAAATTTAAAGAGGATTTAATTTTAAAAATAACCATTCAGTAGGGTAGAAAATGGTGTGGAAAAAGAAGAAATTGCTTGTCAGAAGCAATTTCTTCTCTTTTCACAATGTTTTCTCAATCATAAAATCACAGGTACGTAAAAAGCAGGGATTAAACAGCAAAGGGTTAAGCAATATTTAAACAAACAAGCCATACCCCGTCCTCATATGACCCATTTCTCATGACAGGTTACAATCATCTATCTAGATTTTTTTTCATGAAAGTTATATAGTTTATTGAAATTTAAGACAAGATCATCAATATATCAACACCGCCCACGATTCAACTGATTATTTTTGTAATGCCAGATAACGCCTGTTTTTGCTTTTTTTTGTCGACTCATGACAAACTCGTACGAATTTAAATTTATAGGTCGAAGAAAGACTGTAGTAAAAGTCTTTACATTTTTGGTTCCCTGATTTTTTCAAAGAAACGGTTCCCCGCACGTACATTAACGCTGGCGAACATTTGATCATAATGAACGAAGAGCTGACATTCAGGTCGACTAGGTGCTTTGGGATTATGGAAATTAGGATAAACCTTTTTTCAAAAATCATGAAAACAGCTCGTGGAAATAGAAATTAACTCGTCGGTGTAATTCCAAAACCTCGTAACAACGCTTTATCTAAGCTGTAGTTAAAGTTTTTAAAATTACAACGACGAAATATCGACACGGTTTAGCACCATTCCCTAAAAATAGTGATTTGTGTTTTTTAATAGAAAATTGCCGTTCTGGAGAATCATTGATGGGCCCACGCGTTATATTTCCATCAATCTTACATGAATGTTGCTGTAACGAAGACTCGGATTAGCTCGTTCATCCATGTAGTCTGATGGGAGTCTTCAATGTGCGCTCATTAAGTAGCTAAGGACCAATAGTCACTTGTTTGGTTTTAACCTTTTTATTTTTCATCGATTGGGAAACAACGTCTTACAACAACTTGTTAATACTAATTTATTTAAGTTCGAGTGCGACGAAAGCTTTAGCTTATACAGTAAAGAGCATCGTGAAATGCACAAGGAGAATGATTTTGGAAATATTTCGGAATGAAATTGAATTAGTATGTGGAGCGAATTTTGAGTGAAATTAAAGGGAGGTAATCCAATATTCCTAATTTTGTTCAAGGTGAACAAAATTAGCGATATTAATTACCTCCCTTTAATTAAATATACGTACTTTTCTGTTTGTACGTCTTCTTGGACCAATCAGGCACGTGAAAGTCTACACCAGCTCATAAAATCGTAGAATAGATAGATCGATTTGAATTTATTGTCGAAAGTCTTGAACGATTTATAAATATTTTCTAATGATTTGGAGCGTTTTTGGTCGATTTGTGTGAGTGTTTGGAATGAATGAAAATTGAGCGCTGAGTGAATAATTAAGAATAATTTTGATCGGAATGAGTGTCAATTTCACGATGTTTTTAACTTTAGGATCGCTCTCGAACACTCAATCCTGACGTGTTCACGTCCGTGAGAGAGAGGCACTGGTTTAAACCCACTGCTACCCAATATTACAGCTTGGTGAACTGAGGCTGGCTATCAAGTGTTTTGCCCATAAATACGCCCCGGCGACAACTTAGATTTATACCTCTTAATTCTGCTTCCTTTTTACAATCAAAGAATATTTTGATGCGTGACCGGTCTGGGAGCTTATCATCTCTACATCACGCACGCATGAACTTGTTTATAATGTCGCACATGGACTCGTATAATACAGGATTTGTCCCGACAGAGAAAACTTTGATCCTGGGAGTGGATTGTCATCTACATTTTCTATAAAAAATATCACTTGATAATCGTGTCTCGATTAACCCTTGTTTTGCTGAACCCGGAATATTCATGTTTGACATGAAGTATAGACAAAGATCAGCCTGCATGCATGTGTAGTCTGATCTCAGGCAGTACCGCCTTTAATATTTTCAAACAGAAAGTTTAAATATGAAATGTTCAAAGTATATACTGAATCAGACAATAAATTATGCAGTGCTTTCAGCACTTTGATTTTAATGCAATTTTGCAAATGTTTTCAATCAGCATGACAATGGTTAAGATATAAACCTAAATCTGATAACTTATCTATACCGTTATGAAAGTACATTGTACATTTTGTAAAAATTACCTATTCCTTTGTCCTCTCAATGTGATCTATATTTTAATACAATGTTTGTTTGTCTCACCATCTATTAATAACGTCGCTACCATAGCAAGGGGCGAATATTAGCACCCTGTGAACCCAAGATTTTAAGATTCTGTGATTTTATACTCTATAAAATATTGTTAGAAAAGAAGAAATTGCTTGTAACAAGCAATTTCTTCTTTTTGAACAATGTTTACTACAATTTATTACAGCTTCCTTTCGCACCTAATTTCATCGTCATCTTCAACCACTTTTCAATTTGGACCAGTCTTAAAATTCTGAAAACAGGGAAGGAATAGTTAAGGTAGTGGACCCGAAATAGTTTTTCAATGTCTCAAAAGTAATAAACTTTCACAGTGTTAACCGAGGTTTCCTTATGATTTTCATTATGGAACCTCGGTCAACATTTGGAAAGATTATATGTTCTGAAATGTTGCAGAAGTATTACAGGGTCCACTACCTTAACTGAATGTTGTTAGGAAGGGTTTAAAGTTATAAACAAACAGAACAAAACGTAGAAATATAATAGTCATGTATAATTGAAAATGGCTTAAAATGATCATGCGCGCTGACCAACGCACATGTTCGTATAAATGGTAAGAAAAGTGAAATAATCAAATGTTAAGGTATATATATTTTTAATCATTATGTAAATCAATAACATATACACATGAAATAAACATTTACACATGTAATTTGGAATAACAGCTTTTCCTCAGCATTTCAGAACTAGACTGTCGCAAAGCGGACAAATACCCAAGCCCTCCCCCCCTCCTGCAAGTGCTTGTCAATAATGATTAGCCATTTTCCATCAAATGGCCATAACTCTGTCAAAAGAATGTGGATCGTAACCGAAATTTCACTTCACATCTCTGCTTGATACTGATACACATCTATTAAGTTTGAATGAGATCCACCCATTGGTGGCTGAAAAATTGAGCTGTCACCAAAAAGCTTCAGATGGAAGGACCTATTGACAGATGCACAGACAAACCAACAAGCTGACTCTAATATACCCCCCATAGTTCAGGAGGGGTATAATTATGGAATATCAAATAGTCTGAGCTGAATTTTCCTTAGACCAGGGAATAATTTGGTTTGTACAAAACATAGAAAGTACATTGTATATTATGTTATGCAAAGTTTCAATTATGTCTCAAAATGACAATTACTTTTACTTAAGTCAGAGAAAATAATATTATAAATCATAAAATGTATTTTTGCTGAAAAATTCAAAGCATTGAATTAAATATTTATCTAATATCCATATTTAGGGCATGCAAACTGAAAAAAAGCCTTTTCTTCACTGTTAAATTGTGTGAGGGTGACTACTGAAGATCCAAGTCAAAATCTGCAAAAGGGGTCCCTTACATTTTGATGGCTTAGTTCAAAACCATTTCAACTGCCCATAAATCTAAAGTTAGTTATGAGCGTTTTTGCTAGACCATCTATAAGTGATTGATTGATTGAATGGAGTTTGACGCCACTTTCAACATTTTTTCAGTTATATCACGGCGGCTGGAGCACCTAACAATGGTATCCAGGTATTTCTTTCACCAGTACAACCACCACATCCTTTCCTAGCCTCCACCTGCTATCTCACATAGGTCTACCATTATCAAACCATCTGTGAGAGACAAAAAGTCGGAAAGAATGAGTGCCCCCGTCAGGGATCGAATCCAGGGCCTCTAGATTCACAGTCCGACGCGCTACCAACTGCGCTATGAAAGCGGCTATCCATCTATATGTGGAGCCTAGAATATAGACCAATTTATTAATACTGATCAAAGAGCAAATAAATCTTGACATGTACAACTACATAAAATATTCAACCCTTGTCATACTGATCCCAGAATATTCCTGCTTTGGCAGGAGGTATAGACAAAGATCAGCCTGCACATATGTGCAGTCTGATCTTAATCTGTACTTCAGGATTTCTTGTTTAAACAAGAAAGAGTTCTAAATTGTATTTTCAAAATAAATACTCACCCACAATCCACACTATCAGTTCTTTCAGCACTTTGATTTTATTGCAAATATTAACAAGGATTTTCAATCAGGATGACAAGGATTTATAAGATTTATTAAACAAAGATTGAAATAGCTCAACAAGAGCTCTACCTGAAACATGAAGATAACTAACTAAGATTTGTTTTGAACATACAGTAAAACTTGTGTTAAGCGACCACTAAGGGGACCACAAAAAAGCGGTTGTTTATGGAAACGTCACTTAATACAAAATATCATGAATACTGTGACAGGTCATTTTGACAGTATTTTTAGATAGTTGGTTAAGTCGTACTGAATCCTATGATGTTTGAACCCATTAAAATCTTCTTTTTGAGACGATTCTAATTAGCTCCAACGTCATTTGATTCAATAATAACTAATTTTTCATCATGAATGTCCTTTTTGCAGAGATTTTGCTTATGGTGAAGGGACATTTTTAAGGTGGTCTGTAATAAAATTGGTCACTCAATAGACATGGTCCCTTGAGCAATATCGACTGTAATTTAAATGCTAGGCCTTTTTTTCAAACTAGGCCATTAAAAGTTAGATTGTAAATCTTTCATAATTCAATTTTTGAATGTTTATAGGTCTTGATGAACTAAATAGTAGGTATGCCTGTAAACATACAAAGGAAAATACCAAACATTTTACTATGAGCCTGTATGTAACATTTCCAACAATTTTACATGTGAGTGAGATGTGTGAGCAGGCTACAGTACAAAGTGAAATCAAAAGAATGTCTGCTTGTCTATTGATACTATGTGTCCTTATCTATCTATAAAGTGCTGGCCAATCTTCACTTTGCATTTGAAATTGTTGGAAATGTCACACATAGCATCATATATTTACGTCACATAACAGCATGAATAGTTAAATGCATGACGTTGATAAAATTTGTGTCTCACTTGAGCAAAGGCCATAAATAAAGCAATGTATGTCTTAAACACGAAAGCTTTCAACACTACCAGTGAAATTCAAACCTTTCCTGTACATTCCAAGAATATTTAATCCCTGTGACTTTGTTTAATGGAGAAAATATTGTGGGAAAAAGGAGAAATTGCTTGTGACAAGCAATTTCTCATTTTCTCACAATATTCTTTACCGAATTTCAAATTTCTCACAATATTTTTTTACCACATTTCAAATTTCTCACAATATTTTTTACCACATTTCAAATTTCTCACATTTTTACCACATTACAAACTGCACCCAATTTCCTATGTCATCTTCAATCTCTTTCAATGTGGACCAGTCTAAAACACAGCAGTCATCACTTGTTATAACATCTGACCAGGTTCATCCAATTTTCATTTGAATTTCATCTGACCAGATGAAAACATTTTCATTTGGCTTGTATGGGAATTAACACCATTTTCAACATTTTTTGAAGTTATATTGCAGAGGTTTATTCACCAACTCATGATTTCCTGTCCTTTCTAACAGCAGTACAATCACCACAGTTTATACAAGCCACAAGCTACTCATCCTACCTAGGCGTATTATTCATCATACGCCGATTGGTGGGAGGCAGATAAATCACGTCACATCAACTTTTGCCAAATGTCAGATGAAAGTTGTATGAGCCAGGGCTCAAACAAATGACCCCCTACATCCACAGTCCAATAAATTACAGCTGAGCCTGACATTCTGCACAGAATCAAACTGGAAGATATTTCATTGACCATTTCTAACTTTCCATAACCTTTGAGAAATACTGTGTTCCTGGATTAAAATTATTGTGGAAAATGAGTAATTTGCTTCGTTATCTGTGACTTACTCATTTAATACAATGATTTCTGCCTTTTATCCTACAGGAACTAGGAGAAGTTTGGGAAAAACTGTTTTTACCCTAAATCCCCTTTTCCCGTGACGAGGCCTCAAATCCAAAATCCGTCACAGATGCATCATCACTATATCATAGGGAGTTCATATGGTAAGTTTCATTTGATTTGGCCCAAGGGTTATGGAGAAATAGGTGGGGACGGACGGACGGAATTACGGACGGACGGACAGACGAAGCGGCGGCTATATGCTCTCCCTTCGGGGAGCATAATAAAAAAGCAATTTTTAAGGAGTTGATTTAATCATATCATACCAATATGTATCTATTTATGAAAATCATGATGATTAAATTAAAAAAATGGTGTTTGTAAACAATTATACCCCCACATGGTTAGTACCCAATGAACTAATTTTTTACAACAAAGGGCAATAATTCAGAAAATATTAATAGTAGAAATCTGCGCACTCCTCCTCAATGAAATCTATCCACCTTTTTAATTCATGCTCCTTACAAAAACAGTCTACAGACGGACCGACCAAAGGACTGACACACAAGTGCAAAGCAATATATCCTCTGTTCTTCCAAGGGAGGAATAGATAATTGAGCCTGTGCATGACATTTCCAACAATTTGAAATGTGCATGAGGTGCAAACATTGAGAGGCGTGGAAAGCCATCTACTGTAAACGTAATGTTACCTTATGGTGTACAAGTACTATGAGACATTATGAGACATTATCTATCTACTATCTACTACTGTGCAGATGCACAGGCTGGTCAGAGTCTTTGTTATGAACATATATGAAATTGTTGGAAATCTCACACACAGGCTTAATTATTCTTGCAAAAAGACTCCATCTATACTACAGGGATAAATCTGTATTATTGCTATATCTTATATAGCTATCCATTCTACTTTGAGCAGAGTCTCATGTGTAATGTTTAAAAACAATGATTTATATGGCTTCATTTAAGATTGTCTTCCACTAGTTGCCCCTATTATTGCTGCTTTTAGTTGGAAGGATATAGCTGCTTTATGGTTGTCTTTATCTATCACAATATTTATAACACGTCCTCTTTCTATTGTAACTCTACATAATTAGCAGGAAACAATCCAACATGGCCACGACACTCCCCTCTCCACCAGCCTTCATCAATCTGAAATGGAAAGATTTTGTTTGTTTGTATTTGGTTAAATGCCCCTTTCAACGTTAGTACAGTTATATTGTGGCGACTGGAACACTACCCATAGTTTCCTGTCATTTCTCTAGCCAGTACAACCATAATATTTCATCCGAGCCACCAGGTGCTCATCCTGCTTAGGCATACTACTCATACGCCCATTGCTAGGAGACAAGAAACATATTTTTTGTTTTTCTTTCTGAATTTTGTCAAATCTCAGATGAATGTTCACCAAGCAGGGGTTCAAACTCGGGACCTCAGGATTGACAGCCAATTATGTTTCCAATGAGCTATCCAGGCTAAGCAAAGATGTAATGACTTATAACTAAAGAAGAAAATGTTAGACTTGTCACAACTAAAAGGCATTGCATATACATGTATTTCTTTTGATAATTTGTAATGTAATTATTGCATGCATGTGGTTTATTTGTTTTCTTTTTAATTTTACTTCTTTTTTTCTACAGTTTTTAATTTTTTGTAAAACTTTATGCCCTGTTATGATAATTTCTCACAGTGAAGACCAGATAACATCAATATTCTATGACATCAATATATTATTCTCTATAATTTTTTATCTTATAACTATACAAATATCCGTATGATAACATCCCGTATGATATTTTTTTATGATATCACATAGTTATTTTTAGAACAAATATATAATGTGGTTTTTTTTAGAAACTTGCATATCTGTTAGAAACATCAATGAATACAAGACAAATAGAGGTTATAAGATAAATATAATACATAATTAGTGTATCGTATGAAAAAAATATCTAACTCGGTTGTGAGAATTGATAATTGTCTCGCCAGAGCCTCGACAATTTTCAATTCTCCCAACCTTGTTAGATATTTTTTTCATATAATACACTAAGTATGTATTATATATATATATGGATCAAAATACCCTTACACACCATTGTTATGTTACTTATTATATTATCCTGATCAAAGAATATTTACTCAGCATTTCAATATCAGTTATATCATCTGCATCAAAGGTTACAATTAATAACATCATGAAATTGACAAGGTACTTAATTTTGGAATGATTTCAGAATGAAGTTGAATGAGTGAGTATGAGTGAAATTAAAGTGAGGCAATACAATAATGCTAATTTTATCAACATCTGATGAAATCAATAATATCTTATTACCATCCGTTAAGAAAGATCTACATTTTGTTCTATAAATTGATTTGTTTTTATATGCAGACTAATTAGATGCTTCTTATTCAACACCAGATAACAAAATCGCACAAGTTTATCATTTAAATAAAGTTGTGGATGATTTTGAACAATTCAGAAGCCTTTTTGAATGATTTTACTAGTATTTTTGAACAAGTTGAATGAGTGGATGGAATGCTGTAAATGGAGCGCTGAGTGAGTGTTTCAGATTGGTTTTGATTGGGATGAAAGTCAGTTTGACGATGTTAATAACCATGGATTGACACTAACACCAGTCCTCGGGTCCAACATCTATGGACTTTAGGGAGGACTGGTAGATGTTACCATGCCGCAAGTCCTTCAGGATTGTTGTAAATGGCAGAACTAAGTATTTCAAATCCATCCAATTTTGAAAAATAATTGCCTGTCCGTTTCTAAAATTTGCATTACCTTTTTTGAAAACATTGCAGAAAAAGAAGAAATTGCTTGTCAAAAGCATTTTCTTCTTTTCTAACAATGTTTTCATTGCAATTTATCCCTTAAATTGCTAAAAATCAAATATTTTTTTTATGCAGAACCTGTTGTTATCAGAAAGGACCTGTTATATTTTGGACTTACAGGTCCTTCAGGCTAGTGGCAAAAAGAAGTTAGTGTCAAACCATGTTAACTGTATCAACTCACCATTTCTATATTAGTTATAATATCGTCTGGATCAAATGTAATTTCATCATCTGCACCTGGAATCAAATAAAATCTCATTGAATTAATACATCATGAAAATAATTATTCACAAAAGAAGTGTGGTAAAAAACAGAATTGGTAATTAAGGCTACTTATACCCTCCAAATTGCAAAATTCATGAGAAGTTGACCTTGACAGACAACATCTGTCGTTTCAGATACCCATGACTTTAATATTTTCAAATACATATCAATTTTATCATTAATCATGACAAATATGAGCAATTTTTGTTGAATAAGCTTGTAGTAATTTCAAAATGTTGCATTTTAGCAAAGGTTTTCAACTTGACAGGTTACCCTGAAATTACCAGATGACTTTTAACCCTGTTCTGCAAAATTTTGGTCCTGTCCAAATTCAAAGGTTTTGCAGACGAAAATTTAAAGTGGATTTAATTTGAAAAATAACCATTCGGTAGGGTAGAAAATAGTGTGGAAAAAGAAGAAATTGCTTGTCAGGAGCAATTTCTTCTTTTTTCACAATGTTTTCTCAATCATAAAATCACAGGCACGTAAAAAGCAGGGATTAAACTGCAAAGGGTTAAATAGTATCAGGGAATGTGGAATCCCTATGCCTGACTTGCTTGACAGATGTGCATTTTCATCTTTGACAAGTAGAAATTTATCTTTTACTTAACCAGGGAGAAGCAAAAGAAAATTCTTATTTTCACACCCTTGTGTTTATCAAAACATATCTATCAATGTGCTAATTATAGACATTGTACATTTTATCTTTCAAAAGATTTTAAGGAACGGGCAAAGTTAACTTTTTTTATATTTTCAATAGTAGGATAACATTAAAACAAATTGTTCCATGTCTTATTGATAAAGGGGTTAAGAATAAATCCAAGTACAGTCCATCGTGCTTGATCGACCACATCTATTAAGTGACCATTTTCTTTAAGCCACCGATTTCAAAATCCCCTTTAAATCCAAACATCTTATAATTTAGACATTATTGGCCTAAATTTATTACAAATGAACCCTATGTTGTTAAAACTAATTAGAATCGTCTGAATGGGAAGTTGTTTTGAGTTGTGACAACTCAGAATTGTAGAGAAATTTTATATATTCAATAAAAATTATGTTTCTAATTTGAAAACAAAGCATGACTAAGCCACCATTTTCATTTAAGCCCGCTTTGTGGTGGTCCTAAAAGTGGTCGCTTAATACACAATTTACTGTATATATGAAATCTGAACTTACTAGCTTGATAATCATACAATGCTATAGCAGTGGTACTAGATGCCCCAGATTGATCTGGACTAATTTGTTCTACTTCAACTTCATTGGATGCTGCGGCCTGACTGGGATCTATATCATAGTGTTGCTGAAACAAAATAGTCAAGCAAATTACATTCGTTTGAAAATATTTTAAAAACTCTTGTTGTTCTTATCAAGATAAGCACTTCCTAATTGGCTGAAAAATTGGTTTCATTAATCAATGATAATAACTTTGAGCATGCAGCCATATTGTTAGTTTGCACACAAAGTATCCATCTCATTTTGAAGAAGTCTTTACACTTTTGCTTCATGATATTGTATTATAAGAAATGAAGAGAATATTTCTTGAATTCATGAAGTATGAAACTAGAAATCTTATCACACTTATGTAGGAATCCCCTTCGCATATTCAAACATACATTTTCTCTTTTTCTAACATATTTTTAAATGAAAAAAAAAAATTACTCAAAACTGATCAGGTAATAAAACATTTATCTTATATTGATTGGAGTAACAGTGAAAAACTATTGCCCGGGGTGTCAGGATGATATTCTGAACTATTGCCCTCTGCCTTCAGCATCAGGCATCACTTCAGAAAATCATCTCCTCCACCTTCTGACAATAGTTTTTGCTGTTACGTGAACAACCATCAAAAACAGTGTACTGGTTTTCTGTGAGCTATAGATATAAGCCTGTGTGTGCAATTTCCAACAATTCACACAAGTGCAAGGTACCAACATTAAGCAGCGTAGACAACACCACAATGCAATAAGAATATACACTGACTGCAAGAAGTTATCTATCTATATAGCGCATAACGAAGAATCTGGTCAGACTGTGCGGCTGCACAGGCTGACCAAAAGCTTTGCTATGCGCACATGTGAAATCGTTGGAAATGTCACGCACAGGCTCATATGTTACCTGTGGTTCGGGTTCAGGTTGTCGTTGTTCTGGTAATGCATATTCATCTTGCGAGGGTTGTTCTTCTGACTGAATTACAAAAAATAGTTTTTTACATGAAAGTCTTTATTGAAGGATAAAATTCGGCAAAGTCTGGGAAATATCTATTTTGTCATGAATTTTCCATTTGAGTCAGGCCGATCATTCACCTGTTTGAGACTAGAACAGAAAAAGAGCGTACAGCAGACAGCAAAGCTCGAATTTTCTGAACGCCGGAGAGTAACAGTAAATCAATGTTACCAATGGATGAAATTTCATCAAAAGAAAATCATGATTTATTTATCCGAAAGAGTAATAAAATTTTTATAAATTAAATATCAGCTGAATGAATCTTTTTTATGAGTGGCTGATATGATGATCTCAGAAGCATGTGCATAGTTTCCACGTAATAGTTTTAGTTGAGAAAGAGATATTAAAGATATGCAACATTTGTAGGTGAAAACTTAATCCACTTTTGAAAGGGTTAAAATCCAACTAAATTGAATATCAGAGTAATGAGTATTTGTCTAGAGGCAGATATTATGGTCACAAAAGCAATAGCTTCAGTTTAAACAGAGATATAACAGATATAAATCAGTTGAATATGAATTGCCCCTGATTTAAACAATGTTGGGGTTAAAAACTAGAAAGGTTTGAAATTCTTGAAAAACAATAAAAGTTTAGACTAGAATTTTAGATATTTTGGGTTCTACTGATGTTGAAAATGATTTCAAAGTTTCAACTATATAATATAAAGAGAAATGACCTCCACCCATAAAAGACATATTTTTCATCCAATCACAATAATTTTTCACTGCATGATGGGTCACCCAAACATCATACAAAAAAAGTTTGATTGATATCCATCAGTTACATTCTGAGAAAATGATTTTCAAAGTTTTCACTAAATAACATATTGAGAAATGACTTCCAGCCATAAACGCATATTTTTCATCTGATCAGAATAAATTTAAGTAGACTGATACATGGTTACTCAATGATCATTCCAGTGAAATTAGGTTGATTTCCATCATTCAGATTCTGAGAAAATGATTTTCAAAGTTTGCACTATATAACACATAGAGAAATGACCTCTGCCCATAAAATGCATATTTTTCATCTGATCAGAATAATTTTTTGTAGACTGATAAGAGGTCATACAAGGATCATTCATGTAAAATTTCATTGGTATCCACCAATCTGAGAATCTGAGAAAACTCACTTTTTACCATATTTGGAAATTAGCCACGCCCATTAAATCCATGTTTTTCATTGGATCAAAAATTCTTGAACAACTTTGAAAGAGGGTCACCCAAGGATCATTCCTATGAAGTTTGGTTGAAATTCATCCAGTAGTTTCTAAGGAGACGATTTCAAAGAAAAAGTTAACGACCGAACGTACAGACACATGCATGACAATAGCCCCAGTGGCTTTCAGCCAATGAAGCTAAAAAAATCTATCATCAAACACTTTTTTTATTCACAATTTTGGAAAATCCTCTTCTTTCTAATTTTTCCAAATCAATTTCATCAACAAATTGGTAGAGCCTCGCTATGCATGTATGTGCACATATAAAGTGTGGTATCATTTCAAAAGCTCTTCGTTAACGATGAAATTAAAATTGAGGTATCATCTTAAAGAGCTCGCGAAATGCGTTTACATCCTGAACACAGGGCTGGTCAATAGTATGAATCTTTACCTGTGTATCTTCAAAAGTGGGATGTTCTTCATAACTAGGATCTGGCTGATAAGCCTCGTCTGGCTTGGATTCTTCTTCTTGCCATCTCTCAGAGTTTCTTCTTTGCTAAAAGAAAAGATATAGAAAATTAACTTTGTGATTCTTCTGTAAAAATCTTAATCAATATAAAATTATCTTTTTTAAGCCTTAGAATTTCTACAAAGTTAAAGTTTTTCTTCCGCGGATAAATGTTCTTATTATACATGAAGTTGGTTGTTGTTTTTGATTATATAACAAAAACACACTGTCACATTAAATGTACATGTAAACCTGGGATTTCTTAGAACAATTGATAATATTGTTGCTAACCAAAAATATGACATTGTTGAAAATCACGTACACAACCTTGTTTTATGGAAAATACAATTTAATTCAAAATGTGCACAATGCTAAGACTCAGATCAGCCTGTGATATGCACAGTCTGAACAGAGCTCTTGCAATGTGCTCAAGGTATTTGTTAGTCTATATTCACATTCAGAAAATATTTTCAATGCATTATGTGACAGTTCAGGGAGCTCAATGATTGTCAATGACACACACTCACACACATGAAATTGAGGAGTCTATGGTCTAGTGATAAAGATAGTGGTTTTGGGATTGAAAGGTACTGGGTTTGAATCTAAACTGGTCCATAAAAAAATTCTAAGCAAAACATTGACTCCATGCTGCTTCTCTTGACCCAAGTGTATAAATCTGTATCTGTGTGAATTTAAATCAAAGCTGCGAGGGTGCATTAGTGTGCCATATTTAAACAGCTGACTTGCAAATCAGTGATCAGGGTTAAAAGGGAAGCGTTTGGATATGCCTAGTATAGGAATACACTATAAACCAAACTTAAACTTTCTTAAACATGAAATTATTTGATCATTTGAATTTGCAGACTAGGTTGTATCACCGGAGCATCACTTGGCCATTTCCTTACAGACCTCGGATGTATATAAGGCAGATGGTTATGTAACAAAATTGTGCATTTTATTAGGTGAAAAAGTGTAAGAAAACTAGCACGGAAACAACCAGCCCTATCTTTAGATTGATATCCTTTACAATAAAAAACGGGTGAAAAAATCTTAATTTTTGAGAATGATCCGTCACTATCAAAAATTAGATTTTTCAGCCGTTATTTAAGAGTCTAAAGATATTTATATAAGGAAACGATAGTTTCACGTCAGTTACTTAAACGAGTAGTGTTGGCGACGTTGAATGTTTTCACTCAAGGTTTTGAGGGCTAACTCCATTTTAAATGCCGTCATTGAGTTTTTAGAAGGGTTTCCCATATTTTTAAAAATATTCCGTCTGTACACATCCAAGGTTGATCGTGAGATTGGCCGAGTGGTGTTCTGAATGTGGGTTGTACCTCTTCCTGTTCCTTTTGTTCCAATCTCTCTCTATCCTCACTGGCTTTTCTACTCAATTTGATTTGTTCTGCCCTCTTTCTATCTGCATCACTGTTATTTTGTGCTAAACTTTCAAACCTTGCCTTCAGATTTTTGGCACCTTGTGAACCTACAAAATCAATACAAGTCTAAAATGCACAATATTTGAAAAAACCCTAGCATCATCGTTTTTACTACATTTCAACTTTTAAGGAAGTTGCTTTACATTACATTGAATATACATTAAATTAATGTGCATTTCTGAAATAAATAAAGCAAAATGTACAAAAAACAATAAATATGGCAAAAGGGTTCTGTTGTTACTGTTTTTTGTTTCAAATTACAACATCATAATTATTTAATAAGTGAATCATAGTATGGAATTGTGCAGTGCTGCATGAAGGTCATAGGAAATCTTCCTTGATTTACAAGAATATACATTTCCATGGTGTGAACAGTTTTTTTCTTGATAATTCAACACTTGGAAAAGTCAATTATTCAAATGGATCAATCAGAAGAATAGATTTTAATCAAGCATTATATCGCCTTTATGCATGTATACTGGTGTATCTAATATTACCAATTTATTACATAACTAGAAAAGTTTATGAAAATAGTCAATGAAATATAATGTTAAATGACAACCAACTTACTTGCATCAGCCCTCGTTTTTTGGTATGAAGATGATACACCCTGCATGTCATCAAAACTACCTGCTGACTGAATAAATGGAGGATAATTATTTGTTTCTGTGTAAGATAAATTCACCTTTCATAGAGTGAACAACAAAACCTATATTGTTTCTTGAGAAAATATACTTTGTGTTGTTCATTAAGTAAACATTTATCAATGCTAAATGAAAAACTAATGCCTGTAAAAGAGAGAGAGAGACAAAATAAGAAAATTCTAGCATAAATTCTCCGAAAGTGTGTCATTTTGCAAACCATCATTAGACAATGTTATGACATCATAGTTATAAAGTGCCCGGCTTTGATAATTACTTAAATGAAGGGCAAATTCTTTTCAAATGGTAGTCTTATTGGATTTGCAGTGTAATTAGGAAGTGATATTTTCTGATAACCCAAATTGTATTAAAATCAAAGTTGAAAGCACTGGATCGACTAAGTACAATTTTTATTTTGAAAATCAAGGGGTCAGTGCAATACAACTGTAAGTACCTATATATTTATAGGCACTTACGATAGTATTGCACTGAAGCCTTAAAATACAATTGTGAAACTTTTCAGATTTCAAAAGGAAACTCAGTTGGCTTAGACTTTAGATCAGACTGCACATGTGTGTGTACTGTAAGTACCTATATATTTATAGGCACTTACGATAGTATTGCACTGAAGCCTTAAAATACAATTGTGAAACTTTTCAGATTTCAAAAGGAAACTCAGTTGGCATAGACTTTAGATCAGACTGCACATGTGTGCAGGCTGATCTTTGTCCATACCTCCTGCACAAGCAGAAACATTTCAGGTTCAATATGACAAAGGTAAGAAATATGTTGTTTGTTGAAGCATTAATAACAACAGAGTCTATTCTAGGAAGGGATTATTTTGTTGAAAATCGTCAACATTCCAAAAACGATGTAAACTTTTACTCTTTCTCTATGTAAAATCCCCCATCACCTTCAAAAACAAGGTGAGATTTTTCAAAAGTATGTGCTAAAATGCGCAATCCCCCCTCATGGAATACGCACTGTAACAATGCCTCACCTCATCTTTCCTGTCGGCCTCTACACCATATTTACCACCAAAACCTTTGGAATAATCTGTAATGATATGTGCGATCAAAATTTAATAAATTTCATAATGAGAATGTCACAACCTGATTGATGCTGAGGATAAAATACACTCTATTGTGGTAAGAATACCAATCCATATGGAAAATAAAAGCCCAAATAACAAACTTTACATAGTCAAAATGAATCATTCATTTGTTTCTTTGTCATCAAATGCTACTTTCTAATGTATGTATTTTCTATGAATGATATAACTGTATATATCTCATTGATCAAATAAAACTTGGGATGAAGTATTGTTGGATGGCAGGAAGAAGCTTGTAATGAATGCTGCTGATCCTCAAAACCAGTCTCAGTGCAGAGGGTGGCTTAGAAGAAGACTTATTCAACAAGTCCAACCCCTCAGTAGAGGAAAACTGACTATAAATGGATGTGATGTGATGATGATGATATTTTCCTTTGAATTTCCAAGGTTTTTGGGTGATAATCACTTAACAAGAGGCCCAAGAGGGCCTGTATCGCTCCACTGGCTTAAAAATCTCATAATTTGAAAGAGAGATATTGAAAATAGAAGATAATGAAAGTGAACGGCATTCAGAGGGAATTCCGACTTTTTCTGACTTATGAAGGAATGAACTTATTCAACTAATATGTAAAATTACAAGGAAGAAAACTATTTAGGTATCACTTTGACACAAGGGGACAAGAATGGCCCTTAGCCGCTCATCTTTTATTGATCCAGTGGATCTCATCCGATCAAAATTTCTTGAACAACTTTAGAAGAGGGTCACCAAAGGAACATACTGGTAAAGTTTCATTGAAATCGTCCTATAGTTCAGGAGGAGATGACATTAAAAAAATTCAGTGTCTAAAAAAGCCCTGCCCTGCCACGCCCATACTTGGGGGTCAATTCAATTTTCTTGAACAACTTGAGAAGGGGGTCACCCAAGGAATATTCTGGTAAAGTTTCATTGAAATCAACCCAATGGTTCAGGAGGAGATGAGGTCCAAAGATTTTGGGGTCAAAATAAGCCCCGCCCTGCCACGCCCATATTTGGGGGTCAATCCAAATTTCTTGGACAACTTTGGAAGAGGGTCACCCAAGGATCATTCTGGTAAAGTTTCATCAAAATTTGCCCAATGGTTCAGGAAGAAATGTCGTTTAGAGATTTCGGGGTCAAAATAAACCCCACCCTGCAACGCCCATATTTGGGGGTCAATCCAAATCTTTTGAACAACTTTAGAAGAGGGTCATCCAAGGAACATTCTGGTAAAGTTTCATTGAAATTGGCCCAATGGTATAGGAGGAGCCGAAATGTCGTTTAAAGATTTTGGGGTCAAAATAAGCCCCACCTGGCAACACCCATATTTGGGGGTCAATCATAATTTCATGTACACCTTTAGAAGAGGGTCACCCAAGGAATAGTCTGATAAAGTTTCATTGAAATCAACCCAATGGTTCAGGAGGAGATGTAGCTCAAAGATTTTGGGGTCAAAATAAGCCCTGCCCTGACACTCCCATATTTGGGGGTCAATCCAAATTTCTTGAACAATTTTAGAAGAGGGTCACCCAAGGAACATTCTAGCCAAGTTTCATAAAAATCCACTCATTGGTTTAGGAGGAGAAGATGTTTAAAGGGAAGTTTACGCACGGCAGACAGACGGATGGAAGCACAGATGGACGCACGACGGACACCTCGCCATGACAATGGCTCGCTGGCCTTTGGCCAGTGGAGCTAAAAATTTACCAGTAAATGAGTCAAAATGAAAAAATCATTGTTACATTTAGCTCTGTTTTTGTTGGCTTTTCACAACCGAGTATTATATCAGCAGTTGTTCTGCTGAAGAATCTTTTGTTTTTACTTATTCAATGAAAGATAAATTGATCTCAAATTCAAATTATAAATTATTATTTTTTTTTTTTTTTTTACATTATTTCTAATTCATTTTACCTTATCATTTACTTCAATAATTTCATACCCCACGCATTAGAAAATGTTGCTAAGAAATATTGTGAAGTTTGTGAAAAAATATTGTATTTCTAACAAAGTCATAAAACTAAATATTCCCATACCTTTTTGTGACTCATGTAACTGCAGTTTTTCTTGATGCTCATAGCCGACAGCAGACTGATCCACTCTATCTTTTTGTACACCATATTTACCACCAAAACCTTTGGAATAATCTGAAAACAGGAGGGTTAAAAGATCAAGATAGGCTTGTTGATCATGAAGTCACTTTACTCGGACTTTTCCATAAATTGGAAAGTACAACAGATGAAAGTGTAGTACATTTGGGCCATTTTTAGGTAATTTGGCTTCTGGTGGTTCTTCAGTCAATAAGCGAGTTTTTTCAATGCTTTCCAATTGTCTATGCAGTTCTTTCAGACATACTATATTTTGATAACAAAACACAGTAAAAGAGAAAAACTCACCTACAAATATAGTGTTTGAAAAAGATTGATGTTATGTAATGTATATCTGACAATAGAAACCTCTGCTAAATAGCAATTTTTCTTCTGCCAAATAGCTAGGTGTTACCATTTAGCTGATTCCTCTGTACTGGTATTTCTCTGACTCACAAATTAGTAGCAAGGACCCTCAAAACTATCAATGAGAGTCCTAAGGACCCACTTGAGATCAACTTCAGAAAAGAAATGAAGACTGTTTAAAACAGTTTTCAATTCTTTCCTGAAGTTGAGACCCAAAAAGTTAATTTATATCCAATACCATCTTTACCGTTAACCAGGGTACAGCCCTAAATTCATTGGGAAGCATCATCAAGTGCATTTTATTTGGAATAGATTAATTAAATACTTGATATTAAGAGTTCTTCTTATATTTACCAGCCGTCACTGGGTTTTAAGGGATGCAGGTTTTGGGAGTCTCAGACTCACAAATTAGTAGCAAGGACCCTCAAAACTATCAATGAGAGTCCTAAGGACCCACTTGAGATCAACTTCAGAAAAGAAATGAAGACTGTTTAAAACAGTTTTCAATTCTTTCCTGAAGTTGAGACCCAAAAAGTTAATTTATATCCAATACCATCTTTACCGTTAACCAGGGTACAGCCCTAAATTCATACATACATGTACTAAGTTTAGTGCCTAAAAGAAAGTCTACATCTTAAGGTAGTGGACCCATAATAGTTCCACAACGTTTCAGAAATGATGAACTTTAACAGTGTTAACTGAGGTTTCCTAAAGAATTGTCATTAGGAAACCTCAGTCAAGATCTTATTTTCTGAAATGTTGCGGAACTACTATGGTTCCACTACCTTAAGCAAGGACACTAAAATTTTAAGAAAGGAACCCTTAGAATCTAATAATTGAGACCCTTGGACCCTGTTTTGTTGGAGTCAGACTAAAACCCTGAAGACACTTGGTTTCGGTCACCCAATGTTGATAAACAGTCAATAAGTTTACCTTTTTGTGATTCATGTTTGTCTACTTTCTCCTGGTAATCAAACCCAACAGCTGATTTGTCTACTCTGTCTGTCTGTACTCCATATTTACCACCAAAACCTTTGGAATAGTCTGAAATAAACACAACAAATGTGTTCTATTATTACTGTGAATCCAATATAACTTTTCTTAAAATAACATTGCCTATCAATAATCACTAATAATCACTTATTATCTATAATCATTTATAAGAAAAATGTATTTGATTGTAATGACTAGATCTATTCTCATATATGAAGAGCTTTTGATATGATAACCAACAATCAAAACCTAGGAAAATACAAGAAAATAATGTGATAATACTTGAGCCTTTGCATGACATTTCCAACACTTTCATTTGTGCACAAAGAAAAGTTTCTGGCCAGCCTGAGTATCCGCACAGTCTGACCAGAGCCTGTACTATCAACTCTGTAGATAGATAAGGTCTTGTTCTCTCTTTGAGCTATAAGTGAATATTCTTCTTGCATAATGTGGATGTCTAGACTGGTCAGTGCTTTTACCTTGAGCACATGAAACTGTTGGAAATGTCACACACAGGCTAACTTGTGTTACTGGAGACAAGAACAGACAGAAAGAAAGACAGCCTATGTCATTGAAACAGTTGTCTCAATGATGAATTACAGTACTTTTTCCCAAAACAGCTAAGATGAAAATGCAATGGATCCAAAGTGAATTTTAAATAGCCTACAAAAATGAATTTAAGGAATTTTGATATGACAATTTCGATTTCTAAGTTGTATAAAATAGCCTCTGTGTTTTCTTTTCTTATATCAATTTGTACCTGCCTAAAGTTTTACATCTCAAACTATTTTGTTTTGTATCAATATATTTTTGTTTTTTCAATGAAAAAAAAAATCTTTTCATCAAGGTCAAATTTAACTTACAGCAAGGTTTACTGTTTACCTTTTTGTGATTCATGTTGTCCTAATTTTTCTTGATGATCCCAACCTACAGCATTCTTATCCATGTTCTCTTTTTGTACACCATATTTACCTCCAAAACCTTTGGAGTAATCTGAAAACAGGGAGGCAGGTTTTGCTGGGCTTGTGTAGGGTAAGTGTTATACAATGTGCAGAGGAAACTACAGGCAAATAAGCTTAATACCACTTAATATAATGAAAGAGAGACTTAGTGCTTGTGTTTGACCTGCAAATCAGAGCCCAAAATTCTGAAAACTATCTTGACCCTTAAAAATACTCCCAATGTGGTCATTTTGACCCCTTTGAGATAAAATTCTAAGGGTCAAAACTGGGGTTGAATCAGGAATTTGACCCTCAAAATTCTGAAGTTATCCCTTATCTTGTACCTTTGAAATTGCTCCCAAGGGGTTTATTTTGACCCCTTGAGAGAAAATTCTAAGGTTCAAAACTGGGTCTTATTACTCAAATTTTCAATAATGTATCTTGTATACTATTTAGAATTCTACCAATAATTTTTTCCCTTTTATATTATTTAAACAGAAGGTCAATTCACACTGTTTTGACCCTTAAGAATGAGTTTTGACCCCAGAATATCATATTTTAAGAGT
The DNA here is from genome assembly GCA_948146395.1 of Fragum whitleyi. Lineage (NCBI taxonomy): Eukaryota > Metazoa > Mollusca > Bivalvia > Cardiida > Cardiidae > Fragum > Fragum whitleyi. Next base: position 41,127,266 of record OX411546.1, on the reverse strand, counting down.
GAATGACTCCTCAAATTCAAATACTAGAACAAGCCTTGAGAAAGTTTTACTTTTTAGACTCAAATACATAAGAGGTCATATAGCAGGACTGATGAAGGCCAGAGAGTGATATCTGCCAGAATCCTTGATCTGCCTTGTAGCCTTTAGCCCTAGGGCAGATTTTAAGGTAAGGGCTGATATCATTCTCTGGCCCTCATCAGCCTTTTAATAACATGTTTATTACATGTAAATTTACATTAAACTTTGCCAGCCAAAAAACAAAATTTTAGTTTCAAGAAAGGTTCTGAAGAAATTAAGCTTTTTTACTCAGCTATGAAATTTACTTGGTCAAATTTCATCATTGATGTAGTGTACGACGTTACATGTAAATTCATGTATAAGATGTAAATAATTTCTTAGACAGTCTGTCAGGGTTTTGTAAATATTTTCAGGATCGATTAAATATTGAATTTATTGGGACCACTGGGATTTAGGAGATGGTAGGCACATCTAATCTCAATCTATGTGAATCTTGTGATAAGCTGTCAGGAAAACATTAAATTTAGGTATGCTTTTAGCTGCATAACAACAGAATCAAACAGTTCAATTAGACATTTGATTTCAATGCTATTGTGCAGAGGCTCCTTATTCACATGACAAGGGTTAAGTTATATCTATCGTTTTTTCTCCTAATAAATGCTCTCAGGAGCTATACATAACATGGTCAGGGAGCATTTATTTAGTATGCATTTTCTGTTTTGAAATTGATGTATTTTGGGCCCTTTTCCCTTGAATTTGAGAAAAATTTCCTCTAAAGAATCATTTCTATGATTGTTTAGAGGAAATTCATCTCAAACTTGAGAAGAAGTCTGAAAAAGTTCCTAAAATTTAGGCATTTGAAGTGGGTTTTCATTGTAAAGAATGTTGAGGTGCTACTATTAGGGAGGGAGCCATTATTAGAGGAAATACGGTAATACAACAGTGCAGATTACATACTGATACCTGATAGTACAGATCATTATGAATTTCAAAATCTACACCTGCCTTTTTGTGATTCGTGTTTCTCTACTTTTTCTTGATGGTCCCAACCTACAGCTGATTTATCCACTCTGTCTTTTTGAACACCATATTTACCACCAAAACCAGCCGAATAATCTGCATTTGAAATAGAAATACATTGTCATAGAAGAGCTTTAGAAAAATATGAGAGTTTATTGAATTCTAAGTATGAATTAATTCATGACATAAATAGAAAGTTCCCAATGGAAAAAAAATGTAGAAACAATTTTCTGAGGCAATTGCATTACAGCATCTTATTAAAATCTTTAAAAAATTAAAACTCTTTCTAAATTTACTTTCAACACAAAACATCTGTGGTGAACTTTGGGAAAAAAAGAAAAGTTGAAAAAAAAAAAAAAAATTTTCTCTTTTTTTTTAAAAAAAAATTTTACTGCAATCTTTCTTTGGTCTTAAGACACTTTGAATTGAAATCTGTAGGCCTACTTAATTTTTTACATTTTCATATTCATATTGGGTTGAATGACGTTTTACAATACAGCTGACTTTTTTAATACCTTTTTGTGATTCATGTTTTTCTAGTTTCTCCTGGTAATCGTAGCCAACAGCCGCTTTATCTTTACGATCTTTTTGTACTCCATATTTACCTCCAAAACCCGTTGAATAATCTATGTGGAAAGTGTTAGTACAACATTAGTCTTTCATGCACAAACAATCAAACACTTGGGGAGATTATCCTTATTTCCACATTTCCTAATAGTAATTCCTCATGTTCAAAGAATTTTAGATTTTCAGATCTAAAAATAACCAATGACAATCAGAGTCCCAAATATACAGGAGAGTAAATTTCCATGCTTGACTTGTCCAAAATTGGCTCTTCTATTTGCAGACAAATACATTTTCCTATGCACCTTGTCTATGGATAAATAAATACAAGTGCATATGTTGGAATGGTGCTAAATAGATCTTTTGAGATAAAATTAGTCTAATGTTTGTAGCAAAGGGTAGAAAACATTGTTTTTAATGAAGAAAATGTTAGGTTCAAGCATTTTCTTCTTTCAAAAAAAAAATGTTTTCTTGAAATCTCTTTCTTCTCTTTTTGCATGGACAAGCTTTTTTTTGGTCTTGACAAGTAGTAAATCATCTTTTACTTGTCAAGGGCCTGTTAGAAAAAATCTGTATGTCCACATTCCTGATACATCAAGCATCTAAAAAAATATAATTGTTTAACAATTCGAAGGTCTAGCGTAAGACTGTTCTAAGTGTATATAAAATGTATATACACTTAGAACTGCCTTGCACTGAACCCTCGAATTGTTGAACAATAAATTTTGATTCATCTGATAACATGCACAATATGTTGTGAGTTTGATCTGGACCCGAGGTTATTAAACATTTTTCTACTCAACTGACAATTTTCTCAAATTTTGAATTCAAATAATGCATGAACATAAACGATAATATTAATATAATGTTATATTTAACTACATATACATGTACCTATCAATATCATCTTTATGTGCATAAATTTATATCAGTTTTATAACAGAATTATGGTTTGATTCTCAAGTTTAAATGTAAGAAAATTTTGAATTGGGAATGAGAATAGTTTTTATAATCTCAAAAACAGATAACAATTGTATATCAGAAGATGCTAGTAAGTATGGGTTCCTGACTCTGCAAAAGTGTTCAAACAAAATCCAACAAATCATACAAATAACAAGCGGAATACACTGTTTTTGATAAGCCATGCTATGTTACTTTTATACTTTGATTATTTAATGGATAACATGCACACACTTTTAATTTTATTAGCAAACAATTAAACACATACTTTTTACAATTAATTTTGAATGTTACTCCAAGTTAGCCAAGCCTTAAAAGAAGATATTCAATCTAGCTCAGCTCAGTCTGACAAAGAAACCTTCAAAAATATGTGCGCCATCATGATTCAATCAAAATCAAGTATCTACAGCTTTATTTCAGTTGCACAAACACTTTTGTCTCCAATTGACGACATACTTAGATAGGATGCCCATTAACAGTCAGATAGGTACAGTATTACTAAAATCAATATATCTATTAGTGTGACAAAAGTATTTATTCCAATCTGAGGAATATGTATTTACCTTTCTGTGAAGCATGTTTCTCTGTTTTACCTTCATATTCAAACCCAACAGCTGACTGAAATAAACATTTGTAATCTAAATAGGTTAATAAGATTACATTACACTATGAATTTGGACACCAGAGACAGACAAATATTAGTTTTCAATTCTTAGGAATGGAATTTGGAGATGTTAATTTGTCCAAATGATGCTTGGTAACAGGCAAATGTTGTAGACCTTGGCCAGAAATACTCCTTCTAATTCTACTTTTTTTTAGTTTAAATTCAGTCGTTTAACTCTTCTAATGATATTTTCCTGCTGTCCACAAAGCTTTGGCAGATATGAAGACTATGATCAGCCTACACAAATGTGCTGGTTGATCCTAGTCTACACTGTATGCTTGAATATTCTGGGAAAAAATTGAGCCAAAGAGGTTAAATTGTCCCAAAAATAAGCAATTGTTTCTGACTAAATTTAAATTCAGAATAAAAGGGTTAAAGTATATGAGATATTCTCTAACTAATGTCAGAACAAAAACAAATCTTTTCTCTTTCAATGTTTTTGAAATGCTTAAAAAAATAACAATCATTCATGCTGTTAATTTCAAACTGTTACATGCTTTAGTTTAAGGCCCTTGATAATGTGGGAGTGTTTACAACCTAAATCTGCCCTGCATTAAGGAAAACAAAACGGTGCAAACAGTTTTCCAACTATAGGTATAATTGGAAAACTGTTTGCACTGTTTGATGATCCTGAAAGCAGGGCTGGTGTCTTTATTCTAAAGCCAAGCCAGGCTAGCTCAGCAGTAACACAAAGGACTCATATTTTTCACCAGACAGTGGGTCTGGTAAACTTGACATTTTTACCAGACGAAATTAAATTCTACCAGACGGAATAATAGAACACATTGTTTATTTGGCTAGATTTTACCAGTCAGTGGGTCCTGTATTCATGCACAATTTATAGGACCGGCATGATTTTTACCAGACATGTCAGTGGGACCGGCGGTATTTTGTGAAGTCTGGAATCATAGGGTTAAAAGTTTAAACCCAGAGTTGACCAACTTTCATCCAACATTTGACAAAAGTCAATGCGAAATGACTCATCTATCCCCCACCAATGGGTGTATGATAAGTATTTTGCCAAGGTGGGATGAACCTCTAGAGCCTGTTTCACCAAAACATTTAAGATGCATTTTTGGCTATCTATGACTAACCACATATTTACGACAACAATCACATATCACCAATTTATCAATACCTATGTAAAGTGGTTTTTGTTGTAACTGTTTCCAAAGTCATCAGTAAGACAAAAATATGCCTTAAATGTTTTGATGAAACTGGCCCCTGGTGGCTTGGATGAAAAGTTGTAGTTGTACTGGTGTGAGAAACAACAGGAAACCATGGGAAGGTACACCAGCCTATTAGGTGAATATATAAGAAAAATGAACTTTATGAAATCAAATTAAAATAACTCCCTCCATTTCTATGATGACAATATATCAAAGGCTCAGCGCGAAACAGTTGTAACAGTCTATCACATTGGGTAGAAATTACTGTGGAAAAATGGAGAAATTGCTTGTTATAAGCAATTGTTTAATATTACTTTCAGTATTTTTCAGTTACATTTTCTGAAGCATTAAATGACGGTTTAGTCCCTTTATACTCCCATTTCAGATTTTGGATTTTTGAAATTAGATACTTGCACAAAACAGGTAATTGAATTGGGACTAGAGTTCAATTCTCAGACGAAAAGGGAGTAGACGAAATTGGAGTAGACAAATCGGGACAATACCAAAGTAACAGGGGCATAAAATCACTGGACTATTTTAAAGGTTTAAATTGGATTCTTTAATAAAATCAGTTCAGAGTTAATTGTATGTTTGACTAAGACTGTTACCTTATCAAGCCTGTCTTTCTGTACACCAAACTTTCCTCCAAATCCTTTAGCAGCGTCTGTTTGACTGGCATGCTTGGCTAAATCAGCCTGATAGTCAGCACCTACAGCTGACTAGTCGGGGTTAATAAAACATACCACAGTTAGACATGATGCATTTGGGGCAATACAAGGGTAACACAAGATTTATCCTTGTCATACTGAAGCCTCTAATATTCCTGTATAAAAAGGTGGTACAGTCAATTATCAACCTTCACATATGCACAGTCTGATCTTAGTCTATTTTAAGACAAAAGACTTCCTCGAACTGTTTGATTTAACTGCAATTTTGAAAATTGAATATCAAAAGAAACATTGCCAAATACTATTTGATATTAGTGCTTTCAGTACTTTGATTTGACTGCAATTTTAATTCAGCATGACAAGGGTTAACAAATAATTCACTATTTTTACTTATAGATGATAGCACAAATGTTTACATTTACCCCTACAAAATACAAGCAGATTGTCATTTTCAAAAATTATAATTTTCGCAACAAAAAATAGAAGGGACCTTGTAGTTTGATCTATATAACCTCAAAAATAATAGAGTACTGTCTGCTTGCCTTCCGTCATTCTTTTTTTTTTGCCCTAGGGCAGTCTAATAGACTTTTTCAAATATCTATATTGTTGGAAATGCAAGAATGAAACCTGCCCTAATTTCAGGATGCCAAAAGGGTGTGAATGGTTTGCAAATTATACCCCACTTTGCACATGCACTTGTGTGCAATGCGGTATATTTTTTGCAAACAGTTCACACCCTTTTGTCATCCTGAACGCAGGGCAAAATTATTTTCTCTACTTTACAGATATGGGTTAAGTCAGTTCGTGAAAGCACAACCTACACACACCATGGGTTAATCAAAGCACAACAATTAAACAAGATGCTTAAGAAGGGATTAAGAAACAAAACAAATATGGTCTAGACAAATTCTTGCATAAAAATACTATTTCTGTTACATTGAGAAAGTGACACTTAAATTGTCATAAGTTTTTTACAAATTTTACTTCAGTAAATAATTCAATTTTTATTTTCATTCTTATAAACATAACATGCATCCTTCTTACATGCAAGCAATGCACAAAACTTAAATAATAGCTGAACATCGTTTAATCATCAACCCTGTTTATAATCCTTCAACATATATAGATTTGATCATAAATATAGGGAGAATTGAAATTGGCGCATATAGCTGAAATTCAATTTATATTGATCCCCTAAAGAAGAAACATTGTGCTTATATTTAATAATTCCAAAATTCTAACACTGTTAGAGCAAATATATTTCTAATAAGAGGCCTTTAACTGTATAAACTTAGGGGATTGCCCCCTCATCAAAGAATCACTTTGATTTGTTCTCCGGAAAAACCTACCTTAATGACAATAAAATTGATAATAGACTTAAAATCAAATTATAAAAACATGAAACATTCATCATTTAAGAAATGAATAAAAGAAGAAGTTATTTCCAAAAAGGGATGCCTTGTACCTGCTTTTGTATTGATTTTCCCACAAACCAAAAATTAATGCATTGAAATTAACTAAGAGGGAAAATCTTAAGAATAAGGTGGCAAATTGTCACCAGTATACACCTGTGTCACTGCTGAATCTCTAAGTAATGAACATGGCAAAGGAAAATAACTACAAATTTGAGCTAAAGAGAGCAATGCGATGGCTCAGCGCGAAAAGGTTGTAACTCCCTATGAACATATAGGGCGTTACAACTGTTTCGCGCTGAGCCATCATATTATGGTTCTTGCACATTGCACTTTGTTATTATAAGAGGAACATAACTGCAAAGTTTTAAATTAATTGAACATAAGGCGACAGAGAAATGCTCACGACAAAGTAGTGGAAGCTGCCAGGATCCAGATGGCATGGCCACCACAGGTGATCACATATTCATATTCGGTCTAGCGACAGGTGTATTCGGAGGAGAGATTGCTTGTATTTTAAGCAATTTCTTCTTTGTCCATGTTTTCTTTAGTATTTGCATCCTATTTTCAATTGGAACTTGTATTGAAGTAACATATGAAAATTTATTTATTTTTTTGTTTTGTAATATCTGTGTCAAAAATATTCAAAAGTGATGTCATTTAGGCAGGGTTTCTTGACGAACAGATCATTATTATTTTGTTGTTGTTTTAAACACATGGTCTGAGCACTAATTAACTTGACCCTTCACATTGCAGATTGTGTATTAACAGAATTTAAAACGTTTCAAAACTTAGACATTCCAATACTTGAAACCTTTTTATCTTTTAATCTTTTTTTCTAAGCTATTATTTGATTATCTATTTTCTTTTGAACTGTTTCTTTTATTACAAATTGGGGAAAGCATATCCTAGACTGAACATTGGTTATTGTATAAGAAAAACATGAGATCAATCACTCTATCACAAGGCTTGTGTTTGACCTTTAAACCAGCTTTTTACCCCTAAAATCTGAAAATATCCTATTTTGACACCCTTAACTTTTATCAATCATTGTGGTCCCTTTCAAATTCAAAATTGCATCTTAATTCTTCAGGAAATTGTAAATAAATAAGAATAATTTGTCTCCTTCCTATTTTCATAAGATATTCATATGAAATATGAATCTCTTATAAAGATATGTAGGAGAAACCTTATGGAGTAAATCAGCATTACCAGGAAATATCTATATTTCATCCCCTTGTTTTATTGTTTTGACCCCTTCAACAGCAATTTTGACCACAAGGATTTCAGTGTGAAGGAGTCAATAACTTCTCAACTTGAAAAGCTTGCATGAGCCCTGCTATCAGAAATGCAGATAACAACATCAAAACCCATATTTTACCTTATCCATGCGGTCCTTTTGTACACCAAACTTTCCCCCATAACCATACGATGCTTTAGGCCCAGACTCCATTTCTTTCTTCTTCACATCACTGTGATCTCTCTGTACATTTTCTCTGAGTTTGTTCAAACTATATGAATAAACATCACAGATTAATTCACTTAAAATTTTGAATAGCATTAATGGTTACATTGGACTCATAATTAACCCTTGTCATGCTGAACCCGTAATATTCCTGCTTTGACAGGAGCTATAGACAAACATCAGCCTGCATATATGTGCAGTCTGATGTTAGTCTACACCACCTGTTTCTCACTTTCAAACCAGAATTGTTAATAGATTTGTTTTTCCACATAAACATTGACCTACAGTTCGTACTTTCAGTGCTTTTTGATTTTGATGGAAATTGTTAGCCAAAATTTATTCAGCATGACAAGGGTTAATTTAACCATATTGAGAGGATATTTTCTGAAATTTAAACTTCTTTGAAGATTATCCTTCTTATTGACATAAATACTGACACAAACCTCTCTGAATACTAAGTGGTAGTCATGGGACAACTTCTGTCAAGCCCACAAAAATTTCTTTTCAATAGCACATGCACTTATGGTAGCAAACAACTGTGCCAAGTTACTATGAAACACATTTCTCACACCAATACTACCATTACATTCTTTCCCAGCCTCCAGATTCTATCCCACATAATCTACAATTATCAACCCATTGGTGGGAGGCAAATAGTCAGAATTTGAGAAAGGATGAGTGCCACCGTCAGGGATCAAACCAGTGACCTCATGATTGAGAGGCTGATGCGCTACCAACTGTGCTATGGCGGTGGCTTTTCTCAAAGAAAGACGGTGTTTTGGGTACTCATGTAAATCCTTTTAATAAGATGATGTTAAGACAATTCCATGTCATAAGGTTTGTGTAAGTTGGTTTTGAATAATTTAATCTAAAACCCTAATAACATACTCTTTACAGTGCTTTCCTATGTACCTTATTAACTGTTATCCAGCTAAATCTTAACCCTTGTCATGCTGAATAAAAAAAATCTTTGTAAAATTACAACAAAATCAAAGTGCTCAAAGCACTAGATGCATTAGTTGTGAGTAGGAAATCATTTTGAAAATGAAAATTTTCAGCTTCTATGGATTCAAAAAAGAAACAAGAGGGCCATAGTGGCCCTAAATCGCTCACCTGAATGAACTGTCGAAAATAGATTAAAGTAGATTTAGAAAGGATGAAGAATCTTTACCAAATTTCAGGTCAATTGGGCAAAAAATGATGCCTCTACACTGCTTACAAGGTGACCTCATTTTTGACCCCACTTGACCCAATTTCAAACTTGAGCTAGATTACATCAAGATGATCATTCTGACCAATTTTCAGGTTGATCAGGCGAAAAATATGACTTCTAGGGTGTCTACAAGGTTTTTCTAAGATTTGACCCCGTGACCTCATTTTTGACCCCACCTGATCCAATTGCGAACTTGTCCGAGATTTCATCAAGAAAATCATTTGGACCAAATTTCAGGTTGATTGGGCACAAAATTCGGCTTCTAGAGTGTCTACAAGGTTTTTCCAAGAATTGACCCTGTGACCTCATTTTTGACCCGACTTGACCCAAGTTCAAACTTGTCTGAGATTTCATCAAGATAATCATTCTGACCAAATTTCAGGTTGATTTGGCAAAAAATATGGCTTCTAGAGTGTCTACAAGGTTTTTCTAAGATTTGACCCCGTGACCTCATTTTTGACCCCACTTGACCCAATTTGGATCTTGTCCGAGATTTCATCAAGATGATCATTCTGACCAAATTTCAGGTTGATTGGGCAAAAAATGTGGCCTCTAGAGTGTCTACAAGGTTTTTCTAAGAATTAACCCTGTGACCTCATTTTTGACCCCACTTGACCCAATTTCAAACTTGTCCGAGATTTCATCAAGACAATCATTCTGACCACATTTCAGGTCGATTGGGCACAAAATGTGGCCTCTAGAGTGTCTACAAGGTTTTTCCAAGAATTGACCCTGTGACCTCATTTTTGACCCAACTTGACCTTATTTAAACTTGTCCGAGATTTCATCAAGACAATCATTCTGACCAAATTTCAGGTTGATTGGGCAAAAAACATGGCTTCTAGAGTGTCTTCAAGGTTTTTCTAAGAATTAACCATGTGACCTCATTTTTGACCCCACTTGACCCAATTTCAAACTTGTCCAAGATTTCATCAAGAAAATCATTTGGACCAAATTTCAGGTTGATCAGGCGAAAAATATGACTTCTAGGGTGTCTACAAGGTTTTTCTAAGATTTGACCCCCTGATCTCATTTTTGACCCCACCTGATCCAATTGCGAACTTGTCCGAGATTTCATCAAGAAAATCATTTGGACCAAATTTCAGGTTGATTGGGCACAAAATTCGGCTTCTAGAGTGTCTACAAGGTTTTTCCAAGAATTGACCCTGTGACCTCATTTTTGACCCGACTTGACCCAAGTTCAAACTTGTCTGAGATTTCATCAAGACAATCATTCTGACCAAATTTCAGGTTGATTGGGCAAAAAATATGGCTTCTAGAGTGTCTACAAGGTTTTTCTAAGATTTGACCCCGTGACCTCATTTTTGACCCCACTTGACCCAATTTGGATCTTGTCCGAGATTTCATCAAGATGATCATTCTGACCAAATTTCAGGTTGATTGGGCAAAAAATGTGGCCTCTAGAGTGTCTACAAGGTTTTTCTAAGATTTAACCCTGTGACCTCATTTTTGACCCCACTTGACCCAATTTCAAACTTGTCCGAGATTTCATCAAGACAATCATTCTGACCAAATTTCAGGTTGATTGGGCAAATAATATGGCTTCTAGAGTGTCTACAAGGTTTTTGATCGGGCAAAAATGTGGCCTCTAGAGTGTCTACATGGTAAATGTTGACGACACACAACACACGACGCACGACGGACATCACTCGACCACAAAAGCTCACCTTGAGCACTTCGTGCTCAGGTGAGCTAAAAAAAACAGGTGGTATAACCAAAGATCAGACTGCACATATGTGCAGGTTAATGTATGAGTATAGCTCCTGCCAAGGCAGGAATATTCCGGGTTCAGCATGACAAGGGTTAAATTTCCTTTTAAATTGGCATGGGGCATGGATAAAGATAAGCATGCATAAATTTACATTTAATTTGTTTTCTGACTAAAGAACTATTTGTCTTTCATTCAACATGACACAAAAAGACTCTTCAAGAGTCCTTGATCCATCGACAATGAAATTAAAGGCCTGAAAGGCCTGAAATGAAGACAGGACTGAACACATTGCTTACCCCTTGCTGAAGAGCTGAAGATTTCATGGTCCTGGTGAAAATTGCCCTGATTTTGTTCAAAATTCTTTTACCTTTATTAGCTGGTCCGGGATTTGACTCCTTATCTCCACATTAAAGAAGCAATGAAAGTAATACCAATATTCTTATACTTTTACTCGTCAAAGTCAATACCAAGAAGAAGTATTTTCCCGTACAATAGCTGTAGCTTAAAAATTGTTGATTTTATGAATACCCTTTAAGTTCCTTCCAGGAGTGAAACATCCTATTCTAATTCTCCATTGAGACATTTCGATCTCCATTTCAGGTTATTCCTGTTGCATATGGTCTTACTTAGTAGAAAATTATTTCAACTACAAAATGATACATTAACGTGTTAAGACAACCAACCTTTCAGGCCTTTTCCACGGGACTGCTTTTCAAGATCATGATTCGGATTGAACTATCTGGTGAACAATCAATTTTGACAAAACTGTCAAAATGACAGATTGTTAAATGAACTCCCGAGCTACAGCATTTATCATCTCGAGTAGAATTCTTTAAAAGTCCACTCCAGATTGTTTCAAATAAATCCATTCCAGTTTCAAAAACAGTTTTTGTTATTGTCAGAAAATTGTCGAAAACAAAATAGTCCATGAGCCACAGGCTGGGATGGTACCATCTGGGGTGGAAAAGGTTCAAGTCTATTTTCGAGTAGCCTGATATGTATACTTAAAGAAAATGTATGATAGCATTCTGAAATCGGTAGCTTTCCCGAATTTTTCACCCTTTGTTCAGATATACCCTCTACCTGATAATTTCTTTTAAAAGAATCATTCTGAAAATAAGCCGATATGTTGAAATTTGTTCAACCTTTTGTATTGCTTCTAACTTACTAATTCTTTATAGTTATCACCACTTGCTATCTTTATTATGTAATTTACAAAAGAAATGCATTTTTTTAGCTTCAATTTAACCTATTATAGCCTACAGAAACGTGGCTTTTTGTAGGCCTTATCAATGAAGTAATTAGTATTACTTTAGTATGTTAGTATGTTATTTAGGCGAGAGTTATAGAACCAAACTCGAAATTATCACTTCTCTTTTTGTTGGAAAAATTAAATGGCATTTTAGAACAGCAAATCTAGAGTTATAAAATCACAAATTCACTTAATTGATAAAATAATTACAATTTTCTTACCCCACCCACCCATATTCTGTGTAATCGTTAGTAATTATTTAAAGCGTAGTTGAAAATGAATATGAATCATTTGGAGCAAAGACTTGAAATTTCTTTTCTTAAGACACAGCCAAATACGGAACATTACATAAACTTATGACATTTTGACCAAGTCTGTTTGTTTGATCTATCGCATCAGCAATAGCCATTTAATATGAACTTGATACTCATAAAGCAGGTGTTTACTTAAAAAAAAAAAGGAACAAAAAAAAAAAACGCAATATCTATCTTCCAATCCAATTTATATAACTGTTAATCTTCTGTTTGTAATCTGATTGTTACCCTTACTACATGTATCTATGTTGCATTGTGTCTCCTTGGAGCAAACCTCTACATTTATTAAAGGTTTCTGAAACATTTGTGTGGCTAAGATATCAAAAATCCTTACAAGTTACTGATTATTAATACAAACCTTGTAGCCACATTTAAGAGGTTTTTTTTTTTTTTTTTTTATTTTGTTTTTTGATTCAATGTCAATTCGTCATTTAGACTCAGTTAATAAAAATATATATTTAAAATAATGACACTACTTCTTGATTTGTGCAGTCAGTCAGTTTACACATGTCTGTGCATTTCAGCCCGTTTACCAAACATGGACAGTTTGGCAATGTGCACTGTCTAGAGCAGCTACAAGACAAGAGGTCTAGCACAGCATCAGGTGCTGGTTGGCCATCCATCCAGTTAACAATGAGCTGGTCTTTTCCATTTTCTTTTTCAATTTTCCAGCCTCGGCCAATTGGACTGGGTACAGCAGGGTCTTGCACTAAGCATCTCCTCCAAATAGCGGCTTGGTAGTTAGCTCTTTGACAGTGTTTTCGCAAACAGTCTGAGCAGGGTGGTAGTTGATGACTTTCTACTTCACCCCGTTTAGCGCAAAAAAGGTTGTATCTTAGTTCATTAACTTTATTTGTTGCAACCTTTGATGCATAAAGCTGACAAGTAAATAGTTCCAGTCTTTTTATGAGATCCTCTGAAAGATCCCAATCTCTACCAAGCTCAAGAAATGTATCCTTGAAATCACTGTGCTTCATCACAAGTTTCAAGGCATTTGCTTTACCTTTACCAGCAAACGCACTTACAGTGTCACAACCCGTGAAAGCATGCATACCAACCAGAGCTTTACATGTGTCAGTACCAATAGTGGTATTTATTTTTTGAATATCAACCAATTTTACTCTAGTTCTTGGTCCACACTTTTGGTATAGATTAGCTCTTATTTCACTTTGAAAAGCTAAAGCCATTACAAATACATCTGTATCATCAGAACAGATAACTACCGATGTATATCCATCTTGTGATGCATGCAAAGCATGTAGAAATAAACGCCCATCGGCTTCCTCTTGCTTACAGCGTAAAGGATCAATGGCCTCTACATTTTGTGAACTGATTTTGTAGCATTCTTCTTTTACAGTAACATACATAACCTTTGTATCAAGATTGTCTCTATATTCAGGTTTCTTCCATTGATCGACCAAAAATTCTATAAGGATGTTTTTATTTTCGACATCGCCAAGGAATTTCCACCATTGTCTTACAATTTGGGAATCAGATATACTTTTTAACTGATGTCCAGTTTGCTCAGCTCACAAAGCACGTTCACTGTTCTTTATTGAATTTTCAATGTAACAATCAAAAACTACATCTATTCTCATACAAGCAGTTCCCTGACCGAGTGCCATTGAGAAAACATGTTTTGCTATTTCATCATATGTTTTCTCATCACCTTTGATTCTTTTCAGGTACACTATCAGCTAGTTTTACATTTTTCTGAAGAGTTGAGGCAAGAGTTGCTTTGTTCGTTTTACGAAGAAGACCGTCTGGTGTTGCTAAAGCCCATGGCAATGGACCTAACGGGTGTGCTAGTATATCGTCCATCCTTAAATTTCTTGTTTGTGCCATTACAATGATGCGACCAAAAAGAGACCTATCTGCCTTGAGTATTGTAGTCCTTCCATTCGACTTAACCTCCTTTTTCTTACACAGATCACTAAATGTTTTAAGCTTACATGTTTTCATTTGATCATGAAATTTCTTATCAGGTGGATCTTTTTCTAGTCTTTCAGATTTGAAAGCTTCGTATGCAGCTTGGCCAATTTCATATGCATTAAGCAGATCATGAGATATGTCTTTTGGCGTTTCTTTAGCTGTGGAAATACACAATAAATCTTGATCGTGTGAAAAAGGATCAACCCAGTCTCTTATCAAGTTTGTGACCGAATTCACTGCATCTTCGTCCTTTTGGATTCTTGACTTTTGAAGGTCTGTGTGACTTAACTCTGATTTTCTGTCCTGAATCAAATCTCTTAATTGACCAAGAAATGTACTAAATCTGTACTCTGCCGTTATATAGTACCTTTTAACAGCTGAAGCATTCAAGCTAAATTTTGAAGTTCCTCCCGGCGTCTGAGTGTCCTTATTTACGGTCACTTCTGTGGTTTGGTCTATAGGGATACGTGCAAATGGATTATTGTTTGACAACTGAACGGAAAATTGGCCAGACTTAAATGCATTATACACATGTGGGTGACTTTCAGGAAGATTTGACATTTGGGCAAAATAGGGAGTCAGATATCTTGCATAATTCAACTTGTCATATGCAAAACACCAAGGAATCATTTTACGAATTGCTTGAAGGTGCAAGTTCCAATTACCCTCCCTAGAAGCCCTTAGCAGATCGAGTAGAATTTCCCCTACAATGTCAATGTAGGACATCCAAAATGCAGACAACTCGCCGTTGTTATGACGCAAATGCTCTAGATAGTCATTCCAGTGGCGTTTTACGGTGGACAAGTCTGGGCTTTCAATCAGCATGTCAAACCTATGCTGAGTCAAATCAAAAGCCAGTTCATTTAGAAAGTTAGATACTTCGCTAGTGCCTTGTGTGTTGGGTTCTAACCAAATGAGAAAGTTTGACCATACAAGCCTCATAAGACTTTCAAAAATGCATTTGTGAACTCTTACAGCGCGGTTGTAGTGTTTTCCATCCAAAACTGCATTTATAGAACCTTCTGAAACTATATCTGATTCTATACAAATGTCTCTCAACCCTGCATCACGGAAACGCTTACCAAGTATCGACAAAACATTACATATTGTATGGAATACACCTAGCCTAAGAAGAATATTTGAAAAGCGTTCTTTGTGTTTCCAAACTATCTCAGCTGCCTTTGCATAAAGTGCTTGATCAAACACAACAACAATTGTTTCTAAAAGAAGCTGCTTGCGAATAGCTTCGGATTGGTTTAAAACTTCAAATACGGTAGAAAGTTCAGTTGCAGGTGCATTGATTGTTGGTAAATATCCAACTGTATCTTTTGGTACCGCTAGATCACTTCGTGTCTGAATATTAAACCCAGTCCAGCTCGGTACATTTTGTTCCTCTGTGTTTATCAATCTAGTTATTATCCACAGAAAGTCTTTTTCTCTTGCTAATGCTGAAGCATTTTCCATGTCGCTGAAATGATTATGATTCGTCATCAGGGGATGTGGACCAATGCGTGAACCAGCAACATATACGTCTAATTCTCTTTGATGGACATTAACTGATCGCTGCTTTAGCCTATCAATATTGGGAAGTCCGGCTTTAGGCAGGAATGGACCATACATATTTGCCTGAACAGCAATCCCGTTTACCCTATGGGATGTACCCTTTCCGGATAAGGTCTCTTCAATCCTATCAATATTGTCCCAAGCCAGATTTGTAAATACATATGGTTGAATAGAAGATGGTAACACGACCTTCTGGTCAGCACTGGCTTCTAGTTTCTGAAGACATAATGCTGTGTCGTTTTCTTCAAGTTGCGAATACGATACTCCGTGGCCTAATTTGTTCAATATATGAATAAGCTCAGAATTCCCGGTCAACGTTTTAACTGCATTCGGTAAAAGAACATGTTTTGCTGGTTTAATTTGTCCACCAGACACAGCATATATGATATCTTGGCTGAAAGACTGAACCAGACACCAAGTTTTACTGCCATAATTTATATTTTCAGGATCACCAGTCAAAAGTCCAAGAAAAAAACGTTTTAATCCGTTTGGAATTTCTGAACTTGTATTAATATCAAAGGGATGAATCGGCCAGGGAGTAGGATTGACTTCTTGCTTTATTATAGATCGAATATGAATTGACGTTTGATCTATAGTTTTGTCAATATTGCTGGACTTTACTTTCAGTAAATTGAGTTGCCTTAAAAGTCTATCATTTTCTAGCACAAGGTCTTTTCTGGTTACACAGTCTGGCACCAAAAGCAATTTTCCACTTTCATTTGTAACTATTTCTATTGAATTTTTGAATTCTTGCTCAAGTTTTCTTCGAAAATGCTTTCTGGTTGAATCAGTCAGGCTTTCTACTCCCCTATTTCTCATATTACTTTCTAATCTTTGTAACAGGAAAACTAAAGTTACAACTGATTTGCTTTCGAATAATTCATTCCTGATGTACTTAAATAAGTCTTCAAAAGCCTGGGTCTCTGAAACCTGATAGGGAATTTTTAGATTTGTCAGTTTCTGTCTTACTTGAATGGCCTAATGATTTCAAATTAGTGTACTTTTTGTAGCATGAAGAATGGTAATGTGCCTCGGCTGCAACAATATCTCGACTTGTAAGCGCTATTAATCTATCATTGCCTTTTTGGATAGCACATTCTCTGAGTTTCAGATGGGAACAATTCGTGTACCCTGTATTAAAAGGGCGAAATAAGCTGGCTACTTATCAAAACGGGAGATGTTGTGGAAATATATGAGACCTAACAACTCTGAACGTTCGCTGCAACTCTGAGGGTCAGCAAATATTTCCACTAGCTTACTCACAAATAAGAGTCGCTAGCTGTTTGGAGTTCCAAGTGCTCGATGTGAAGACTAAGCACGAACTGATTACATCTGGCGATTCACCTTCTTTTATACCCACAATGAGTCACGTGCAAGAAACACATTTGTGGTCCTCGGTGTCATTCGTTAAACATAACTTTAATATACCTTTAATAGGCATCTAAACAATAAGAATCAAGATCTAGCATCTAGATGATAATCACCCAAAATGAAAGATGATTTCTCGATAGAATTCTAAGAATAAGGATTTAACAATAGGGTTTGGTAATTTCATCTGAACAACACTAATTAGGGTATAACAAAGGAGGATAGACAAAAATATTTTAATAATTCAAATTAATGTCTAAAAAATCCCGTTTTCCTCAAAATGATCATCATTTAAGTTTTTTTTAAGACTAGAAACTTACTAGGCTAGGAATGGATCAACACCACCTCAATTCTTAAAGTAACCATCGAATGTTGTGTTGATATTTATAATAAACCATTTCCGTTCATTATTTTGTTATGAAAATATTATATGATACTTTACGGCGTCACTGCTTGATTAAATTCACTCAAATTGAAATGACTTTGTTAGGTTCGGGATTTAGGGTAACGTTACGGGTACATTGTCTGTATTCATTCGACAAATGGTTCTGACTGACAAGAAAAGATGATATTGTAGTACCATCAATATCTAAAGGTGACAGGATCTTTGAAAAAGATATAAATTCAAATACACTAAATTTTGCGAAAATAGCCATACATTCAGTAGTGGGTGGGGTAAGTAGCATTTGATAGCATAAAGCAATTATCACTCCAGGTACAACTCTGATTTTATCGTCTAACTAATCATAAATGCTAAACCTGTATGTCAGTATTTAAATTCGTTTCATTTATGTCACAAAAACTTAGATTAGAATAGAATTCATGTTCAACTGCTGTAATATCTTTAAGACATTTTCGAAAGTAGAATAAGTATTCTATTTACTGCTACCAAGTTTGTTTTTTTTTCTTTTTGACCAGACTGTAAATAGTATTATTCATTGAATATGAGTTTATATTTTCTTTTCTAGCCAATAGAAAATTAAATCTTCATATCTTTATAATTTTCAATCTTTTGAAAAGTGATGAGGAATTTATATATTACCAGACTTAGAATTAAGCGCATAAAGGGTAGGTTAGAATAAAGGGTTAATTTCCATGGAAAGCTACCGATTTCAGAATGCTATCACATATTTTCTAACACTAGGGTGGTATAGGTATTCAAAAATGCATGATAGACTTTTCCACCCAAGATGGTACCGAAAGTCACAATTTCGGGGTTTGGCTCACGGACTAAAAGCAGAAACTCAAAACTGGGGTCGCGCATGCGTGGTACCACTGTACAGGACATTCGGAACACCACTCGGCCAATCTCATGCATTCGTCTCAACTCGGCTGATTCCATAACCTACATTTAGAGAGATCGGAGACTTCGAGGATCGCCCGAAGATTTCTGAATGAATCTCACAATCACAATCTGTTGTAGTTTATGGAAATGGCCGAGTGATGTTCCGAATGCTGTACAGGCCGTACATGTGGATAGACAAAACAACCCTAATAATAAAGAAATTTGAAAAGCCCTCGAAATGATTTCTCCGTGAATCCAAGTAAAAATTCAAACCTAGGAAAATCCGAGGTTTTACGAGTTTATTCAAATAGCATTGTGCTGTTTTAGAATTTATCTATTTGTACTACGACAGGCCCGGGAGACGGATAAATAAATCAACCTTAAGGACACATAAACGCACAATTTAGCGAGTCTAAAATGTCGAGCTGAAAATAGCTTGTCAATGCATAAAACCAGTTATAATATGCAATTGAATAATTGAAGCAAATGCAAAAGATTGCAGCCGAAAACGCCCTAAAACAGCACCACTTACGAATTCAAAACACGGTTCTACAGGTAACTTCTGTATAGATCAGGTGTTCACTCCCCTGAGGTCCCAGCCAGAATTCAGGTCAGCAACAAAATCTTATGGTATATTACTACACTTTTGATTATTTTTGCCGGATTTTTTTTATGAATGGGCCTACTTTTTATAGCGTAATGACACATGTATGAGTATGTTAGCAAAATCCGATGGCGACGATCCCTATATTGCAAGACAGGCAAGCCTGTCTTCAATAATCATGAAGGTCAAAACTGAATTTGAAGTTGTCAAAAAAAAAAGCAAATGATAAAAAAGTGTATCAATATATTACAGTCTAAGAAGATCTATATAAATGAATGAACATAAAAAAAGAGTGTCTACAGACACTTTATTATGTATGATGATTCATTTATCCAGATTCCTTACAGAAATTTGAAGAAATTAATATCATAATCATTTATATTGCATAGCTTGCATCCTTGAAATTTAAGTGGGTCAAAAAATGATTCCCTGCAAAGAATTATTTACGGTCATTTTTTTTTTTTTTTTTGGGGGGGGGGGGGGGGGGGGGGACTCCTTGTTAAGGGTGTCCAACACAAACCCCGCTCTCCACAACAACCAAGCAGAAATAGGATTTGGTACCTGATTGACTCCTGATGACCTGAGCCCTCCACTGTTTTAGCTCCCCATCTTTGTTCTTGTTCACTCACATCATTCTGTTAAACAAAAATAAGAATGAATAAGAGGACCATGATGGTCCTAGATCGCTCACCTGGGTCTCTTTGACCCCTGGGAGGTCACATCAATTAAATAGGCGGATGTTATAAGGAGATTATTTCCACATAAGACCAAGTTTAATGAAGTTTGGGCGGAAATTGTGGCCACTAGACTTATATTAGGAAAATTATCTTTAAAAAAACGCTTTTCCTGTGAAATGGCATGGATCCTTTCCGTTTTCGATAGGCTTAATCCTTGTGACCTGAACAACATTCTGACCAAGTTTCATGAAGATTGGACCAAATTTGTGGCTACTACATTGTAAAAAAGTAATTTGTCATTAAGGCCATTTTTCCTGTGATATGGCATGGATCCATCCTAATTTCAATGGGGTTCATTCTTGTGATCTGGCCAACATATTGACCAAGTTTCATTAAGATTTGGCAATATTTGTGGCCTCCAAAATGAAAATAAAAAAAATTCAATAAGGCCCCTTTTCCCATGATAAAGCATGGCTCCTTTCCATTTTCAATAGGGTTCACCCTTGTGACCTGACCAACATTCTGACCAAATTTCAAAAACATTAGGCCATATTTGTGGCCTCTAGAGTTGTCATTAAGACCCCTTTTTTCCATGATGTGTAAAAACTTAAATTGTTGAAGCCTGACGACGGACAACACACGACGGACATTCAATGATCACAAAAGCTCACCTTAAGCACCATGTGAGAAAATTAGAGAAGGTCATGTTGGATATTCCAAGGCTAAGCTCTTTTCACCTTGTCCCACCACTAAAAAGACTGAACTGAAATGCACTGTAAAAGCATAATAATTCAAAGTTATTAAAACAAACATTTTTATCATTGAAAAATGTTGAATTTTTTGTTGATATACATTATTTTTGTATTTTGAAACAAAAGAATGCAATATCAATTATTATCTAAGGTTATAGAGGTTACTAATGTTTGAGAGAAATACAAACTTATACAAATGTAATCATCCCGAAGAAGAATCATGGCAAGTTATTGTTGAAAAAGAAGAAACCATTACTGGTAAACTAATACATGTATTTCTAATTTTCTTATATTTTCAACCTCAAAGAAGAAGTACAGATAAGACGGGGTATTTCCTGTTAAATCTTTTTCTCCACAATAAAACCCTGTAATGTGGGTATTCATTTGGCTAAACACAATTTAGGATTAAGGATTTGTGCAAGTATTGTTGAAATGATTTTATTTGAAATCCAAAATACTCCCTCTATCTGAAGCTCTTCTCAAATAGTAATGAATCCTTTTATCAAAGCATTTTTATATCAAACAACACTGTCTCATTCCTATCTAACAGTTTGTTCTTTGGTTAGGAATTAAATAAGATATCATTTTAATCTCAACATGCTCCTGGTTCAAGCAAGAACAAGGCATAATCATATCCAGTAATTAGCACAATACTAATTAAATGAGCAGGCACTTGCAATAAAATATGGAGTCAAAATCATAAGTATAAATGAATCAATCTGTTGAAACTTCATATCTTTTTTCATTCATTTATCAAAAATCTATTGAAAGATAATTCTGGATCAGTTTTAGGATACCTACAACAAAATCTGCATCAGTTTCCCAGTCATCATCATCATCAGCTACTGGTTTAGGGGGCGCTGATTTCATACCAACTTGGGCCTTCCACATTCTTTGGCTCTTTTGTTTACTGAAAATCAAAGAGAAATATTTCTTATATAAAACAAAAGCTCCAGATTGAAACATAATATATGTCGCCATACATTTGCGTGGCAGAATAACTTCAAACCCTGACAATATGCACAAGGTTAAGTGACCAGGAACATCAGGGCTCGTGTTTGACCCTTAAACCAGGGTTTTGACTCCCAAAAACCCCATTTTGACCCTCAAAAGTTTCCTGCAGGGGGTCATTTTGATCCAGTGTATTTCCAGTGGTACAACCTTTGCAATATAATGATGATAAAGATCAAGTGTTTTCTTCATACTTTTACAAAAGATCTATATTACTGAAACAACATAAACAATAAAGTGTGTCTACACTTTATTGTTTATGTTGTTTCAGTTATAGATTACCTTAGAGACTGATAATTTGCATGTTTGCTCTTTTTTGACCCATGCAAAAACAGCTTTGATCCCCAGAATTTCAAGTTCAAAGGGTCAATGACTCCCAAATTTTAAAAGCTAGCACAAGCCCTTAACATTCTCTACGAATTTCATCCAAATCTATCAATATTTTTTTATACAATGTAGGAAGGGTTGCATTAACAAGATATGAATGTGAGGTGGTCCAAACTGGCAGACAAATCAGGGTTTTACACTTAGTCCTGTGAGTGAGGAGTTCAGTGATCCAGGACACTTCCATTATATGAAATCAAGTAGACCTAGCTAAAAGTAAGGAGTCCAAACTTTTAAACTAGGGGAAATATTGTGGAAAAAAAGGAATTGCTAGTGGCAGCAATTTCTTCTTTTCCACAATACATATTTTACCTCCAAAAATAGGAGTGGCAGCAATTTCTTCTTTTCCGTAATACATATTTTACCTCCAAAGAAAGGGCCAGTATCGCTCCACTGGCCTAACATCTACAAGTTTTTATTTACAAAGCTTGTGTCGAATAAAAATATAGTAATTTGCGAAATCGATATGTAAAGTATGGGCAAGTTTTTTAAATTTGAATTTGAATTGTTGGACCCCTGCCTCTGTAAAAAATATTTTGACAATGCGGGAAACCATCTTCACTGATTTTAGGTAGCCAATGAAATCTTTCGTCAAAGAAGAGAGACGGACACTTGGCCTCAGTATTCATTTTTTATCTAATTTAACAGAAAATCATTGTTTTAATTAGTTATCTGTATCGGCCTGAAACTGGAGTAAAAACCAATGATTGTGGCGTCTTTATGAACATATGTCCGTGTAATATTTTGTGAAGATATTTGTCTTAGCCGCTAAATTTACATCGATTCATGTGACATTTTAGTTTGGCTTTCTTAAATGAAGTGTGTTTGGTCATAGATTTAAGTGTTCAATGGTAGCTTATCCATTTAGCTATGAATTGATGTATTGTGCATTCAGATTGGGTGAAAACTGACTTAAAAATCGACTCTCGATTCGTGCCCGGTGATGTTCGCTCCAAAATGGAGTTCGACCCCTTGTCTATATTATCATATATACTCCAACTCAGTATTTTCGGGGATTTTATATTTTCGCGGTAATCGAATCTTAGCATACTGCTTGCCTTTTTTGGCTGTTAATTGATGCAGGTTTTATGAACAAACCCCACACATATCTACCAAATAAAAATTTCAACAAACGCCTGAGTTTTTTATATGAATTTAATTAAATCTTTTATGCGTTCAAAATTGGCATCATGTTCCATCATTCAGCAACCCCCAATCCAAATTACCTCCATTTTCTTGTTCAAAAAGCGTAATCACAATGTAATTTTGACCAATACAGGGGGAATAGTCATCAAGGAATGTACAAGAACATGAAAATCCAATGCTTGAACTCTACTAAATTATTTCAAGATAGATTTTGAACACTACCGTGGAAATATGATGTCCTGACTCAATATGGTGCTCATGATGGTGGTCACCATTCAGAAGCATTTTCAGGTAATATTTTTTTTAGCAAGATTCCTAAAATTTTGCTGATTGACAGATTAGGGTTCTAGCTTGTAATGGATAATATATTTATTCTAGATTTGTTTTTTATTTGAAGCCTGTTCATTACTGACTAGTTTGTACCATGAAAATACGAAGGGCCATTATATATTTTAAAAAAATCGGCGGGATATTCCCATGTGTTTTCAGCTGGGTGGACTGAGGCATTGACCATTCAGTTTCTTGCCCAAGTAAACACGTCGCCTTCACTAGGACTCTAACCCCTGACTTTCGGATCAGGAGACCGGTTCTCTTACCACTGAGCTATCGGACATAATTAAATGATGTTTATCTTTAATCTAGAAAAGGCGTTTATCTCACGATTGACTTCCGCATCTTTAAAACTCGACTTGATTAGGGAAATTCACAAAATGATTTGGATGACAACTATTTACAGGGTAAGCTAGGGCTCTTTCAGGGAGATCCGAGTATGCTTACCTACGGAAATTAGCTGGAATAAAGAATTTACACCGATTATTGACTCAAATTAGTCACCGAAACTTTCCGGAAGTTTTTGTCCCGAAAGCGGTTTCATTCAAACTACATTTTCGTGAAATATCAACAAGGGAAAGGGGGTATGG
The DNA here is from genome assembly GCA_948146395.1 of Fragum whitleyi. Taxonomy (NCBI): domain Eukaryota; kingdom Metazoa; phylum Mollusca; class Bivalvia; order Cardiida; family Cardiidae; genus Fragum; species Fragum whitleyi. The sequence continues at coordinate 41,103,173 of OX411546.1, read as the reverse complement.
TTGATCATCTTGTCGAACCAAGGGTTACGTACGTTTTACTTATCTTACTTGAACGAAGAAAGGGAACATTAAGATCTTTCACAGAATATTCTGAGAGAGCACTTTATGCTTTGATCAAATTTGATCTGAAAAATGAGATTGGTCCATCAAAATTCAACATATATGCCTAATCAATCTTTTTTCTAAAATTTTCGGCCATGATTTTCTGAATTTAAACATGGTCGTCTTTTAAACTAATTCGAGTATTTTTTAAAAAAAAATTAAATTCCAAGTTTAAGGACTAGGCTTAAGAATACTATGCATGTGTAGCATCCAATTTCTTCAAGTGTCATCCCTAGACTGGCTAACCTGTCCCCGATCCGATTAGGCTACCCTCCGATACTGGGATTGTGTTTATTTATTATTTTTTTTAAAGTTATTTATTTATTCAGACTTATTCAGAATGAGATATGTTTTTAACGGAACTGCTAAAAAAAAAAAAAAAAAAAAAAAACACTCTCTTTCACAAAATTGCTCCGCCGGTAGATCTACACAAATAGTTTCGTATTGGAGTGAAACTAAATGTTTACACAATCCGAAATGCTCGATTCCTGAACGGACACAACTAAAATTTAATTATAACAATTTCATTAACACTTAAACACGGGGGTTTATGGAGGTTATAACGGTAGATTATCATTTTGATTAACTCATCGCCAAACCAGTGAAATTATCAACATCTCAGTATATTCCGTTTTCGTTCATTTCACCCTATCCGACGTCATCTCTAGAAGCAAACAGTGACGTCCTCGTAAACGTTGCATAGCAATCACATGCAAGTGACGCATTCAAGAGAATCGTCGCCTTAATATAACAGTGTTCTAACTACCATTTTCAACTTTTCGAGAAATTTGGGTTTAAAGTTTCAAATACTTGTAGAATCGTCAAATATTGGCGGATTTTGATATAATTTTCACCATCTTATTGGTTTTGATGTCTTCTATTGATTTATGTATAAAAGAAAATTGTTTTGTGTATCGTCTATTAGATATTCAAATATTACGTTTTGGAGATATAACAATTGTGAACAAAAAATTCGAAACTCGTAAAAATGAAAGTGTTATATTGGATATATAACACTTTAATTTAATTAATAAAACTTGAAATGGCTATTTTCTCAGGAAACGTGATGTATATCCTTGGCCTGAAATTTGGAACTGAAGTTTTAGATAAATTCAATAAAAGGGGGGGGGGGGTAGTCTTTTTTTTAATTGTCTCTTCAAAATTTAAAAAATGAATGAGGCTTTATAATCATGAATTCATATTATCTTTCATTTCAATTTCCAGAAGGACATATTTATACACAATATTATCATTAACAGATAGGAAAGATAACATATAGGTTTAAAATATTTTATAAAACATTAGATGGAACTTCTAACTGAAACAATGATTTTAGAAATGTTCCTTGTTAACTATAAACAGACAACAATTTTTAGGTTAATCTGATTTCAAACAAAATTTTCAGATTAAAGTTTGGTTGACTAAATTTCATATTTTTTGTTGATATTTTCTTTTGGGAAGAAAAGATTTCAAGGAATGAAGAAAATTGTTTTTCTCGTGTAACGCAATTCTTTTGCAAAACCAATTTTTCAGGGAGTCTATAACTGGAGGTGTATGTGATTTGGAAAAGATATATCATTTTCGGTAATATTCAATGTTTTCAAGAAGTCATATACAGGGATTGTGCTAGCCAATGATTTTAAGGATACATTGAGCCCTCTTGCCTAAAATTCTAGGGGTCTAAAATATTTCTGAGGAAGTCAACAAAAATTCAATCATATGTATAAATGATTTGACATAGACAATAAAGTGCTCATTGTCAGTTTTTTATACGCCCGTCGAAGACGGGACGTATTATGGGATCACCCGTGGCGTCCGGCGTCCGGTTGTCCGGGCGTCCGGGCGTCCGGGCGTCCGGCGGCGTCCACTTCTTTGTCCGGAGCATAACTCTGTCACTTGAAGTCCGATTGACTTCAAACTTGGCAATTATATTCTTCTCATCATTGCGGAGTGCAGTGCACAAGAACCATAACTCTACCTGGCCTATTTTTTGAGTTATTGCCCTTTGTTGTTTTTCAGACTTGAATCTTGTCCGGAGTATATCTCTTAAAGTATTATAGCTAGGATCATGAAACTTCATGTGTGTATAGACCTCACCAAGGGGGAGTGCAGTGCACAAGAACCATAACTCTACCTGGCCTATTTTTTGAGTTATTGCCCTTTGTTGTTTTTCATACTAGAATCTTGTCCGGAGTATATCTCTTAAAGTATAATAGCTAGGATCATGAAACTTCATGGGTGTATAGATCTCACCAAGGGGGAGTGCAGTGCACAAGAACCATAACTCTACCTGGCCTATTTTTTGAGTTATTGCCCTTTGTTGTTTTTCATACTAGAATATTGTCCGGAGTATATCTCTTAAAGTATAAAAGCTAGGATCATGAAACTTCATGGGTGTATAGATCTCACCAAGGGGGAGTGCAGTGCACAAGAACCATAACTCTACCTGGCCTATTTTTTGAGTTATTGCCCTTTGTTGTTTTTCAGAATTGAATCTTGTCCGGAGTATATCTGTAAAAGTATTATAGCTAGAATCATGAAACTTCATGGGTGTATAGATCTCACCAAGGGGAGGTGCAGTGCACAAGAACCATAACTCTACCTGGCCTATTTTTTTAGTTATTGCCCTTTGTTGTTTTTCAGACTTGAATCTTGTCCGGAGTATATCTCTACAAGTATAATAGCTAGGATCATGAAACTGCATGGGTGTATAGATCTAACCAAGGGGTAGTGCAGTGTACAATAACCATAATTCTACCTGGCCTATTTTTTGAGTTATTGCCCTTTGTCGTTTTTCAGACTTGAATCTTGTCCGGAGTATATCTGTAAAAGTATAATAGCTAGGATAATGAAACTACATGGGTGCAAGAAATATTCATTCAAAATAACCTCAGTTCTATTCAAACCCCCAGTTAATACTAAGCAGTGTGACGGGCGTATCTTGTGACAATTTGGCACCTTGTTTATATGTAGATTCATTTAAATGTATTCACCATAAAGATATGAAGGAAATGACTATTTTTGACTTTGGATAGGTACATAAAGGAATCGAAATGCTTCCAAAAATTGCCAAGATAGTTTTTTAAGGATCAAAATATGATATTTGTTTTACACTTTTGTGGATCAAAACCCTCATTTAGGGACGAACACGAGCACATATAAATCTAAAATCGAAAACTAACCTCGTAAACTCTGTGTGAACAAGCAGTCAAAACGATTCTTGAAGTCATCAATAGGTAAACTTCCATAACTTATATACAATATTCATTTCCAGCATAGATCAACTAAGATAGGCTTCTTAAACAATAGTGCCTGATTCAGATATTTAAGCTCGGATGTTGAGGGTGGAATTTTAAGGGTAAAGATTTTTAAGAATCTTAAGATTTCTAATCGAGATATTTCGTACTGCATAATAGACTTTCAAACGAACATATTTATCAATGATATTATCATAAGAAATCTTAAGATGCTCAAAAGACTTAATAAAATTCACGCACCTGTGGATTATCAATATGAAGTAAAAGTCGATAAAGATACATTATTGGAACAAAATTGAATTTAGAGTCGTACCTCTTATAATATAGATTGTAATGTATGTATGTATGTAGTTAACATATACATGTATTCCAAGTTTCAAGTAATCAATCTAGCTATAGCAGGGGTACTAATGAATGCCAATATTCAAACAATGACCACAGCTAACAGATTGTAGAAAACAGTCGAGGTAAAAGTAAGAGCAAAGAGTACAAAGAGAGTAACAGTTTCAAACTTGCTCAATACAATGAAATAATGTTTAATTTTTCGCATGTATATTTTTGAAAATTGTTTTTGCATGACAGCTGTCTGAAATGTGACATTATATACATGTTCACCCTTACACATAGTATCTTATCTCAACTTAAACGACTTTCAACGCAAACAGAATTATAAAAGGAATGTCACTGTGATTCAATACTGTTATATTGTAACTTAAAATTGGTTAGGAAAACAGCTTTTCAACATCTTTTAGCCAAACGATAATACATCAAATTTAAATTGTGTGCAAATATTAACCATGATAGATCATTCCTTTACGGAAATATACTCCATTGGCATTGTGTTTGTTCTTTCTTATCAGTAGACCTACATCGACCTATCTTGCAAAGGTTCTCACGATACACTATATCATCTGGTGGAAGAAATTTCAACATGCTTTCCAAATCTTTACGCTTGTCTGATGAAAGCACAATATGCATATTTGATAAGAGTACATTGGAAAAAAATCGTTTTGCATTCACTGTGTTGCGAAGAATAGACACCTCCTAATACAAACCCTCACGGAAAGACAACAGATATTCTACATGAAATGGCATGTTTAAACTTAGCTTTATACAAATCGGTTTTGAAAATGGTACTTCTCTTAATTGAAGAGTATTTGACACATTAAACACATTTTCCGGTTGTATTTGAAATACCTCCATGTAGGTAGGTGGAACACTTTTCAGTGTCCTGATGAAGATCAGTGGACTGAAAATATTTGACATTTAAGACGTTTTTTGAAATGTGAGTGAATGTTGTCCACTTCTTGGATGACAGAATGTCCTGGGGTTCCAAATGTGTGAAAAATGTAATTCAAACTGGCGAATATAGTTAAGAATTTCTTAAGCACAAGACACATGATAGAATTTTTATTTTGTGGAACACATGAATCTGGTCATAATATAATATGGAAGCTGTAGCTGGAAATTTTTCAGTTACCTTTTCCAGCACTAAGGTTACTGCACTCGCAATTTCGTTTGATCCTCTTCCAAACTGTGCTTGATTCTAGACTACTTTATAACAAGTTTTATCTTTTGAGCAGTGAGCTGCCAAGTTATAAACATTTAATTTTCTCTTAAAGAAAAAATGGACACATTTGACCTTGGACACATGATAACATATTGCATATCAAAACTAATCACTATTTTTTTCATCATTAGCTCGATCAAGATCTCTTTCCTTTTTATGGAACTCCTTATCTTCTCTATGGCTCCGATACTTTGTTTTAAGAATATTGCATGTGCATAGCCTGATATTAATCAATACCACCTGATTTTCCTTTAAAAACCAGAAATACTTTCAAAATCATATTTTCAAAAGGAATACTCACATTGAGGGAATCCGTACTTTCAACACTTTGAATTTATAGCAATCTCGCCGAAGTTTTGATTCAGCATAACAAGGTTTAAGGAGGCGATTCATTCATATAAAGCAAGCGATTAGACATAGGCTCCTTAGTAACAGCAATAATTTACCTAATACATCAATCACCGTGTATGAAAACGCAAAACCGAGCAGTCTTGTGACAAACGATAACCATTTTATGGATTATTCTTGTAGCACTTCAACGAAACATTACTTTAGTTCTTCATGTTTCCACGAAACAAGAGGAATCACAATATTACAGAAAAAAACTTCAAATACACACATTATGAATGTAAAATTATTTGAAAATATATAAACATGTTATAATGATCTTCTACAAGTCGTTTAAATGTTGCAAAAGGACGGAAAATGGTACTTACATGATCTTTTGCTATTTTCTTTTCCAGAATCACATGTGCATTTTTCATTTTCCGCCATATTTGTTTTGTAAAAACCCTGGGCCAACTTATTTCTCCCCCGGGCGGGGCCCGATTTTGATGTTTTTGAGCCGGGCCACAATTTGAAACCCGGCCCTGTGTTCCGGCTGACAAGATGTAACAAACCGTTTTCAAATCATACCCGTTTTGGAAAGCATGTGCACGCGCAAAGCGGGGTATAATTAGAAAACATGTGGTAGCATCTTGTCAACCGGAACACAGGGCCGGGTTTCAATTTGTGGCCCGGCTGAAAAACGACCAAATCGGGCCCCGCCCGGGGGAGAAATAAGTTGGCCCCCTGTCTTCTGATTGGTTCTCGTGGAGATAGAACAATAAAAGATTTACATGCTTTGTACTTAGAACATTACAGTTTTTACAGTACATTGATCACGTGTCTTTACCTAAGCATTTCGATTGGAAACGGGACATAGAACACTTCAGATTGAATCTAGTTGTGCAAAAGTTGGAGATAGAACAAAGTGATACTGAAAATCTTTCTAACTACAACAGATATCACAAAACTGATAACACGAGGGGAAAGAACTCTTCAAGACCTTTCCAACGGTATCAAAATCTCATTTTTGACCAAAATGGAGTTAGAACACTGTTATATTAAGGCGACGGAATGTGTCCTAGAATTTTCATTTGCACATTTTAACTCGTTTTTGCATTAAAGAAATAGAATAATCGTTTATTATACGCGATCGATTGATATTTGGTTTCGTGAACAACAAAACCTCAGGTGGCGGAGCTCGTGAGAATATAGCTTTCGTTGTTCACTAATTGAAATATATATCAATCTTATACTGGAAAAACGATTATCCTCTATATATACAAAATTATTGCCAAATTCCGATTGTAACAAAGAAGTTTATTGAAATGATGTATTTCCGCTATGATGTTTAGTCCAAGTACTTGCTCAGACCTTAGAAGGCCTACTGAACAAAAACAACTTTTCTTTCCAGAGACAAGGGACTGAATTGATTCTTACTCGGTCGTGATCGGCATTGTCAGAATTCATTCCCTTCAAATAAAAGCATAGACGCCTGTTGCCTCGCATCTTTTCCCGCAACTTTATTTCAAACGTTTTCGTCGACGGGCGAGTCGCTTAAATGTTTCATGCTTGTATCATATTTTAAAGTGTCAAATGGCGTATCAATGTACTGTAAAGGTTGCGTAAAGCGACCACATAGGGGACCAATATAAATCGATCGCTTATGGAAATAGTCGTTAAATGCAATATTAAATGATAAATAAGACGTGGTATTTGACAGCATATTAAAATTGCCACACAGTTCTTACTGAATCCTTTGATGTGCGAACCAATAAGAAGCGTCTCATTGAAACGATTCTAATGGGTTCTAACGCCGTAAGATTCAATAATAGGCCTATTTTTTTGTTTGTTTGTTTAAGAATGTCAGCTTTTTCGGAGATTTTGCCTTCGGTGAAGGAACTTTTTTTTATGATGGTCGCTTGATAAAAGTGGTCGCTTAATAGAGGTGGTAACTCGAGCAATATCGACTGTATCTGAGGAGGCATGTCGTGACGGAGGTCAGTCCTGCATTTAGGCTGACAAAACTGTTTGCCATTTATACCCCGCTTTGCACACGCAGTTGCGTGCAAAGCGGGGTAAACTTGAATTGGCAAGCAAGCAGTTTGTACCGATTTGACATCCAGAACACAGTAAAGGGGCTGGGCGGGCGACCAGCCAATTTCAGAACGGGAGAATAAAAAGAAATATCGCTTTATTAAACTTTTAGTTTTTTATAAATTGAACCTAGACTCTGGCCAGCCTGTGCATCTGGACAGTCTGACCAGGGTCTTCACTTTGCAAAAACAATGAAAAGAATGAAAATTTACTCATTTCCTGTAGATCCTGTAGATCTATAAAAATCTCACAGTTCCCACGATCTCTCCAAATCTTGAACAATAATCATTTTAGCCACACCAACCTCAAAACGCTTCCTCTGGATCTGTTTGTTGAAAATCAGGACCAGGGCTCGTGCTAGTATTTGAAATTGATGAGTCATTGACCTCTTAACCATCAATTTCTGGGGGTCAAAACTCATTCTGATGGGGTCAAAACAACAGATATTGCAAAATTGGGGATAAATTTTTCTAGGTTCCAGTGTGACTTTACCTTTTCTTGTAATAATATAAAGTCAGAAATTAAAAAAGAGAATTCTAAATAGTATACAATATTGAAAATCTGAGTAACGAACCCCAGTTTGACCATTAGAATTTTCTCTCAAGGGGATCAAAACGACCCCCCCCCCCCTTGGGAAGAATTTCTAAGAGTCAAAAAAGGATATTTCCAGAATAGTGAGAGTCAAAACCCTGGTTTAAGGGTCGAACACGAACCTTGAAGATTATAAAACTTTATTCATTCTCAATTCAAAATTTTCTCAAATTTCAAGTTGCGATTAAACCCATTATTTTGGTGTAATACTTATATAGATGTATGGACATAAAAGAAAATATAAATAAGCTGTTAGATAACAGCTTATTAACATTGTTTTTGTGTTCATACATTTTTTTCAATTCTAAACTTGAGAAAATTCTCAGTTGAGCACGAAAAAAAGTTTCATAGCCTTGGGCCTACAAAAAATACCTTCAATATTTACTTGAGTTTTGACATGTGTATATTTGTGTCTGTACTAACTGAAAGGTACAGATAAGTATCTTTTGATATCAAAGTTAAGTTCCACCTGGTGATTTTTGAAGATGATTTTCTATTTATTTAACCTATCTATATCAATAACTGCATCATAAACACAGTAAGAAGCTTTTACCTGGGAAATAAAATCTAAAGATTTATATTTGGTGCTTGTAAAAAGGCTAAGACATGGCAACTGTTTCATGGAAAACAAACTATTTTGCAAATGCAATCTTCTTCTTCTTCTTCTTCTTCTTCTTCTTCTTCTTCTTCTTCTTCTTCTTCTTCTTCTTCTTCTTCTTCTTCTTCTTCTTCTTCTTCTACTTTCTAAGTCTTTTTCTCAGAATATAAGTTGAAGTATGGTATACATAGAAGCGGTTATACGTGTGTATGTGATGGTTATCATTGTTATTATTTCCATTATTATTTTTATTTTTATAATTCTTGTTATTTAGGCGAGCAATATCACAAGACACAAGAAACAACAATAAAGAAAAAAAAGAAGACAAAAAAAGGAAAAGGGCATCAATACAAAGAAGTACACAGGGCATATTTATAAGTATATTCCGACATTCATCCACAAAAGCAACAAAAATAGAGACAAAAGGATTTGAATATTTTATCAATTCACAAAAGTCAACATCAAAACCTAAAGGTTATCTAACAACTTAACTCAGCAATTTAAGAATCAGGTGTTACGGATAAAAATCTAGATTTATACATTAACTATTTACTGCTATGAGGTTTTTGTATCACTGTGTGATAGCTTATCACAACCATTACCAGACTGCAAGAAACACGTAAACATGAACTCGACAACAACCTGATATGGCGCACAGAAGGGATCAAAGCATTTCAGTCGCAGTTTAGATGCTATTTCGATTGAGTCATTGATAATTTACATATAAGCCGACACATTATAATTTCAACATTTTCATTTTTGCACAAACACAGAACAGCCTAGATATTCGCAAAATGCAAAAAATATAAATTGTCCGCATGAGGAGAAGTTAAAAACTTGTCTATCTACAGATCATATGCCTATAGAAAAGAATTGGGGGTCCCTTACTTAACTTCTTACGAAAGAACTAATCGTAAGTCAAAATCATCAATCGTACCTGGTGTTTTCATACATTGATTGATTCTGCCATGCAATATGTCATTGTAACCACCTTAGAAGACGATTCCAATGAGATGATGCATGACAGACTTCCATATTTAGTTACTACTGTAGAAGCAACTTGAATTTTTGACTTACGCATATAATGATCGTAAGATGTTTAGTAAAACAGGCCCCTGGTCTGCATGTGTGGATTCAAAGGCCGGTCACTGGTCAGAGGCTTAACGTTGTACACATGTCCGATTATTGGAAATGACACTCACAGGCTCATATTACTTAGTATATCTAATATGGGTATAAAGGTAATATTTAAAATAAGATTATTTTTGTTGTCTGAGATTTGTTCGCAGCCTAGCCTACCTTATCGTTTGATATCATCGGACAGACAAATGGCATGGAATTACACAACTTTTTGACTCAAGCGAATTTAGACAAGTTGAATGTAAAATAGCAATTTCAAAGTGAACTTTCAGTGAATGTTGAATGTTTACAAAATAACTCGTTTAGTCACCCACTAATGTAGAAACGTCCATTATTAAAACTTTAATTACCACAATCTGTGTTGTTCAAGTGTTTTAGGGTATTCAATGCAAACTAAAGAAAAAAGACTTGACGGAAAAACATGGTCTCCGTGATGTCAAAGATCCTCCCAGTTTTATGAATTGATCCTAATTCGTCCATATCATGAAGGTTTTACATGTTGAACCAAATGGTCTCTCGAGGGGCTCTTGGATAAATTGACAATGATTCACGGCAAGTTGACAAACAACCAAGGATATTTGCTGACGGACGCGTACCGGAACCGGATATAGTATCATAAAAAGATCGATAACTCGAGTGTTTACATTTCGTTTAGTATCGCTCCTTCAAAAGTTGTCGACAAAGGATCAACTTAAAAGGCATGAGGCACCTTATCAGCCCTGCTTTCAGGACGAAAACGTTAGAGAAGCGCTTTCAAAATGATACCTCGCTTTGCACGTATGTGCACGTGCAAAGCGGGTATCATCTCAAAGCGCTCGAGAAACGTTTTTACATCCTTAAAACAGGACAGCCAATGGCTTAGGATAACAAAGAGCTCGATGACACTTAAAATTTGTACCCGTATTGCACGTGCAGCTATGTCAACTGCGGTAACGAACTTGGTAATGTTTTTAAGTTATATGCGCACAGCTAAAGATGCTAATCGCTTCCGTTTGTTGTATAACCACAACTTGCATGCAAACCACTAAATTTGTTTGGGAGAGAGTAAACCGTGTCACTTGGCAACAAAGAGATCCTTCGGCTTATCTATAAGGTTTTGGTTGCCCACAACCGAAATAAAAATTGTTGCTTTAAATTTAACGGGGTATCGAACTTGTGACCACTGAATTTTGAGCAAAACGAGCAGATGACTTATTGATTACCAATCACAGTAATATTTTCATAAGATACAAATGGTTGCAGTTTCTAGTACCAACCAAGACTGCATACCAGTATCATAATGATTCACAGTAACGTCACAAGAATGTTTATTATAATGACTCGTTTGACGTGCAGTGACTCTGACCAGCCCATGCAAAAATGCTGTCTGATCAGAGTGTTCACACCCTTTATTAACAACAACTAATTCACAGTTTCTAAAGACAATGAATGGGCCAAAAATACACCGTGTGAATGTTCATGTCCACGAGCTTGACGAACTTGTATGATCCAGTGAATGACATTTTCAACAATTTCACATGTGCATGATGGACAGACATTGAGCAACCTGGACAGTTACACAATTCATTAAGAATATTCTCTGAAGGAGGGGGGTTAAGTGACCTTATCCAATTCCAGAGGGCATAGTGAAGACTCTGGCCAGCCTGTGTGCTTGCTCAGGCTGGCCAAAGGCTTTGCTATATGCACCCATGTGATATTGTTGCAAATGTCACGCACTGGCTCATAAGATATTATCATGTAAATGCTAATTTGTCACAATCTCCTTTTTCTCACAATGTTTCCATTTAGAATTGAAGTTATGTTGCCGAACAAGACGTCGCGTGGTAACGGGAAAATAGTCTTTCCCAATCAAATCACTGTCGGAATATTAACGGATATCCGTATTGACGCTGAATCCACGATTAGACAACAGCCGCGCCGTGTGTCTTTCTCCCCAATAATTGTCCCATAGTTGGGCTTCTTTGTGTAAATATTAAATAGTGATTGATCAGGACGCTGGGACGTGAAATATGATCTATTTGTCATCTTTCTGTGCAAACATTTTCTCTCGTCTGAACAAATTTAAAATTCAGTTGTTTTCTTTACTTTATCTGCATGTATTCTGCGTAATAAATGAACTGGCAGGGCGGGGCTTAACCGTGACGTAATTTGGCGAGTTTACTTTTGAATAGTTTGGATTCTTTCAAATTTTAGTCGGTAATCATCGTAAACGCGTGCAAATTACTGTATCCTACAACCTAAAGGATTCACGTGCTTAGAGAGAGTAAACACATTTCATCGTTTGGTTACCAAAGCCTCGTAACTTCAGCTTGATTAAGCTGAAGTTACGAGGATTTGGTTACCAATCTGGAATTTAAGGTCTCGAGTTATTTTCGTCGACTCTCTTTAGAAGTAGGTTATTTTAGATAAAAGCTGATTTCCCTTAACCTTAAGTGCAACGACCCGTTACCTGCGCTCCGCCCTGCCAGGGCATTAATCATGGATAATACTTTATGGACGTCTGTCAAGCTTTGTAAACACCAGGCTGGGTTTTAAGTTTACTCAACTGCCTTTTAGGAAAGTGCAAGAAACAATAGTCGCATCACATCAAGCTGATATTATTATACACTTAGTAACATCGTGAAATTGAAATTTACCTTCGATCTACACTAGATCATTTTAAATCTTTAGCCCGGAGCTCCATTTAAGGTAGTGGACCCGTAATAGTTCCGCAACAATTCGGACCACATATTCTTTCACAATGTTAACCGAGGTTTCCTAATGAAAATCATTAGGAAACCTCGGTTAACGCGGTTGAAGTTCATTACTTCTGAGATGTTGCAAAACTTTTACGGGTCCACTACCTTAATTCAAATTGTTCAAAAAAAAATCAAAATGGTTTAATACGATCCATATTTCATTCATGTCGATTACTTAATAGCGCTTATCTTATTATCTGTTGTTGATTTTAAAGCTTCTGGTTCGTCCGTGAAGACGCACAAATAGAAAAGTATGTATATGTGACCCGTCACTCGAAAAGGGAACATCTGGCAACTTCATAAAATAAATATTAGAAAAAGAGATTGGTTGTAGAACAGGCCAACCAGTGGTCGCATTTCAAAAATTCTTTCACAGGAAGGTAGATTGATTATTCTAGATTCAGAAAATTAGAGAAATGCGAAAATTTTCGACCCTAGTCAGTCTGCGCAATCCGCGCAGCCTGACTAGGTCGACACTTTACGCTCTACCAAGCACGTGACGCTCTACCCTTTTCACGTGACGGGTCACACATATATAATACGTTCTTTGTGTGTTTTGTATGAGAAACAATATCTAACGAGGTTGTGAAAATTGATCATTGTCGAGGCTCTGCCGAGACAATTATCAATTCCCACAACAGAGTTAGATATTTTTCACACAATACACTAAGTACGTATTATATTTATCTTATAACCTCTATTTGTCTTCTTTTCACCGATGTTTCTAACAGAAAAGTACGTTTCTAAAAATAAACACATTATGTCATTGTTCTAAAAATATCCATGTGATATCATAAAAAATCTCTTATGGGATGTTATTACACGGTTACTTGTATAGTTATAAGATAAAATTTATTTACGTGGTGAGGGGGGGGGGGGGGTAAAAATATACAATCTCTTCCAATAAGATAGACAAAGTTATTGATATTTTATTATCTTCCTTGAATTTCACTCAAAACTCACTTATCCCTCATTGAATTTTATTTGATAGTCATTTCAATAGCGTCCGCCTTGTCAATTTCACAACGCTGCTTACTATAGTATTTCAAGAACAATTACGTTTGGAATTCGATTGGTCATGTGAAAAAAGGACTTCTGTAAAAGATAAAAACTTAAAAGGTGTGCTATTGGAAAACCTGGAAAAAATCTCCTTTTCTGTTAAAATATAAATCGTTTATAAATGAACAATTACTAAAATTTATTTCGACGAGATGACAAATTGTTTATTACTTGATATTTAAGATAAAATTCACATTACTGTATTTTATTGTTGTAAGCTAATAACTGCATATACACCTTTTCGTTTTAAACATATAATATTGTTGAAATTGAAAAAACTAGCAAATCCCCTTGTCTCAACATTTTTTTTTTCATTTTGTTTCGGTTTAACCCTTTGCTGTTTAATCCCTGTTTTTACGTACCTGTGATTTTATGATTGAGAAAACATTGTGAAAAAGAAGAAATTGCTCCTGACAAGCAATTTCTTCTTTTTCCACACTATTTTCTACCCTACTGAATGGTTATTCTTCAAATTAAATCCACTTTAAATTTTCGTCTGCAAAACCTTTGAATTTGGACAGGTCCAAATTTTTGAAAAACAGGAAAGTGTTAATCAAATAAATGAGTTCTAGTAACATTTGGTTTTGTGAGTCATAATTTTGACAGATTGCCATGACATGTCCTTGTTAAGTGAGGCTAATTAATATCTCTAGTTACACTACCGAATATATGATATCCGCGAATATGGAATTTGATGACGAAATTCATTAAAATGGGAGAAACTTTCTGTGTTTTTTACCCGACGGAAATATTCTTCGACCCAGCCATGCGTTTAGAACGACAAAAACGGTAACAACTGTTTGTCAAATATATTCCGCCTTGCACGAAAATATGGATGCAAAGCGGGCTAAAATTGGCATACGGTTTACACCGTTTTGTAATATTTAGCGCAGCGTTGATCTCCGATAGATAACAAAAATCAGCAACATGTAGATCATCCATTATTTTGCACAAATCAGTTCATATTTTTTTTATTTTCTTAAGTTATTTACCGAATCCCTCCGTGAATTTTTATGCCATTTTTTCTCTTTTTTTTCTTTTTTTTTTATAAAATTAAGAATGAATCAATTTTCATTATCATTCAAGATTCCAGTAATCGATTAAATGCGTTGCTCATATAACAACAAATGGGCCAGTGCATGGCATTTCCAACAATTTGAAGTGTAAGTGATGTACAAACATCGGGTACCGTAAACAGCAACATACTGTAAACATAAACGGTTACTCGATGATTCTTTGAGCCCTTATCTATCTACTTAACTCATAGTGAAGACTCTTGTCAGACTGTGCGGATGCACAGGCTGGCAAGAGTCTTTGCTTTGCGCATATTTGAAATTGTTGGCAATCTCTCGCACAGGCTAAAACGATATTTTCCTCTTAGCAAAAACGTCCGTATGAAATCCAGAACTACAAAAACCTGACATAACGGCAGATGCTTCTATGTTTGAACCATTAGAGTAATCTATTATCTTGACAAGGAGCTAATCACGGTTCTGTTAAACACATTAAATTTGAGGTAAAAACGGTCTGACCCACTTTAAATAACCAGAAAAAGCAATGACTCAACGCTCGTGCCAACTGCTCAATTACAAATACATTACGGTATTTCCTCTAGCAAATAAAAACTCTAATCTTTGGTTTCATCGCTCATATACTTGTATGATATATTAATCAGTTTGGTAAAATAGAAGAAAATTGTAGAAAAATATTTCATAACTTGTTTTCAATAGCAATTCGAGTTTGCGAGTACGGGGAGGTCTATCTAGATTTACCGTCAATTGTATAAACTTAAACTCTTTCAATACAGTGAGACGTTGCAGTAACGTCGGGCGATTTTGTGCAAATCAGTTATCTTTTTTTTAATGTAAAAATAAAATCGCCGTATAGCTTCAAATCATACCGTTTATCATTTTAACCCTTGTCACGCTGAAGAAAAAC